>OX103972.1:7022492-7043853 GCA_944470395.2 Schistosoma turkestanicum
CATTTTGCAAATGAACGATTTATGATATGGTTTTCCTATTTTACTGAGTAACGCTGTAATTTCCGTTAAATACAAATCGGTTGCCCCACCTGTGTTCTCCTTCACTACACTCCTAGGATATTGGATGAATATTCTAGCAACATCGAAAGATAGTCTGCTTTTACAAGTAGTATATGTCTGTAATATACTGGGGTTAGATTATAAACTGGAGTGTGCACTGTGTATGAAATTCCAAAGTGTATCATTTAATCATTTCTCAATTGTTTCAAACTTATCTAGTTTCGGAAGAAACAGTAAATTTATTACATCTAAAAAGTATATAATAATACTGTGTTATATAGCTTTTCGTTTGTTTTTAAAACACAAAAAATATCAACTGTATGAAAGCAGTTTTGAATGTAACTCTGGTAATCTAATTCAATACTATGATTCAAACAAAGCTGGGATGTCAAATGATCAATTTTCAACATTTCTCCAATCGATACCTTTACGTATTGAATAACTGAAAGCATTTGTTTCTTTATCATGATGAAATTGTGGTGGAAGTTGTATTTCAGTTGATGGCAGCTGCCAATCTTGATGTGCTTTCAAACGATTTTCCAACACCTGATGATATTTGTAAGCTGGAAAAAAACGATGTATGGTTTGAAAGGAAAAAAATATGAGGCAAAATAAAATTTCATTGAAATCATAAATTGATCACATTGGTTGGAGTGTGGTGCGCGCTACTTATCAGTAGTATATGACGCGAGTGAAAACGTAATGTCTGGCAGCAGAAGATGAGGGGAAGATCAAGAAAGGAAGAGTGGGAAAACAATGGAATTTGTATAAAACGCATGAATATTGAAATGTCAGACAATGGATTGATGATTGTTGATTGTTGATTTGCAAATGAACCGTTTACGATATGGTTTTGCTATTTTACTGAGTAACTCTGTAATTTTCGTTAAATAAAATTCTCCTTCACTAGAAGAGCACCGTTAGACACATGGCCATTTCGTCCTACTTTAGAACTTTGCCTTGACAGTCTACATTCGTGACTCCCGCTTGAAGGAGTCGAATCTACGACCTTTGGTTATGCACAGGTTGTTTACAAGGAACTTACAAAATCTTGCTAAACATGGGTAAACCATACACGGCATAAAGTGTTATTGTGATTAAGGGCATTAATAATAAAAGTTTTATGAACATAGGTCATTCTATTAAGAAAACGGAATCTGTGCTAAAAGTCATTTATAAGAAAATTAGTAAGCTGTTAAAAACAATTAACTCCCATCTTCTTACTTACGTCAGTTACCCTCAATAGAGCTTAGGTTGCCAACCGGTATTCTCTAACCTTCTCTGTCCTGGCTTTTCCTATCTAGTTCTGTGCAATTTTTGTTCTTTCTTCTCATATCTGTCTCGATTTCTCAATGCAATGTGTTTTTTGGCCTTCCTCTTTTCTTTTAAACTTGAGGGTTCCAAGTGAGGGATTGTATTGTGACGTACTTGGGTGCTTTACGCAATGTGTGTCCTGTCGACTTCCAGAGCTTTATGATTTCCTCCTCCGTTGAAAACTGGTTTGTTCTCCACGGCAGTAGGTTGTTGTTGATAGTGTCTGACCAAAGGATCAGAAGTGTTTTGCATAGGCCACTGTTAATAAACACTTGTATCTTCTGTATGACAGCTTTGGTAGTTTTCCAAGTTTCCGCCTCATACAGTAGAACTGTCTTGACATTTGTATTGAAAACTCTGACTTTGATGTTGGTTGATAGTTGTTTTGAGTTGCAGATATTCTTCAATTGTAGAAATACTAACCTAGTTTTGTCAATCCACACCCTTACATCTACACCAAATCCACCGTGCTCAGTTTACACATATTCCCATGCTTCTCCATCAAGTGTAATTTGGTTTGTGCATATTGTATTATATAGTAGGATTTTGCTTTTCCCTTTGTGTATGTTGAGACCTACTACAGCAGCGTCTGCCGCTACATTAACAAACAACGACAGGTCAAAAGTCAATAGCAACCAATCAGGATCGATGTTAGCAGAACAAGCTACAGGTCAGACGTGGAGAAATTCGAATGCTTCACTTCTATCTGAAGTTTGTGCTGTTGATGATGTTGTTCAGAAGAACAGTGAAAGCTCCACAACCAAAACAACCAGCTTAGAGAACGAAACACCACCACTATCTGCATGTGTGTTTGTTGTTGTTTGTCGTACACAACAAGAGCTAGATCATCTGTAATGTCTAGGTCATCCAGCTGCATCGTAGTTATCCACTACATCCTATACTTCCCCCTTCAGACGTTGACATAATAGTAAATGAATTTATCCTTACGATGATTGTCATTCATTCATAGACAATAGCCCCTGAACTTTTGTCATCAAGAATTTCCAAAGATTTAGTACTCTAGTCACGTGTTCAATGGTCATTTTTAAAGGATTCCTTAAGGCAACCGAGACAAACTTGTTTATTAATTAAATGACTACGTTTTTTACTTTTTAAACATAAATCATTTCAAAATACTGGTGGGGAGTTGTATTAAGACCTCATGTTGTATTTTGTTGACTATTCTAGCATCTAAATCATTTATCACAGGTAGAGAACAGTTTAACTCCGCCAGTAGAACCTTCGGGGCTACTGCCGGTCCCAAGCCCGGATAAAGGAGGAGGGTTGGACATGGGGTCGCCAACCCCATGTCCTCAAAAACTAACTTGCCAAAAAAGCGCTAACCAGAAAAAACTAATTCAAACCATTTTAACTCTGCCCTGGGAGTTGGAAGAAGAATTATGACATTGCGTGATGAAAGCCATGTTCCCTCGGAAGTCAGGGGGCCGATGCCGCTTCTGACAACCAGAGCAAGCATTTTTTTAGGTACGCCGAGAAATAGAGCAAGATTTGTGAGGAATGAACAAACACTGGAACGAATTGGAGAGGGAAGCCCAGGACAGAGTTGGTTGGAGAAAACTGGTGGGCGGCCTATGCTCCATTGGGGGTAACAGGCGTAAGTACGTAAGTAAGTAAGAGAACAGTTTAGAAAATCAAAGAAGATGAGGATAGTTCTCGACGCCACCTACAATGGTCAATTAAGTTTATCCTAACAAGTCTCTCCAAACTACTGTATGCATATAGTTAAAAGAAATCCACCACACTTACTCAATGGACTAGATAACCAAGGAGCTTCATGTTGTTGTGTTTGTTGATGATAATCTGATTTTATGGTTGACTGTATTTGGGATTGTTTACTACTGGATTTGTGTAAAATATTCTTTTTAAATCCAGCCCAAAATGGTAAAATTTCATTAAAAGTCAGTCTAATTGCTTCATCAAATAAATTTAAACTTATTGGTCCTTTATAATCGGTTTGACGATGAATGCGTCCAACTAAGCGATGAATCACTTCATTTGATAAACTAATCTGACAAAAAAATGGAGAATATAGATAGGTAAGTAGTGTAAGTCAAGATACTTGTATTTCGCCACCTTCATAGCCATCATGATTATGATTATGATCATTACTGGTATTGATTCATAAAAGAAATGCTTTCATATAGATTCTAATTACATTTTTTACACTCTACTTGCTTGGTGCATACTACTCACAACATTGCTCATAAGTAGTATGCAGTGGAATGATATTGTTGAAGAGAAGAATGGTATAATATCTGCATGTATAGTGTGATTAAAGTGTTTAACAAGACTAGAAGACGTTTGTTTTACAAATAGTAGGTTAAAGTTAAGGTGTACATACCTTTGCTATAGTAAATTGTGCCTTCTGGTCTTAGCGTTCTCGTTCATTACGCATGTGTATCTAACTACATTATCATAAACTTTGATAGAACAGATAAAGGACATATTTTATGAGGATATTTTAGCAAATATGCCAAAGAGTTGGATGGTTTGTTATCTTAAACTTTTTAATCTGTTCAAAGACAGATACAGGATTGTTTATAATGAATAAGTTTGCCTTTTGACACTATTCAACAGTATCTTACAGGAGAGTTTGCCAAAGAAAGACACAAATCAACTACATTCATTGTTCTAGTCAAAGGAAAAAAGGAAGGCCAAAGACAAACATGAGATGAATGAGAAAAAATTGGACAGAACTGAAAAAAGGAGGCACAGGACAGAGAAGGTTGAAGAATACTAGTTGGCAGTCTATACTCCATTGGTGGTAACAAGCGTCAGCAACAAAGTAAGTAAGTAAGTAAGTAAGTAAGTAAGTAAGTAGGTAAGTAAGTAAGTAAGTAAGTAAGTAAGTAAGTAAGTAAGTAAGTAAGTAAGTGCATAAGTAAGTAAATAAGTAAGTAAGTAAGTAAGTAAGTAAGTAAGTAAGTAAGTAAGTAAATAAGTAAGTAAGTAAGTAAGTAAGTAAGTAAGTGCATAAGTAAGTAAGTAAGTAAGTGCAAAGTAAGTAAATAAGTAAGTAAGTAAGTAAGTAAGTAAGTAAGTAAGTAAGTGCATAATTAAGTAAGTAAGTAAGTAAGTAAGTGCATAAGTAAGTAAGTAAGTAAGTAAGTAAGTAAGTAAGTAAGTAAGTAAGTAAGTAAGTAAGTAAGTAAGTAAGTAAGTAAGTAGGTAAGTAAGTAGGTAAGTAAGTAGGTAAGTAAGTAGGTAAGTAAGTAAGTAAGTAAGTAAGTAAGTAAGTAAGTAAGTAAGTAAGTACTCTGTTCTACAAATGTGGTATTAGCCCCACGCCATACAGTCATACAATATACAAAAATTATTTAATTATTCTGAGTGATTTATATCCATAAACCACTAACTTGTATCATTAAAGCCTTAACTACGTATATGAAATTATAAATTGCTAATTGTTAGATCATAATTAGAAACCTGAAAGCAATGTATGGTCGTTTCGTCCTAGTATGGGACTCATCAATGGCGCAGTGAGCATCGACTACCAATAATCTATTCATGATTTTAAATAACTGACGAAAATCTTCATATCTTTATGATGAATAACTATTGATTACTTTGAACTCAAGTTACTCATTGAATGACTGATATTTATATCAAGGCAGGTAGAGATTACTTTCAGGTTTTTAGTTGTATTCAAAGTTAAATCAGTTAGTGACAAATATTATTTACAAATCTAATTCATCTCAACAAAACCTTTTCATTCAAGTATACGCTTTATCTGGAAGAATTACAACTCAATAGAAATATATAAAATTGTTTGGCATTGAAATTAAACTGCTGGAAAGAATTTTCTGACTGGACTGCACCTCGACTCATGTTATTCAATCTCGTTACGTCATGATGAATATGACATTATCCTGGAACCACCGAGTAAGAAATGCTAGTCTTAGGAAAAGGGTGTCGAGAAAGGATGGTAAATCAATTGGTGAAGTAGTGAAGTGGTGGTTGCGACACATGTTACGTATGCCTGACCACTGACTGCCCCGATAAGCGATGTTTTCTGATGTAGGGGTAGACTAGAAGAATGCTGGGGGTGAAGAAACCAAAATACAGCACAAATCCATGAAGTTACTGATAACTGGACAGAGTCATGTTGGTAGGTGTTGACTACCTACCTGGTTGGGGTCCGCTAGACGTTAGTAACCGATGTTTAGAAACTTTTAATGACATCGCTCAAAATCAAAGTTCTACATTGTAGCTGATTGACTGATTAATAAATAAAACTTATAGAAAAATAATAATAATTTGACTTTACTTGAATTTGTGGTGGAAATACAGATTCTAAAAATGTTTGTAAAATACATTGAACTTTTTTTCTGATTAAACTATGTTCAACATGACCACGATGAAGTTCCTGTAAATGAGAATTAAATTTAAGCAACAAAGTTATCATTATGCAATGACTTAAAGAGTTCTCAATAGAAATGTACTGAAGGAGAACACAGGTGAGGGCAATCGAATTGTATTTATCGCAAATTACAGAGTCGCTCAATAAAATAGGAAAACCATATCGTAAACAGTTAATTTGCAAATCTTCAATCCATCATCAATCCATTGTCTGAAATTTCACTATTCATACCTTTCATACAAATTCCATTGTGTTCCCACTCTTCCTTTCTTGATCTTCCCCCATCTTCTGCTGCTGCCAGACATTTTGTTTTCACTCACGTCATATACTAATTATAAGTAGCGCGCACCGCAGTATTAGCCTCTATCTCTTTACAATTTCAGCAAATTTCATATATAAATTTATCACTGAATTTTACACAGTTAAATGAAATCTACATGAATCTTCGTTGCTTTATTCCTTGTCGGTTAGAGCTGTTTCATATTGTGTATATTTCACAACCTTCAGGAAATTGAAGATCGAGAATGGTTTATGTCTGATTCAACTACAGAAATCCCTCCTAAAATGTTCAAACCACGAATAATCGGAAGGATGGTTGAGAT
This sequence comes from Schistosoma turkestanicum, assembly GCA_944470395.2. NCBI lineage: Eukaryota > Metazoa > Platyhelminthes > Trematoda > Strigeidida > Schistosomatidae > Schistosoma > Schistosoma turkestanicum. The sequence continues at coordinate 7,028,850 of OX103972.1, forward strand.
TAGTGAGTAGTAATCCTTAGATTGTTTGACCATTTGTGAAAACATCACCTCAGTATTTTGTAAACTAAAATTGAATCTTTTACTATCAACTTACTGTTACGCCTGCACGTCAACATGTCAATTTGATATGCTGGAATTATTACGAGTTTACCTTAGTCGGAAAACGAAAGCGAGGATCAAGGATCCGACGACACAACAGGCTAATTTAATCCGATTATCCCAACCCCATATGGAGTAAAAAATAAGAAGACTTGATATGAAGTAGGACATGTATTATACAAGCATCCAGAAAGTACGAGGTCCCAGTCCAGAAGACAATCAGGATCCCGGACTAGGGATACGGGACAGAGTCCTAGTCCTGGTCATAAAACGTTACAGATAATGCGTATTTATACATTAATGTTGAATAGGAAACAGCATCGAAGTCTGTAACATTGACAGTTAAGACGACCAATAGGAAACAACATTGGAGCACGTGACATTGATATCTACTACGACGACCATAAAATTGACCAGTAGAAATTGACCAATAGGAATTGACCAATAATTGTCTTAGGATATTGGATGAATATCCTAATACTCACTACAAACCATCATCATGATAATCTGTAAGCTAGGGTCATGAAAAACAGACCACCCTAACAGAAATGTCTAATGATTGCTTATATACAATCCGAACCTACGGAGAGTTTATTTTGTGGTTGAAAAATCTATGCGAAATTAAATAATTTCACTCAGTTATCATTATAAGGTTGTGGAGATTGTTTGAGTTTCGCATTGAAATCATAAATGCATCAGTATTAGTTTTGGGGACGTTAGATCCCTTGTTGGGGATTTAGATACCCAAAACTCTCTTGATAATGCCTTACTTTGGTTTTCACGTTTACGAGCATGGGCTGATCATTTGACCTTGAGATCACATTTCCCACCAGGAAAATCCATGGCTGTGATTGGCTGCTGTGTATTTTAGTGTGCTATTTTCTTAATTGTCCCAAGGACGTTTCTATGATGTATAAATAAACGAGAGTTGTATGCTTGATTGTACTGTGATTGCTGGGTGTTTGTAGAATTTACTTTCTACGCTTACAAAGCCTTTTATCTTCAGCTTGGGATTCAAGGTAGCCTACCTGGACGCTGGTAATTGTCTCGTTCGCGTTTATCGACTAAGGTGAACTCGTAATAGCCTCAAGCATACTTAGTGACGAACATAACACCCTAGAACTCACTTAGAAAAGGTCCTAATTTTGTGATTTACTTCTGAAATTTTCAAGTTCCATTTTTCGCGCCAAGAGAAGCATAGTTGACCTACACAGCTTGCATTTCCCACTCGCGAAATCTTTGACTGTCATTGATTGATTGATGGATTATTTCTAGTACGCTATTTTGTGGCTCTCACCAAGGACATTTCTATCATTGTATAAATAAGCTTGATTTGTATACTTCGTCACCTCAATCTTTCTGGGTGTCTGTAGAACACATTCGCTACGCCTTATTAAAACTTCTTGCTGTGGTGAACGAGCCGGGGACAATCGGATCTGAATTCCGTTTATTAAGTAAGGTGAACTTGTCATAGCATTCAAGCATATCACTTAGACTATCATTTGATACCTTTTAAGCAGTAGATGGCCGTTTCGTTCTAGTATGGGATATATCATCAGTAATGAGCATCCATGATCTGGTGATCAAGAATCGAGCCAAGAACTTTGAGCCTCTTACGGGCGAACGTTTAAACAATAGACTACTGAGTCGGCATCACAACAGTGCTCACGTTCGATTTCGATCAAATCTAATTTGTTGAGCAACTTCATTCATTGTTTTCAGCGGGTAAGCGCCTCATACTCAACACAGTTGCACTTCAGGTTTCTATTGATGGTCTAATATTGATGGATTCTTGATTTTTGTTAGAACCAATGACAATTATGGACATAGATTCGATTGGAACAATGTAAAAATAATGGATAGGGAGAGCAAAAAGAACACTAGAGAATTTTTAGAAGCTTGTCATTCAGGTCAACCAGTAATCAACAAACACATTAACATTGACCCAATTTATCAACCAATCAGAAAAATCATAGGTGACATAGCATCAAGAAACAGATCAAAAGTGGGATATAATCAAAACAAAGGTGCAAACAACGACACGTTTACGGTCAACAGCAACCAATCAAGATCGAGGTGAAGCTTGTGCTAACGATGATGTTGTTCAGTAAGAGAACAATGAAATCTCCGCAACCAAACAACATCCTCAACTCAGAGAACAAAACACCACCAAACACAAAGTCAAAGATAATAATTTATTCACAATGAACTTACTTCAAAACGTAAAACTTCAATGTGAAATATTAAATCTTGATCAATCATTGGACAATTTTCATTTGAACCATAATCTACTAAATATTGATAGAAAAGTATCAATTTAAAATCAAGCGGTGGTTGAAATGCTGCACGTTTCAACAGCTTCATCAATTCCTCTTTATCTTCTAAGGTTGGTTTCATTCTAATGAAAAATTTCTAAATTGAATCAATAAATATGTGAAAAAAAAACAGTTAGTCAGAATGTTAACCAGAAGTCTAGATTAGTTTGATAATTTGTTAGGATATTCATCGAATATCCTAAGATAATTGTTTGTAAGTCTGATTCTATTGGTCAATATTTAAGGTCGTCCTAAACTATCAAGTTCACATACTTTTAAATGTTGTTTCTTATTCGGCGTCCTGATTATCAGTGTCACTTCAAATGTTGTTTCCTATTGGTCGTTCCAACTGTCAATGTCACAAACTTCAATGTTGTTTCCGATTCTACCAAACTGTATAAATACGCATTATTTGTACCGTTTTATGACCCGGATCCTTAGTCCGGGACCCTGATTCTCTTTTGGACTCGGATCGAGTACTTTTTGCATGTTTTTAGAATACATGTCCTACTTCATATCAAGTCTTCTTCTTTTACTCAATGGGGGGTTTGGGACACTCGGATTAGAGTAGCCTGTCATGTCGCCGGAACATCGATCTTCAATCTCATTTTCCGACTAAGGTAAAGTCGTAACAATTAAAGCATATCAAATGACATGTTCACGTGCATGTGTGACATAAATGTAGAAATTTTTTCTAAATAATACGTTACGCTGTTTAATGTCCGATTACTGTGGGAGAGAACAAACCAGATTCCAGCTGAAGAAGAAGTCGGGAAGAAGCGCTGGATGTGGAAAGGATGCACATTGTGGAAATCAACCAACTTCATTACAATACAATCCCGCGCCAAGAGTTTTCAAGGCCGAAGGAGAAGAGGAAGACCAAGGAACACATTAAGAGGAGAATCGGAGACAGACATGAAAAGAATGACTGGCAGTTGACTAGAATCGGAAAGGATGGCGCAGGACAGAGTAGGTTGAAGAATGCTGATAGACGGCAGCCTATGCTCCATTAGGAGTAACATGCGTAAGTAAGTAAGTAAGTAGGAATGATAGAACAGTTCTTCTATGCTTGACGGTTTGGTTCAATACAAATGTTACCGTAATCAAAGAGATCGAACGTAAGTAAGGCCAATGACCATTAGTCCACGATTCCTTACTATAATTCAGAATTTCTTTTATATACATACAAATCTGAGTGTAACTTCGTTTGAAATATGAATGTGACCTGACGAAAATGTTTCTAGAATCAAGTAATTAGTTAGGTAGTCAGACATAGAGACATTTTATCTGAAAAGATTCTCACTGAATTGTAGTGGACTGAAGGGAAACGAAAAAAACAAACAAAATAACTCGAGATTCATTAAATAAAAAACTTCCAACATTCCATAAAACTACAAACAATCAAAAGCGAAATTCAACAAAACCAGAAATAATTATTACCTGTTTTCTTTGTGCAATCTGATTTAGTGTTTTTGGAGTTTCAACTAATGGAGCTAAGTCGATTTCAGGCATTTGACAAAGTTCGATCACTGATAAACCAAGCTTTTTAGCTGTTGCCTAAAGAAGAAAAGTGTTTTAAAATTAATTCACAAGGACATGCAAATCTGAAGTGAATTCAGTATGACCGGATTGTTAATTACAGGTCTGGCTCACCAGTACATGAGGTGGTGCTTGTTGACTGACCCAGAATCTAGTTATTGTATTCAAGCTATAAATTACGTCATTGAGCGATTCGGTCTATCAGTAGTTTCCGCTTAGACAAAGAGATTTATATTCATCAAGCGGTAATTATTATCACATCATTTCAACAATTCAACAGAACATTTCTGAACAGAGATCAGGTTGGTTAAGTTTTAGCTAATAGTTTGTTTACTACTTAATACTTTGTAAAAGTATTAAGTAGTAAACAAACTATTAGCTAAAACTTAACCAACCTGATCTCTGTTCAGAAATGTTCTGTTGAATTGTTGAAATGATGTGATAATAATTACCGCTTGATGAATATAAATCTCTTTGTCTAAGCGGAAACTACTGATAGACCGAATCGCTCAATGACGTAATTTATAGCTTGAATACAATAACTAGATTCTGGGTCAGTCAACAAGCACCACCTCATGTACTGGTGAGCCAGACCTGTAATTAACAATCCGGTCATACTGAATTCACTTTCAGATTTGCATGTCCTTGTGAATTAATTTTAAAACACTTTTCTTCTTTAGGCAACAGCTAAAAAGCTTGGTTTATCAGTGATCGAACTTTGTCAAATGCCTGAAATCGACTTAGCTCCATTAGTTGAAACTCCAAAAACACTAAATCAGATTGCACAAAGAAAACAGGTAATAATTATTCTGGTTTTGTTGAATTTCGCTTTTGATTGTTTGTAGTTTTATGGAATGTTGGAAGTTTTTTATTTAATGAATCTCGAGTTATTTTGTTTGTTTTTTTCGTTTCCCTTCAGTCCACTACAATTCAGTGAGAATCTTTTCAGATAAAATGTCTCTATGTCTGACTACCTAACTAATTACTTGATTCTAGAAACATTTTTCGTCAGGTCACATTCATATTTCAAACGAAGTTACACTCAGATTTGTATGTATATAAAAGAAATTCTGAATTATAGTAAGGAATCGTGGACTAATGGTCATTGGCCTTACTTACGTTCGATCTCTTTGATTACGGTAACATTTGTATTGAACCAAACCGTCAAGCATAGAAGAACTGTTCTATCATTCCTACTTACTTACTTACTTACGCATGTTACTCCTAATGGAGCATAGGCTGCCGTCTATCAGCATTCTTCAACCTACTCTGTCCTGCGCCATCCTTTCCGATTCTAGTCAACTGCCAGCATTCTTTTCATGTCTGTCTCCGATTCTCCTCTTAATGTGTTCCTTGGTCTTCCTCTTCTCCTTCGGCCTTGAAAACTCTTGGCGCGGGCTTGTATTGTAATGAAGTTGGTTGATTTCCACAATGTGCATCCTTTCCACCTCCAGCGCTTCTTCCCGACTTCTTCTTCAGCTGGAATCTGGTTTGTTCTCTCCCACAGTAATCGGACATTAAACAGCGTAACGTATTATTTAGAAAAAATTTCTACATTTATGTCACACATGCACGTGAACATGTCATTTGATATGCTTTAATTGTTACGACTTTACCTTAGTCGGAAAATGAGATTGAAGATTGATGATCCGGCAACACGACAGGCTAGTCTAATCCGAGTGTCCCAAACCCCCCATTGAGTAAAAGAAGAAGACTTGATATGAAGTAGAACATGTATTCTACAAACATGCAAAAAGTACTCGATCCGAGTCCAAAAGAGAATCAGGGTCCCGGACTAAGGATCCGGGTCATAAAACGGTACAAATAATGCGTATTTATACAGTTTGGTAGAATCGGAAACAACATTGAAGTTTGTGACATTGACAGTTGGAACGACCAATAGGAAACAACATTTGAAGTGACACTGATAATCAGGACGACGAATAAGAAACAACATTTAAAAATATGTGAACTTGATAGTTTAGGACGACCTTAAATATTGACCAATAGAATCAGACTTACAAACAATTATCTTAGGATATTCGATGAATATCCTAACAAATTATCAAACTAATCTAGACTTCTGGTTAACATTCTGACTAACTGTTTTTTTTTCACATATTTATTGATTCAATTTAGAAATTTTTCATTAGAATGAAACCAACCTTAGAAGATAAAGAGGAATTGATGAAGCTGTTGAAACGTGCAGCATTTCAACCACCGCTTGATTTTAAATTGATACTTTTCTATCAATATTTAGTAGATTATGGTTCAAATGAAAATTGTCCAATGATTGATCAAGATTTAATATTTCACTTTGAAGTTTTACGTTTTGAAGTAAGTTCATTGTGAATAAATTATTATCTTTGACTTTGTGTTTGGTGGTGTTTTGTTCTCTGAGTTTAGAATGTTGTTTGGTGGTTGAGATTTCATTTTTCTCCTAATGAAGAACGTCATCGCTACCACAAGCTTCACCTCGATCCTGATTGGTTGCTGTTGACCGTAAACCTGTCGTTGTTTGCACCTTTGTTTTGATTATATCCACTTTTTTGATCTGTTTCTTGATCCTATGTCAGCTTTGATTTTTCTGATTGGTTGATAAATTGGGTCAATGTTGATGTGTTTGTTGATTGCTGGTTGATCTGAGTGCCAAGCTTCTAAAAATTCTCTACAGTTCTTCTTGCTCCGCCTATCCAGTATTTCCACATTGTTCCAATCGAATGTATGTCCATAATTGTCTTTGGTTCTAACAAAAATCAAGAATCCATCAATATTAGACCATCAATAGAAACCTGAAGTGCAACTGTGTTGAGTATGAGGCGCTTACCCGCTGAAAACAATGAATGAAGTTGCCTCAACAAATTAGATTTGATCGAAATCGAACGTGAGCACTGTTGTGATGCCGACTCAGTAGTCTATTGTTTAAACGTTCGCCCGTAAGAGGCTCAAAGTTCTTGGCTCGATTCTTGATCACCAGATCATGGATGCTCATTACTGATGATATATCCCATACTAGAACGAAACGGCCATCTACTGCTTAAAAGGTATCAAATGATAGTCTAAGTGATATGCTTGAATGCTATGACAAGTTCACCTTACTTAATAAACGGAATTCAGATCCGATTGTCCCCGGCTCGTTCACCACAGCAAGAAGTTTTAATAAGGCGTAGCGAATGTGTTCTACAGACACCCAGAAAGATTGAGGTGACGAAGTATACAAATCAAGCTTATTTATACAATGATAGAAATGTCCTTGGTGAGAGCCACAAAATAGCGTACTAGAAATAATCCATCAATCAATCAATGACATCAAAGATTTCGCGAGTGGGAAATGCAAGCTGTGTAGGTCAACTATGCTTCTCTTGGCGCGAAAAATGGAACTTGAAAATTTCAGAAGTAAATCACAAAATTAGGACCTTTTCTAAGTGAGTTCTAGGGTGTTATGTTCGTCACTAAGTATGCTTGAGGCTATTACGAGTTCACCTTAGTCGATAAACGCGAACAAGACAATTACCAGCGTCCAGATAGGCTACCTTGAATCCCAAGCTGAAGATAAAAGGCTTTGTAAGCGTAGAAAATATATTCTACAAACACCCAGCAATCACAGTACAATCAAGCATACAACTCTCGTTTATTTATACAACATAGAAACGTCCTTGGGGAGCTTAAGAAAATAGCACACTAAAATACACAGCAGCCAATCACAGCCATGGGTTTTCCTGGCGGGAAATGTGTGATCTCAAGGTCAACCGATCAACCCATACTGGCAAACGTGAAAACCGAAATAAGGCAATTATCAAGAGAGTTTTGGGTATCTAAATCCCCAACAAGGGATCTAACGTCCCCAAAACTAATACTGATGCATTTATGATTTCAATGCGAAACTCAAACAATCTCCACAACCTTATAATGATAACTGAGTGAAATTATTTAATTTCGCATAGATTTTTCAACCACAAAATAAACTCTCCGTAGGTTCGGATTGTATATAAGCAATCATTAGACATTTCTGTTAGGGTGGTCTGTTTTTCATGACCCTAGCTTACAGATTATCATGATGATGGTTTGTAGTGAGTATTAGGATATTCATCTAATATCCTAAGAGAATTATTGGTCAATTCCTATTGGTTATATATTACTACTGGTCAATTATATGGTCGTCCTAGATATCAGTGTCACGTGCTCCAATGTTGTTTCCTATTGGTCGTCTTACCTGTTAATGTGACAAACTTTGATGCTGTTTCCTATTCGACCAAAATGTATAGATATGCATTATCTGTAACGTTTTATGACAAGGACCAGGATCAGGGCTCTGTCCCGGATCCCTAGTCTGGGATCCTTATTCTCTTCTGGATTCGGGCCTCGTACTTTCTGGATGCTTGTAGAATACAGGTTCTACTTCATATCAAGTCTTCTTATTTTTTTACTTAATATGGGGTTGGGATAATCGGATTAAATTAGCCTGTTGTGTCGTCGGATCCTTGATCCTCGCTTTCGTTTTCCGACTAAGGTAAACTCGTAATAATTCCAGCATATCAAATTGACATGTTGACGTGCAGGCGTAACAGTAAGTTGATAGTAAAAGATTCAATTTTAGTTTACAAAATACTGAGGTGATGTTTTCACAAATGGTCAAACAATCTAAGGATTACTACTCACTAATCTCAACCATCCTTCCGATTATTCGTGGTTTGAACATTTTAGGAGGGATTTCTGTAGTTGAATCAGACATAAACCATTCTCGATCTTCAATTTCCTGAAGGTTGTGAAATATACACAATATGAAACAGCTCTAACCGACAAGGAATAAAGCAACGAAGATTCATGTAGATTTCATTTAACTGTGTAAAATTCAGTGATAAATTTATATATGAAATTTGCTGAAATTGTAAAGAGATAGAGGCTAATACTGCGGTGCACGCTACTTATAAGTAGTATATGACGCGAGTAAAAACGTATTGTCTGACAGCAGAAGATGGGGATGATCAAGAAAAGAAGAGTGGGAACACAATGGAATTTGTATGAAACGCATGAATAGTGAAATGTCAGACAATGGATTGATGATGGATTGAAGATTTGCAAATTAACTGTTTACGATATGGTTTTCCTATTTTATTGAGCGACTCTGTAATTTGCGATAAATACAATTCGATTGCCCTCACCTGTGTTCTCCTTCCCTACATTTCTATTGAGAACTCTTTAAGTCATTGCATAATGATAACTTTGTTGCTTAAATTTAATTCTCATTTACAGGAACTTCATCGTGGTCATGTTGAACATAGTTTAATCAGAAAAAAAGTTCAATGTATTTTACAAACATTTTTAGAATCTGTATTTCCACCACAAATTCAAGTAAAGTCAAATTATTATTATTTTTCTATAAGTTTTATTTATTAATCAGTCAATCAGCTACAATGTAGAACTTTGATTTTGAGCGATGTCATTAAAAGTTTCTAAACATCGGTTACTAACGTCTAGCGGACCCCAACCAGGTAGGTAGTCAACACCTACCAACATGACTCTGTCCAGTTATCAGTAACTTCATGGATTTGTGCTGTATTTTGGTTTCTTCACCCCCAGCATTCTTCTAGTCTACCCCTACATCAGAAAACATCGCTTATCGGGGCAGTCAGTGGTCAGGCATACGTAACATGTGTCGCAACCACCACTTCACTACTTCACCAATTGATTTACCATCCTTTCTCGACACCCTTTTCCTAAGACTAGCATTTCTTACTCGGTGGTTCCAGGATAATGTCATATTCATCATGACGTAACGAGATTGAATAACATGAGTCGAGGTGCAGTCCAGTCAGAAAATTCTTTCCAGCAGTTTAATTTCAATGCCAAACAATTTTATATATTTCTATTGAGTTGTAATTCTTCCAGATAAAGCGTATACTTGAATGAAAAGGTTTTGTTGAGATGAATTAGATTTGTAAATAATATTTGTCACTAACTGATTTAACTTTGAATACAACTAAAAACCTGAAAGTAATCTCTACCTGCCTTGATATAAATATCAGTCATTCAATGAGTAACTTGAGTTCAAAGTAATCAATAGTTATTCATCATAAAGATATGAAGATTTTCGTCAGTTATTTAAAATCATGAATAGATTATTGGTAGTCGATGCTCACTGCGCCATTGATGAGTCCCATACTAGGACGAAACGACCATACATTGCTTTCAGGTTTCTAATTATGATCTAACAATTAGCAATTTATAATTTCATATACGTAGTTAAGGCTTTAATGATACAAGTTAGTGGTTTATGGATATAAATCACTCAGAATAATTAAATAATTTTTGTATATTGTATGACTGTATGGCGTGGGGCTAATACCACATTTGTAGAACAGAGAACTTACTTACTTACTTACTTACTTACTTACTTACTTACTTACTTACTTACTTACTTACTTACCTACTTACTTACCTACTTACTTACCTACTTACTTACTTACTTACTTACTTACTTACTTACTTACTTACTTACTTACTTACTTACTTACTTACTTACTTACTTACTTATGCACTTACTTACTTACTTACATACTTACTTTGCACTTACTTACTTACTTACTTACTTACTTACTTACTTACTTATTTACTTACTTGTGCACTTACTTACTTACTTACTTATGCACTTACTTACTTACTTACATACTTACTTACTTATTTACTTACTTACTTACTTACTTACTTACTTACTTACTTACTTACTTATTTACTTACTTACTTACTTACTTACTTACTTCCTCACTTACTTGTGCACTTACTTACTTACTTACTTACTTACTTGTTTACTTACTTACTTACTTATTTACTTACTTATGCACTTACTTACTTACTTTGTTGCTTACGCTTGTTACCACCAATGGAGTATAGGCGGCCAACCACTATTCTCCAACCTTCTCTGCCCCTGCGCCTCCTTTTTTCAGTTCTGTCCGATTTTTTCTCATTCATCTCATGTTTGTCGTTGGCCTTCATCTTTTCTTTGACTAGAAAAGTGAACATAGTTTATTTGTGTCTTTCTTTGGCAAACTCTCCTGTAAGATACTGTTGGAATAGTGTCAAAAGGCAAACTTATTGATAATAAACAATCCTGTATCTGTCTTTGAACAGATTAAAAAGTTTAAGATAACAAAATCATCCAACTCTTTGGCATATTTGCTAAAACATTCTCTTAAAAGGTGTTCTTTATCTGTTCTATCAAAGTTTATGATAATGTAGTTAGATACACATGCGTAATGAACGAGAACGCTATGACCAGAAGGCACAATTTACTATAGCAAAGGTATGTACTTTATCTCCAACCTACTATTTGTAAAACAAACGTCTTCTAGTCTTGTTAAACACTTTAATCACACTATACATGCAGATATTATACCATTCTTCTCTTCAACAATATCATTCCACTGCATACTACTTATGAGCAATGTTGTGAGTAGTATGCACCAAGCAAGTAGAGTGTAAAAAATGTAATTAGAATCTATATGAAAGCATTTCTTTTATGAATCAATACCAGTAATGATCATAATCATAATCATGATGGCTATGAAGGTGGCGAAATACAAGTATCTTGACTTACACTACTTACCTATCTTTATTCTCCATTTTTTTGTCAGATTAGTTTATCAAATGAAGTGATTCATCGCTTAGTTGGACGCATTCATCGTCAAACCGATTATAAAGGACCAATAAGTTTAAATTTATTTGATGAAGCAATTAGACTGACTTTTAATGAAATTTTACCATTTTGGGCTGGATTTAAAAAGAATATTTTACACAAATCCAGTAGTAAACAATCCCAAATACAGTCAACCATAAAATCAGATTATCATCAACAAACACAACAACATGAAGCTCCTTGGTTATCTAGTCCATTGAGTAAGTGTGGTGGATTTCTTTTAACTATATGCATACAGTAGTTTGGAGAGACTTGTTAGGATAAACTTAATTGACCATTGTAGGTGGCGTCGAGAACTATCCTCATCTTCTTTGATTTTCTAAACTGTTCTCTTACTTACTTACTTACTTACGCCTGTTACCCCCAATGGAGCATAGGCCGCCCACCAGTTTTCTCCAACCAACTCTGTCCTGGGCTTCCCTCTCCAGTTCTTTCCAGTTTTTGTTCATTCTTCTCACTTCTCTCTCTATTTCTCGGCGTACCTAAAAAAAATGCTTGCTCTGGTTGTCAGAAGAGGCTCGGCCCCGTGACTTCCGAGGGAACTCGGCTTTCATCACGCGACGTCATAATTCTTCTTTCAACTCCCAGGGCAGAGTGAAAATGGTTTGAATTAGTTTTTTCTGGCTAGTGTTTTTTTGGCAAGTTAGTTTTTGAGGGAATGGGGTCGCCGACACCATGTCCAACCCTCCTCCTTTATCCGGGCTTGGGACCGGCAGTAGCTCCTAAGGTTCTACTGGCGGAGTTAAACTGTTCTCTACCTGTGATAAATGATTTAGATGCTAGAATAGTCAAAAAAATACTACATGAGGTCTCAATACAACTCGCCATAAATATTTTCAAATGATTTGTGTTTTTTAAAGTGAAAAACGTAGTCATTTAATTATTAACAAGTTTGTCTCGGTTGCCTTAAGGAATCCTTTAAAAGTGACTTACATTCCACCTTTTGAACACGTGACTAGAGTACTAAATCTTTGGAATTTCTTGATGACAAAAATTCAGGGGCTATTGTCTATGAATGAATGACAATCATCGTAAGGATAAATTCATTTACTATTATGTCAACGTCTGAAGGGGGAAGTATAGGATGTAGTGGATAACTACGATGCAGCTGGATGACCTAGACATTACAGATGATCTAGCTCTTGTTGTGTACGACAAACAACAACAAACACACATGCAGATTGTGGTGGTGTTTCATTCTCTGAGCTGGATGTTTTGGTTGTGAAACTTTCATTGTTCCCCTTCTGAACAACATCATCAACAGCACAAACTTCAGATAGAAGTGAAGCATTCGAATTTCTCCACGTCTGACCTGTAGCTTGTTCTGCTAACATCGATCGTGATTGGTTGCTATTGACTTTTGACCTGTCGTTGTTTGTTAATGTAGCGGCAGACGCTGCTGTAGTAGGTCTCAACATACACAAAGGGAAAAGCAAAATCCTACTATATAATACAATATGCACAAACCAAATTACACTTGATGGAGAAGCATGGGAATATGTGTAAACTGAGCACGGTGGATTTGGTGTAGATGTAAGGGTGTGGATTGACAAAACTAGGTTAGTATTTCTACAACTGAAGAATATCTGTAACTCAAAACAGCTATCAACCAACTATAAAGTCAGAATTTTCAATACAAATGTCAAGACAATTCAACTGTATGTGGCGGAAACTTGGAAAACTAAAAAAGCTGTCATACAGAAGATACTAGTGTTTTATTAACAGTGGCCTATGCAAAACACTTCTGATCCTTTGGTCAGACACTATCAACAACAACCTACTGCCGTGGAGAACAAACCAGTTTTCAACGGAGGAGGAAATCAGAAAGCTCTGGAAGTCGATAGGACACACATTGCGTAAAGCACCCAAGTACGTCACAATACAATCCCTCACTTGGAACCCTCAAGTTTAAAAGAAAAGAGGAAGGCCAAAAAACACATTGCATTGAGAAATCGAGACAGATATGAGAAGAATGAACAAAAATTGCACAGAACTAGATAGGAAAAGCCAGGACAGAGTAGGTTGGAGAATACTGGTTGGCAGCCTATGCTCTATTGAGGGTAACTGACGTAAGTAAGAAGACGGGAGTTATTGCCTTTAATGGCTTACTAATTTTCTTATAAATGACTTTTAGCACAGATTCCGTTTTCTTAATAGAATGACCTATGTTCATAAAACTTTTATTATTAATGCCCTTAATCACAATAACACTTTATGCCGTGTATGGTTTACCCATGTTTAGCAAGATTTTGTAAGTTCCTTGTAAACAACCTGTGCATAACCAAAGGTCGTAGATTCGACTCCTTCAAGCGGGAGTCACGAATGTAGACTGTCAAGGCAAAGTTCTAAAGTAGGACGAAATGGCCATGTGTCTAACGGTGCTCTTCTAGTGAAGGAGAATTTTATTTAACGAAAATTACAGAGTTACTCAGCTAAATAGCAAAACCATATCGTAAACGGTTCATTTGCAAATCAACAATCAACAATCATCAATCCATTGTCTTACATTTCAATATTTATGCGTTTCACACAAATTCCATTGTGTTCCCACTCTTCCTTTCTTGATCTTCCCCCACATCTTCTGCTGCCCAGACATTACGTTTTCACTCACGTCATATACTACTTATAAGTAGCGCGCACCACAACTCCAACCAATGTGATCAATTTATGATTTCAATGAAATTTTATTTTGCCTCATATTTTTTTCCTTTCAAACCATACATCGTTTTTTTCCAGCTTACAAATATCATGAGTTGTTGGAAAATCGTTTGAAAGCACATCAAGATTGGCAGCTGCCATCAACTGAAATACAACTTCCACCACAATTTCATCATGATAAAGAAAACAAATGCTTTCAGTTATTCAATACGTAAAGGTATCGATTGGAGAAATGTTGAAAATTGATCATTTGACATCCCAGCTTTGTTTGAATCATAGTATTGAATTAGATTACCAGAGTTACATTCAAAACTGCTTTCATACAGTTGATATTTTTTGTGTTTTAAAAACAAACGAAAAGCTATATAACACAGTATTATTATATACTTTTTAGATGTAATAAATTTACTGTTTCTTCCGAAACTAGATAAGTTTGAAACAATTGAGAAATGATTAAATGATACACTTTGGAATTTCATACACAGTGCACACTCCAGTTTATAATCTAACCCCAGTATATTACAGACATATACTACTTGTAAAAGCAGACTATCTTTCGATGTTGCTAGAATATTCATCCAATATCCTAGGAGTGTAGTGAAGGAGAACACAGGTGGGGCAACCGATTTGTATTTAATGGAAATTACAGCGTTACTCAGTAAAATAGGAAAACCATATCATAAATCGTTCATTTGCAAAA
>OX103972.1:7044352-7106650 GCA_944470395.2 Schistosoma turkestanicum
TTATCAGTTGAGCTGGTTGGGGCATGTGCTGCGTATGCCTAACCACCGACTGCCTCGACGATCTATGTTTTGTGGTGTAGGAGTAGATTGGAAGAAAGTTAGAGGCGGCCAAACCAAAACATGGCAGAAATGCATGAAGTCACTGACAAGTGGACTTAGTCATGTTGGTAGATGTAGACTACCTGGTTGGGGTCCGCGAGACGAAAGTCATCAATGGTTATAGACCTTGAACGACATGGCTCAAAATCGCTTGCGATGGCGCAGGTGCATCCAATCTTTTTTCTCCCGCCAAATTCTACTCTTCTGAATTCCTCATCACCTCTATCTTTCTAAATTTATCTCACTGAATAATACTTCTTGAATAACATCTTCGAACCCTAATCTTCTCCATTACTGATAATACTGCTACCACCTCTACTACTATGTCATTTGAATAAACAATTGCGTCACTATGCCATTGTAGCATGGCAACCTGAAATTATGTACTTACGTACACAGTTCAACGTTGTAGCTGACTGGATACCAATATGCATCACTAATGGCTGGCCATCTAGTTAGGATCTGTATGATAATCGTATGCGCAGTGGTTAGAGACTTTGAATGATATAATTCAAAATCGTCTGCACGTGCACACATTCTTTGTCTTCGCCTTAATTTTAAGCTACTGAATTCCTCATAAATTTTCTTCACTGATTTATGTTTTCTTGAATCTTATCTTCCAACCAATAGACTTTTATATCACCACTGATATTGTTATTACCTCCAGTAATAATAAGGTACCTCCAGTCCCGACCGTAGCTGCTACCTTGACGTGGTGGTCGGGCTTGCCTATCGTGATGACCCAACCGAGCTATACTGGCTGGAACATATGTTCCTCAAGGTTCTACCATGCCAGGCAGGTCGATTGGAGAACGATGAGACTAAAAGCAGCTACCCAAGGTCTGAGGGCGAAGTCGTACTGCTGACTGCAGAAGGGTGTGACAGCAGTAAGGTGTTTCCCTCGGACAACAAGCATCTGCAGCGATGCTGCCTTCTCACAAGGAAGGAAGGGTTAGAAAAGTTCGACCCTAAAAATGTCACACCTCCCCTAACTCACGGATTTCCGTCTCCTTGGGTAAGGGTGCCCACTAAGGGCCTTTCAGAACGGAGCTAATCCTCAAAAAACATTTCATAAAAAGGCCGTGCATGACCGGCCTCAAGCAGTTGTCCCTTGGGCTCTGCGGTCACGCACCAACACTAATCTATCTTCCTTTTCAGGTTCCTCAAGAAACAACCTTCCACGGTGTGGGCAGCCGGGAAGTGACAACCGCCCTCATACCCATAACAGCACGCGAGACCGAATTGGTCAAAATCAAATCCTTCCTACACCCCTTAGTACCTCTCTTATCTCCACGACTGACTGACCTCCAGTACACTGTGATTTAAACTGACAATTCCATCTCTCTGTGCTAATGTGTTATGGCTAGTGGAACTGTGATAATACGCCAGTTTATTTTGGAATATAGTAACGCTAACTCCTTGAAGCAAAATCATACCATTGAAATTGAATTTTTAACTCTAGTCAAATTACTTTTACCTCGTTATGTTTATTTAAACTGTTATTGAACAGAAGAAAACAAAACATGCTAATATTTTGTAGACATAACACAAAAGCTAGATAATGAAATCAAACAAAGGACAAGAAAATTCAGAAAAAAATCCCTTGTTATATAATGTGCAGTTCGAATAAACTGACAGTCAAAACAGATATGATTCAGTATCAGTTATATGGAGACTACTGGGGTATGAGGGCGAATGTTACTTCCCGGCTGCCCACATTGTGGAAGGGCTCTGGTTGTCAATCAGAAACGACATTGACCTCGTAACTTCCGGGGGGAACTCGGCTTCGATTATGAGGCGTCATCATTCTACTAAATGAGGAGGATCGTCTAATTCCTAGAGTAGAATTTAAATGGTTTGTAACGAATTCGTTTTCTGCACGATAGGATCGCTAACCGTAATGGGACCAGCAGCAACAGCAGCAGCTTGAGAGTGCCTCCAGTTGGATTTTGATGGAGACCACTAGTGTCGATAAAAACCATCAGTTTACTTCTATAATAGTCAGTCAGTCAGTCAGTCAGATGCAACGTAGAACTTCGTACATAAGTACATCAGTTCATGTTGCCATACCACATCAGCACAGAGAAGTAATCGTCAATTCAAATCCAATAGTAGAAGAGGTAGTAAGGGAAATAGAAATAATCGGAGAGGTTAGGATTAGAAAATACTATTCAAGAAGTATGATTCAGTGAGAAAAGTTTAGAAAGTCAAAAGTAGAGGTGTTGAAGAATCCAGAAGATTAGCATTTGAGAGAACACAAAGAATAAATGCACTGGCGCCATTGCGAACGATTTTGAGCCATGTCATTCAAGGTCTCTAACCATCGATTACTAACATCTCGCGGACCCCAACCAGGTAGTCGACAATTACCGACATGGCTCAGTCCACTCGTCAATGACTTCATGGATTTCTGCCATGTTTTGGTTTGGCCGCCCCTAACTTTCTTCCAATCTACTCCTACACCACAAAACATAGCTCTTCGAGGCAGTCGGTGGTTGGGCATACGCAACACACGTCCCAACCACCTCAACTGATGAAGTTTCATTACTTCATCTATTGATCTGCCATTCTTACCTAGTACCCGATTCCTAATAACTGCGTTACTCACTCGGGTGTCCCAGGATATACGAGCAATGCTTCGAAGACACCTATGATCGAAAACCAGTAACCTACGAATATCTTCTACTCTCACTGGCCATGTTTCACAGCCATAAAGTAAGACGGAGCGAACCACTGCGCAGTACACTCGTCCTTTAGTCAGCAAACGGATATCTCGCCTACGCCTATTATAACTAAATTAATTTTCATTTCAAAAAAAATTCTTGTGAAAACGTTTTAAATTCAAGAGAAAAAAAATAACCGCCCTCATTTTTTTTGTTTTAATTTTAGTTGTTAAATGTATCATTATAGCTAGTCCTGGATTTTTACGTGAACAATTTTTTGAATTTCTGATACAAACAGCAATTAAACAAGAGAAACGTGTATTTTTAGAAAATAAATCCAAATTTATGCTTGTTCATTCATCATCCGGTCATAAACATGCATTGAAAGAAGTACTCACTGATAATGTTGTTATGAGTAAATTAGTCAATACTAAGGCAACTTTAGAGGTGACTGCATTGAATGATTTTTATCAAATGCTTAAAACTGATCAATCACGTGCATTCTATGGGTAAGTTGATTATTATTATTATTATTACTCTATTCCTTTTTTCATCGTCAGCGAATTATAAATAACATAGGAGAAGAGCACTCTAGTATCAATGCATCTCACATCATCATGTATCACTAGAATTGAAGGTGTTTCTTACTTTACTTACTTATTTATTGAAGCCTGTTATCCACAATGAAGCATTAGACCCCTTCCTGACCAGCATTCTCCAACCTACTCTCTCCTCCTGTGCTTAATCTTTCTAGTTCCGTCCAACTGTTGTTTTACTCTTCTCATGTCTGTCTCCGATTGTGTAATGTGTTCCGTTGCCTTCCTATTTTTTCGGTAGCCTTGAGGATTCCAAGTTAAGGCTTGTCTTGTGATGCAGGTATGACACAAAATATGTAATCCTATCGACCTCCATTGCTTGCTGATTTCCTCCTCTGCTGGAATCTGGTTTGTTTTGCTCCCACAGTTGGTTGTTGCGGATAGATTGGGACAATCAGTGATTGAGACCAGTCGGATGGGATTGCGTCCAGTTCCCAGATTCTACCTAAGATCTTAGTCAACCTAGCTGCTAAAACTGGACCACCATCCTTAAATATCTCAGGGGTCAGTCTATCAGGACCTGCAGCTCGACCTCGCTTCAGATTTCCTAACGCTTTTTCAACTTCATTAAGACTAGGGGGACTTACGTCGATTTGCTGATGTGGTATGGCGACATGAACTGATGTACTTACGTACGAAGTTCTACGTTGCATCTGACTGACTGACTGACTGTTGCTGATAGTGTCTGGCCAACGGATGAGGAGTATCTTTTTTGTAGACAACCGTTAATAAACACCTGTATCTTGTGAATGATAGCTTTGGTAGTTCTCCAAGTTTCCACTCCATACAGTAAAATTGTTTTGACATTTGAATTGAAAATTCTGATTTTTAGTGTTGACTGATAGTTGTTATAAGTTGTCGATGTTCACCAATTGTAGAAATACTAGCCTTGCTTTGCTAATCCCCATGTCTTTACATCGGCATCAGATCCGCCTTATCAATGATACTGCCTAGATTTGTGTTAGGATATTCATCCAATATCCTAAGATAATTATAGGTCGATTCCTAGATATCAATGTCACGTGCTCCGATGTTGTTTCTTATTGGTCATCCTGAATTTGAATGTCACTTCAATTGTTGTTTCTTACTCGTCGTCTTAACTGCCAATGTCACAGACTTCGTTACTGTTTCCTATTCAACCTAAATACGCATTATATGTAACGTTTTATGACCAGGACCAGGACCAAGACCCAGTCACGGATCCCTAGTCCGGGATCCTGATTCTGTTTTGGACTCGGACTTCGTACTATCTAAATGCTTGTAGAATACAGGATTCTACTTCATATCGCGTCTTCTTATTTTTACACAATATGGGGGGGGGGTTGAGATAATCGGATTTGAGTAGCTTGTTGTGTCGCCGGATCCTCGCTCTCGTTTTTTTTCGATAAGGTAAACTCGTAATAGTTCAAGCATCTATCAAAATGACGTGTTTACGTGCAGGCGTAACAATTTGTAAAGCTTTCTACATCCTCCAAATCTTCTTCGTCAAATGTGATCTGGTTGGTGCCTGTTGTGTAGTGTATTGTAAGATTTTGCTTCTTTCTTTGTGTATGGTGAGGGCGAAGTCGTACTGCTGACTGTGATGGAGGGGTGTGACAGCAGTAAGGTGTTTCCCTCGGACAACCAGCATCTGCAGCGATGCTGCCTTAGAAAAGGTTGACCCTAAAAATGTCACACCTCACCCTACCTCACGGATTTCCGTCTCCTTGGGTAAGGTTGCCCACTAAGGGCCTTTAAGAGCGGAGCTAATACACAAAAAACCCTTAACAAAATGGCCGTGCGTGACCGGCCTCAAGCAGTTGTCCCATGGACTCTGCAGTCACGCACCCAGGTCTCTAAGACCAACGCTAATCTGCCTTCTCTTTCAGGTTCCTCAAGAAACAACCTTCCACGGTGTAGGCAGCCGGGAAGTGACAACCGCCCTCATACCCGTAACAGCACACGAGACCAAACTGGTCGAAATGAAATCCTGACTGACTAGTGTGAGTAGTAGTGACAGTAGTAGTATTCGCATAACTAAAGCTTCTTAACTCAATACTCAGTAAAGAAATTTTTTCACTTGATAAATGAATGAAAATCAACGTTAATTGATTGATATCTTACTGATATTTTTTGTTGTTGTTGGAAAAATTCAATTCTACTCTTTCATGTGAGTTTTGTTTTTTTTCTAAAGAAAATCCCCATATCCTTGCTCTACTAAACTTATAATTAATGTGACAGGTCTTTCATTTGCATTACGGGGTTGTGAAGATTGTTAACTTAACATTCTACACAACCCCTGTAATGCAAATAACCTGTGCTCACTAGTGACTAGCTCCGTGAGCAATCTTCTCCGAGTTCTAGTGGGAAGACGTGACTAGTGAAGTTCAACCTGTTCGGGTGTAGGCAATGTCTACCGAAGACTGTGTATGAGGTTGCGCAACTCCGTGAATTTGATCAAGTTAGACATTAACACCGTCAGATACCGGCTCAGTGGTCTAACGGTTAGGGCATTCGCGCACAATACCAAAAGTCCTGGGTTCGAATCCTGCGGGGTGCAGGAGTCGTGGGTGCTCACTGCTGAGGAGTACCACGGCAGGACGGAACGGCCGTCTTTCAGTGCTTCCAGGTTTCTTCTAATGGTGGTCTAACATTGATCGATTCATGGTTTCAAAAAAAGTCTTTCATTGTCTATAAATATGGACTGTATATGACAGATATGTAAATTCATACGGTTCTTCAACTAATTGAAATTATGATATGTGGGCAGTGAAATGAGAATTTAATTCATTGTCGAGTGTAGACACACACATACACAGATCTTTAACCTACTGACGATTAATTTTTATTTGCTCTTATTGATTCCTACTCTGGTGAACTCACTCAGTGTGATTGCCTTTAATTGTGTGCGTGTGTGTACGTGCGTGAGCAATAAAATATAGTCCATTGCTTACTCTGATTCATTATTTTGATCGTCAATTGTGTATATCTGGTTTGACATTGTGATCTAGTCTTCTGTGTGGGGGTTGCCCGGTTTGAGTATCTGATTTCAGTGGTAATATAAACTCGGTCAACCATTTTCATCGCTGTATATAATACAGTGGCGAAAAAGGCATTTAAAGTCTTATGTAAAAAATCAGGTGAATAAACTCGTAATTTTATAATCCCATCATATTTACTGTTATTAACGCACCCATATCTTTGTAGGTAAATTTAACACTATGGAAAACAGTCTATAATAATAATAACTGATCATTGTTTGACCATCATTCAACATCTGGAAGCACTGGGTGGCTGTTTCGTCCTACTACGAGACTCTTCAGTACTACGCATCCACAATCTCTACTCGTGGAAATTACATATTAAGACCATAGGATGCTGGCTTAGTGGTCTAGAGGCTAAGCGTTCGCTGTTGCGAGACCGAAGGTCCTGGGTCCGATTCCAGCGAGCGGGGGTCGTGGATGCGCACTGCTGTAGAGTCTCAAACTAGGATGACAGACAGACAGATACAACGCAGAACTTCGTACGTAAGTACATCAGTTAAGGTTGGCATGGCCCATCAGCACAGAGACGCAATTGTCAGTTCAAATCCAACAGTGATAGCAATAAAAGAATTATTAGCAGTAATGGAGAAGACTAAGGAGAGATATTATTCAAGAAGTATAATTCAGTAAGATAAATTTAGAAGGAAAAAGTTAGAGATTATGAGGAATGCAGAAGCTTAGAATTTCATAGAACACAAAGAGTAGATGCACCTGCGCCACTGCAAACGATTCTGAGCCATGTCGTTCAAGGTCTATAACCATTGGTCACTATCGTCTCGCCGACCCCAAACACGTAGCCTACTTTTATCAACGTGACTCAGTCCATTTGTCAGTAACTTCATGGATTTCTACCATGTTTTGGTTTGGCCGCCCCTAGATTTCTTCCAATCTACTCCTACACCACAAAACATAACTCGTCGAGGCAGTCGGTGGTAAGGCATACGTAACACATGTCCCAACCATCTCGACTGATGAAGTTTCAATACTTCATCTATTGATCTGCCATCCTTAATCAATACTCGTTTCCTAACTATAGCATTGCTCACTCGGTGGTCCCAGGATATACGAGCAATGCTTCGAAGACATCGATGATCGAAGACTAGTAACCTTCGGAAGTCCTCTACTCTTAACGGCCAAGTCTCGCATCCGTACAGTAGGACGGAGCGAACTGCTGCACAGTACACTCGTCCTTTGGTTAGCAAACGGATATCTCGCCTGTGCCATAGGTGACGCAGGTTGACCAAAACCAATCGATCCTTCCGTATCCGTGCTGAGATTTCCTCAGTCAATAGGCCATCGGCGCTGATCAGACTCCCAAGATAAGTGAAGCGGTCTACACGTTCGACTACTTCACTCCCTATCACTAGTTCAGGTGCCGATGCAACCCAGTCTTGAAGCAACATTTTGCATTTCGATGGTGAAAACCGCATCCCGAACATGCTTGCATTGTTGCTTAGGATAGTCAGAAGACTCTGCATTTTGTCAGCGTCTTCACCAAGTAGAACTATGTCATCGGCGTATTCTAAGTCAGTAAGCGAGCCACCTGGTAGAAGGTCTACTGCAGAAAATTCAGATGAGGATAAGGTTATATCTAGTAGCAGTTCTACGATAAAATTAAACAAGAATGGAGAAAGTGGACATCCCTGACGCACACCACTTGAAGTAAAGAATTCCGGTGACAGTTCGCCATAAGCTCTCACTCGACCAGTAATATTCGAGTAGAGGGCTTGTATAAGGTTAATGTTCTCCTTTGGTACACCTTTCAATGACAGACACTGCTACAGAACCTCACGATCAACAGAGTCAAATGCTGCTCTTAGGTCCAGGAAGACAACTATTGTAGGACGCCTAAATGTGTGTCTGTGTTCAAGGACCTGTTGTAGTGTGAAGATGTGGTCTATACAGCCACGTCCAGGTCGAAAACCAGACTGGTTTTCTCGAGTCTGCTCTTCACAAGTTTTCGTTAAGCGTCGAAGTATTATTGAGGCCAATATTTTAGATACTATATTAGTTAGACTTATTTCTCTGTGATCGTCACAAGAGGACGTTTGTCCTTTCTTGTAGATTGGAACAATTAGCTACTGAGACCAGTCAGATGGGATCACGTCCAGTTCCCAGATTCTACCTAAGATCTCAGTCGACCTAGCTGCTAAAAGTGGCCCACCATACTTAAACATCTCAGGGGTCAGTCTATCAGGACCTGCAGCTTGCCCTCGCTTCAGATTTCCTAACCCTTTCTCAACTTCATAAAGACTATGGGGACCTTCGTCGATTTGCCATTCAGGATGACTGCAGATCGTGGGTAACCGAGGAGTGGCTCGAGGCCAGTTGAACTGATCCCTAAAGTGTTCTGATCCATTTACCGGCTGCCTACAACATGGGCGGTTGTTTCTTGAGGGACCTGAAAAGGAAGATAGATTAGTGTTGGTCTTAGAGACCTGGGTGCGTGACCGCAGAGCTCAACGGACAAATGCTTGAGGCCGGTCATGCACGGCCTTTATATGAAAGGTTTTTTTTAGTATTAGCTCCGCTCTTGAAAGCCCTTAGTGGGCACCCTTACTGACGGAGACGGAAATCCGTGAGGTAGGGTGAGGTGTGACATTTTTAGGGTCGGCCTTTTCTAACCCTTCCTTCCTTGTGAAAAGGCAGCATTGCTGCAGATGCTGGTTATCCGAGGGAAACACCTTACTGCTGTCACATCCCTCTGCAGTCAGCAGTACGACTTCGCCCTCAGACCTTGGGTAGCTGCTTTTAGTCGCATCGTTCTCCAATCGACGTGCCTGCTGGCTTGGTAGAACCTTCAGCAACATATGTTCCATCCAGTATAGCTCGATTGGGTCATCACGATAGGCAAGCCCGACCACCACCACGTCAAGGTAGCAGCTACGGTCGGGCAAACTAGGATGAGACGGACGTTCAATGCTTTCGGATTTCTAATAATAGTCTAACAATGATTGATTCATGATTTTTTTTTCCGCCTCATACAATAGAACTGTTTTGACATTTGGTATTGAAAATTCTGATTTCGGTGTTGATTGATAGTTGTTTTGAGTTCCAGATGTTGTTCAACTATAGAAATGCAGCAGCCCTTGCTTTACAGATTCGCACACATATACATCTGCATCAAGTCCACCTTGTTCGTCGTCAGTAATGCTGCCTAAATATGGCAAAAATGTTTACGTCCTACAAAGCATCACCATCAGGAGTGATTTAATTGACACATGTAGTGTTTGATGTATCGGAGAATCTTGCTTTTCCTGTTTGTGTATGTTGAAACCTGAAGCTGCTGCTAGACTGGTCGTATTCCTTCGAATTTGTTGTTGCGTGTGCATGTTCGTAGGTTACTAGTATTCGATCATAGATGTTTAAGAAGCATTGCTCGTATGTCGTGGGACAACCGAGTAAGCAATGCTGTCGTTAGGAGACGAGTACTAGGTAAGGATGGCAGATCAATAGATGAAGTAGTGAACTGCTCATCAGTTGAGGTGGTTGGAACATGCTTTACCTAAGTCTAACCACCGACTGTCTCGACGAGCTATGTTTTGTAGTGTAGGAGTAGGTTGGAAGAAAGTTAGGGGCGGCCAAACCAAAACATGGCACAAATGCATGAAATCACTGACAAGTGGACTGAGTCATGTTGGTAGATGTAGACTACCTGGTTGGGGTCCGCGAGACGAAAGTCACCAATGGTTAGAGACCTTGAACGACATGGCTGAGAATCGTTTGCAATGGCGCACGTTTATCCATTCTTTGAGCTCTCTCAAATCCTAATCTGGATTCGTCAGCACCTCTAACTTTGTCTTTCTAACCTTATCTCACTGAATTATACTTCTTGAATAATATCTTCACAGCCTAGTCTTCTTCATTACCATTAATACCTTTACTATCTTTATCACTATGGGATTTGATTTGACATCTGCGTCTTTGTGCTAATATGGTATGGCAACATGACCTTATGTACATACGTACGTAGTTCTACGTTGCAACTGACTTGCGTGTGCATTTCTAGTAACAATGTTATTTATTTTCTTTACATCTCTCTTTCTCCGCTCACATTATTGATTGTTCTGTTCATTAATTTTCTCTCTATACACAGTTATAAACATGTGAAAACAGCTGCAGATGCATGCGCTATCGATACACTACTCATCACTGACACACTGTTTCGTTCACGTAATCTAAGTGAACGTACTAAATATGTGGAATTGGTCGATCAAGTGAAAGATAATCAAGGCATTGTAAGAATATTTTCTAGTCTACATGTTTCTGGTGAACGTAAGTTTTTGTCTCTTCTCTCCAGTATTACGTATTTTTTATTTGCATTACAGGGTTTGTGAAGATTGTTAATTTACACATTTTTTGAAACCATGAATCGATTACCTGTGCTCACTAGTGACTAGCTCCGTGAGGAATCTTCTCCGAGTTCTACTGGGAAGACGTGACCAGTGAAGTTCAACCTGTTCGGGTGTAGACAGTAACTACTACCGAAGACTGTGTATGAGGTTGCGCAACTCCGTGAATTTGATCAAGTTAGACATTAACGCCGTTAGATACCGGCTCAGTGGTCCAGAGGTTAGGCGTTCGTGCACAATACCGAGGGTGCTGGGTTCGAACCCTGTGGGGTGAAGGAGTCGTGGATGCGCACTGCTGAGGAGTCCCACACCAGGGCGAAACGGCCGTCCAGTGCTTCCAGGTTTCTAATGGTTATGGTCTAACATTGATCGATTCATGGTTTCAAAAAATATTTTTTATTGATTATGTTGCTGAGAACCAAAATCTTGTTACTGTGTGTTACTGGGCTAGGATCGGCTCCATGGATGATTACATCGAAGCAGATAGTTTTTTTTTTAAGGAGGGCACTCCTCTCAAACCTTTGACTCGAAAGTGGAGCAACGTAAATGATGCAGTCCAATGATAGCCGGTAGCCTATAATAACCTCATACGCCATTAGTTCTGTCAGGATTCTGGAGCTGATGTGCACTATTGGTTTAGAGTCAGGGTTTTCCGAACCCCCCCGCCTTTAGGTGAATCCTCCATACCCACTAATCCAGTCGAAGCGCCAGACACTCGCTTTATGCTCTCTCTCAGTTTTGTTTGTTAATAACATCCCCTGGCCATGAGAAGGCAGTGACGAAGACCTGACCTGACCTTGGCTACACACACGTGACCATATGACAGCATTTCGAGGAGAGCGGACTTTTGGCTGTATGAGAGCATTTTCACTATCATAAACTAACTCATTTTTTATTACCTATGTTGTAATCTTCGTCTAACCCCCAGTATTATTTATGCTATGGTTCTCCCACCCCCTGTATTGAATTGACGATTCCATCTATCTGTATCCGAATGTGGTATAGCAACGTGAACTGATGTACGTACGTACGTACGTATGAAGCTCTACGTTGTTTGTTGACTGACTATTCTGAATTTATCTATCAAAAAATACGTCGGAACATTTCATTTTCAATTACCAGAGTGTGTAATAACAGTTGATTTTTTTCGGTTTCAATGTAGTGTGATCTTTTCAATTAGAGTTATGGTGATCAATGTTTTTACACACTGAAATCATCAGTAGTCAATCATTGAAAAAATCGTACAACGTGCTTACTATTGGTTAGCTTCGTGAGGAAATTCTCGGAATTCTGGTGAGAAGACGTGACCAGTAGAGTTCAACCCTATCGGATGTAAGCAGTCAGTCAGTTGCAACGTAGAACTTCGTACGTAAGTACATCAGTTCATGTCGCCATACCACATCAGCACAGAGATATAATTGTCAATTCAAATCCAATAGTAGAAGAGGTATTAAAAGTATTAGAAGTATTCGGAGAGGTTAGAATTAGAAGATATTATTCACGAAGTATGATTCAATGAGATAAGTTTAGAAAGTAAAAACTAGAGGTGTTGAAGAATCCAGAAGTTTAGGATTTGAGAGAACACAAAGAATAAATGCACTGGCGCCATTGCGAACGATTTTGAGCCATGTCATTCAAGGTCTCTAACCATCGATTATTATCATCTCGCGGACCCCAACCAGGTAGTCGACAATTACCGACATAGCTAAGTCCACTCGTCAATGACTTCATGGATTTATGCCATGTTTTGGTCTGGCCGCCCCTAGCTTTCTTCCAACCTATTCCTACACTACAAAACAAAGCTCGACGAGGCAGTCGGTGGTTAGGCATACGCAACACGTGTCCCAACCACCTCAACTTTTTGGAGGAGGTCCGAAAGCTTTCTGTAAAACTCATCCTTAACCTCGTCTCAACTGCATTCAGTGGGGGCATAGGCAGATATGACGAAGAGGCAACGGCGATTGTCCCTATCTTTCCGAGTCCTTACTGTCCCGTTTAGTCGGACAGCGCACAATCGACTATCTATTGGGATCCAGTCAAGGAGAGATTGTTCTGCCCTACGACTCAATGCTATACCTACACCGGCGAGGCCCCTAGAAGCAGCATCAGGGCTACCGGATACACGAAGGGTAAATCGAGCTGCTTCTTTATCTTGACATGGTGAGGTCAAATGAGTAATGCTACTCGGATCCTGTATGCGCGTTTCCGAGACGCAGCACACATCGATGGAACGAGATTCTAAAGTCCTAGCTAAGGAAGCCTGTTGCCCTATTTGACACAATGTCCGTACATTAAATGCTCCAACATGTAGTCTAGAGCGAGGTTTAAGGAGACCAGGAACGACGTTTCGCGAACTCGTATCGTCTGCATTAGCTGTGCACCGTTATGAATGAATGTGAGAAGAGTTAGTCGTGGAGATCAGAAAGGTACTAGGGGGTGTAGGAAGTATTTGATTTTGACCGATTCGGTATCGCGTGCTGTTATGGGTATGAGGGCGGTTGTCACTTCCCGGCTGCCCACACCGTGGAAGGTTGTTTCTTGAGGAACCTGAAAAGGAAGGTGGATTAGTGTTGGTGCGTGACCGCACAGCTCAAGGGACAACTGCTTGAGGCCGGTCACGCACGGCCTTTTTATGAAATGTTTTTTGAGGATTAGCTCCGTTCTGAAAGGCCCTTAGTGGGCACCCTTACCGTCGGAGACGGAAATCCGTGAGTTAGGGGACGTGTGACATTTTTAGGGCCGACCTTTTCTAACCCTTCCTTCCTTGTGAGAAGGCAGCATCGCTGCAGATGCTGGTTGTCCGAGGGAAACACCTTACTGCTGTCACACCCCTCCATCACAGTCAGCAGTACGACTTCGCCCTCAGACCTTGAGTAGCTGCTTTTAGTCTCATCGTTCTCCAATCGACCTGTCTAGCATGGTAGAACCTTGAGGAACATATGTTCCAGCCAGTACAGCTCGGTTGGGTCATCACGATAGGCAAGCCCGACCACCACGTCAAGGTAGCAGCTACGGTCGGGATGTAAGCAGTAACTACCAAAGATAAATGGGGTGAAGTTGCGCAAAAAATCACTAGACTGATCAAAGTTAGATATTAACGCGATTGGATACCGACCCAGTGGTCCAGAGATTAGGCGTTCTCGTGCAAGACGGAAGGTCCTTGGTTCGAAGCAATGCTGTTGTTAGGAAACAGGTGCTAGGTAAAGATGGCCGGTCACTAGATGAAGTATTGAAACTCTATCAGATGAGTGGGTTGGGACATGTGTTTGCGTATGCCTAACCACCACCGACTACCTCAACGAGCGATCTTGTTTGATATAGGTATAGGTTGGAAGAAAGCTAGGGGCAGTCAGACAAAAACATGGCAGAAATCCATGAAGTCACTGACAAGTGGACTAAGTCATGTCGGTAGTTGTCAACTACCTGGTTGGGACCCGCGAGATGATAATAATCGATGATTAGAGACCTTGAATGACATGGCTCAAAATCGTTTGCAATGGCGTAGGTGCATCCACTCTTTGTGTTCTCTCAAATCCTAAACTTTTTAATTCCTGATCACTTTGTCTTTTTCTTTTTAAGTTTATTTGACTAGATTCTACTTCTTGAATAATAAATATCTTCTAATCACAATCTCTCCGATAACTTCTAATACTTTTACTACCTTTACTACTATGGGTTGTTGAATTGACAATTCGATCTCTCTGTGCTAATGTAGTATAGTATGTCAACTTGGACCGATGTACATACGTGCGTACGAAATTCTATGTTGCTGAATCATCGAATCCTGGGTCCGAATACTGTGGATGCGCATTGCTACTAAATGAGTGTCATACCAAGACGAAACGACCATCTTCTAGGTTTTTCTAACGGTGCTCTACCAATCATTAATTGATTGATGATTTCAATGTGTAATTGTTGTGCATTGTTCTCACTTTGTTTTTGATTTTCTCGTTTTCTTTGAAAATTCTCTTAGAACTTAATCACTTGTCTGGTGTAGCTGCAATATTACGCTTTCCAATACCGGAACCTGTGACAGACGATGATGAATCGGATAGTTCTGAAGAAGATGATAATTAATTAAATTTTTTTAAAAAAAAATCGTTCTTCTTAATCAGAACAATGTTTTTTCTTTCTTATTTGTCATTTGTAATTTTACAACTTGACTTATTGGCGCTGTTGTTTCCATTGACATTTGTTCTGTTCTTTGAACTTGTTGTGAATATTCTCTTCTATTTAGGCAATGGTTTTCTTCGCTCCTGTTGTTGTGTTTTTGGTTTTTCCATTGTTGTTGTACTACTCATTATGAATTGATTGATATGATGTAACTATTACAGTATCCATTTGTGCCAAGTTTTTAGGGGGTTCCTTACACAAATTTATTTGGTTTGTACAAAATGAATACTAAACATTTTCTGTGTTTATGATATCTTACTTAGATTGGAAAAATTATTTCATATTTTAATATATTTTATGTGGAATCGATGTCGATCGCTAGTTAATAACATTGACGAGTAACTTCATAGAAGAAAGTGATCTTATGTAATGTACGTTCTAACCTTCTCGGTCGGATTGACAGTTGTTTGTGTTTGTGTAAAAATAAATAACTCAAACTATTAATGTTCCTGTTTTTTGCCTAGCTATTTTATCAACAAATAGTCAGTCAGTCAGTCAGATGCAACGTAGAACTTCGTAAGTAAGTACATCAGTTCATGTTGCCATACCACATAAGCACACAGATGTAATTGCCAATTCAAATCCAATAGTAGAAGTAACCGGAGAGGTTAGGATTAGGGGATATTATTATTCAAGAAGTATGATTCAGTAAGATAAGTTTAGAAAGACAAAACTAGAGGTGTTGAAGAATCCAGAAGATTAGGATTTGAGAGAACACAAAGAATAAATGCACCAGCGCCGTTGCAAACGATTTTGAGCCATGTCATTCAAGGTCTCACAAACCATCGATTATTATCATCTCGCGGATCCCAACCAGGTAGTCTACATCTACCAACATGACTCAGTCCACTAGTGAGTGACTTCATGCATTTCTCCCATGTTTTGGTTTTGCCCGCCACTAACTTTCTTCCAACCTACTCCTACACTACAAAACAAACCTCTTCAAGGCAGTCGGTGGTTAGGCATACGCAAAACATGTCCCAACCACCTCAAATGATGAAGTTTCAATGCTTCATCTATTGATCTGCCATTCTTACCTAGCACCTGATTCCTAATAACAGTGTTGCTCACTCGGCTGTCCCAGGATATACGAGCAATGCTTCGAAGTTATCAACAAATAAACGTCAGTTTACCAAATTACTAGTTTTCAAATCATCAGAATTAGTAAAACTCCTAAAGTACGTTGGCGCTCTCAGCTATTTTTTTTCACTATTTGTCAAGTTTTGAAAAAATATCCCATCTGGATGGGTTTAACAGCAGCATTCAAAACAGAATTTCCCTACTGATCACTTCCAACCGCCCAAAAATTCCAAATAATTTTAGTGCGCTGTTATTCAAGTTTTCAATAATAAAACCTTGTTTTGTCAACCTCTCTTCACTAAAACTTTATTATCCATTATGAGAAAATTCCAAGAAGATGACATTAAATATTCAAAAATTAATCAGAATAACATGCTACATTTATCAAAACATATCCATTGCAATAATCTCTACTAAGGAAAAGGTGATGCTCGGCATTCTAATCGATTTAGGATAAACTGACCACAAGTGTAGTACATGATCGACACACCGTTCAGTGTTGAAACTCGCGATCGATGAATTTGCACGACTTCGAATATAACACAGTCAAGTGAGAGTAGATGTGCGTTTCAAGGCCTGGTGATATTAAAAAGAATTATTCGAAATACCCAAGGTTGGGTTTATAGTATGTATGTTCA
The DNA here is from genome assembly GCA_944470395.2 of Schistosoma turkestanicum. NCBI lineage: Eukaryota > Metazoa > Platyhelminthes > Trematoda > Strigeidida > Schistosomatidae > Schistosoma > Schistosoma turkestanicum. The sequence continues at coordinate 7,060,977 of OX103972.1, forward strand.
GCTTTATCGGTTCCAGGGTTTTTTCCGCATAACAGTTAAGCGCCAAATGATTACGAAACCTAACATTTTAAAACCACTAGTTGAGCATCTTAGGTGGAATTTTGGAACTGAGCAGCATTTGACTATGTTGATCGTGATGTTCTTTGTCAGTGTCCATCATTGAAAGAAGTACATTAACCCTGTACAGGCTGTCTGCTCGAAGACTGCTGGTGAAGCCAGAGGTTAGAACGAACTGTTTGTCGTAAATGATTACCTCTAGTGGTGTTCATCGGGGCTGTCAAACTCCATTCCTATTCAACTTTGTCGTTGATATGCTTCTACAGACGACACTTTCATCGTCTGACTTCTTAGAGGTTGAACTCCTACCAGGAGATTTGCTTGCTGAATTAGAGTATGTCGATGAAATAGTACTACGTGTGTTTGAAGACGCTAAAAAAAATGCAGTCTTTTGACTACCTTAGGCGAGAATTCAAGAATGTTCGGGTTTGGCTTACTTCGGCCCATGAACTAGTGATAGATAGTGAAGTGGTTGAGCGTATAGACCGCTTCATTTAACTTCATAATCTCATCAGCCCTGGTGGCCTGGTATGTGATGAGGGTTTGACTAGCGCTTTTGACAATCTGTATCATTTATGACGTAGGCGAGATATCCTCCTGTTAACTTACTATTTTGCAGTTACGTGGTAAGATGAATTGACTATTCTAGGGCTGGATGAAATGAAAACCAGTTTCGGCAGCCCATAAGTTCTATGTATCACAGCCTCTTAATTTACCCTGGAGTTCTACATCTTTCAAAGCCTTTACTTAGAATTGTTCGGAATTCCGATTTCGCTAACATTTTAATCTCTAATTCTAATCTTATTACATAACCTGATCAATAATCATATCGTTACTAATTATGTCACGGAGAACAAGACACTTATATTTGCATCCGATTTCAATTCTTAATCATACTGTTGTGTGTGTGGGATTAAAAGCAGCAACTCAAGGTCTGAGGGCGAAGTCGTACTGCTGACTGCAGAGAGGTGTGACAGCAGTAAGGTGTTTCCCTCGGACAACCAGCATCTGCAGCGATACTGCCTTCTCACAAGGAAGGAAGGGTTAGGAAAGGTCGACCCTAAAAATGTCATACCTCACGGGTTTCCGTCTCCTTGGGTAAGGGTGCCCAATAAGGTCTTCTAAACAGAGAGGAGCTAATACTCTAAAAACCTTTAATAAAAAGGCCGTGCGTGACCGGCCTCAAGCAGTTGTCCTTCGGACTCTGCGGTCACGCTCTCAGGTCTCAAAGACCAACTCTAATCCACCTTCCTTTTCAAGTTGCTCAAGAAACACCCTTCCACGGTGTGGGCAGCCGGGAACTGACGTACGCCTCATACCCGTAACAGCACGCGAGACCAGATTAGTCAAAATCAAGTCTTTCCTACACCCTCTATTATCTCCCTTATCTCCACGACTAACTCTATTCACATCCCTTTATCTCCCCGCACCTCTGCTACAAACGATGCGAGTTCATGAAACGTCATTTCTGGTATCCTGAAACCCCGTTCTAGACTACATGTTGGAGCTTCTAATGTACGTACATTATGTCAAATAGGGCAACAGGCTTCATTAGCTAGGACTTTAGAATCTCGCTCAGTCGATGTATGATGCATCTCGGAAACGCGCACATAGGATCCTAGTAAAGTCATTAATCTGATTTCGCCTTATCAAAACAAAGAAGCAGCCCGATTTACTCTTCGTGTATCTGGTAGCCCAGATGCTGCTCTCGGGGACCCACTGGTGTAGGTATAGCATTGAGTGACAATGAAATACACCTTGATGGATGTTGTGGTGTCGCGGCCCAGAGAACAGGTAATCGCGACCTTCTGTTGCAGCTATGCTCAGATAACCGCCTATTTCTAGCAAACACTAATTTTGAACATAAGGCAAATCATCTTTTGACCTGGCGACCCCCAAGGTCATTTCAACGTTGAGCGCAACTAGATCATATCGCCATCAGCCACCGATGGAGGGGTTCGATAGAGGACTGTCGCTCGTTCTGGGGCACATGTTTAGATTCAGATCATGCCCTAGTGCGAGCTCGTATTTGTTTGAGGCTCACTGGACCTAGGAAAGACACCGTAAACAGTCAGTCAGTCAGTCAGTCAGTTGCAACGTAGAACTTCGTACGTAAGTACATCAGTTCATGTCGCCATACCACATCAGCACAGAGATATAATTGTCAATTCAAATCCAATAGTAGAAGAGGTAGTAAAGGTATTAGAAGTATTCGGAGAGGTTAGAATTAGATATTATTATTCAAGAAGTATGATTCAATGAGATAAGTTTAGAAAGTCAAAACTAGAGGTGTTGAAGAATCCAGAAGATTAGGATTTGAGAGAACACAAAGAATAAATGCACTGGCGCCATTGCGAACGATTTTGAGCCATGTCATTCAAGGTCTCTAACCATCGATTATTATCATCTCGCGGACCCCAACCAGGTAGTCGACAATTACCGACATGGCTAAGTCCACTCGTCAATGACTTCATGGATTTCTGCCATGTTTTGGTCTGGCCGCCCCTAGCTTTCTTCCAACCTATTCCTACACTACAAAACAAAGCTCGACGAGGGAGTCGCTGGTTAGGCATACGCAACACGTGTCCCAACCACCTCAACTGATGAAGTTTCAGCAGTTCATCGATTGATCTGCCATTCTTACCTCGTACGCGTTTCCTAATAACAGCGTTGCTCACTCGGGTGTCCCACGATGTACGAGCAATGCTTCGAAGACATCTATGATCAAAACCAATAACCGACGAGTATCTTCTACTCTCATTGGCCATGTTTCACAGCCATAAAGTAAGACGGAGCGAACTACTGCGCAGTACACTCGTCCTTTAGTCAGCAAACGGATATCTCGCCTACGCCATAAGTGACGCAGGTTGGCAAAAGCCAATCGAGCCTTCTGTATCCGAGCTGAGATTTCGTCAGTCACCAGGCCATCGGCACTGATGAGACTCCCAAGATAAGTGAAGCGGTCTACACGTTCGACCACTTCACTACCTATCACTAGTTCAGGTGCCGATGCAACCCAATCTTGAAGCAACATTTTGCATTTCGAGGGGGAAAACCGCATCCCGAACATGCTTGCATTGTTGCTTAGGGTAGTCAGAAGACTCTGCATTTTGTCAGCGTCTTCACCAAGTAGGACAATGTCATCGGCAACACCGTAAACAAGCCTCTTAGGGCTTTACTTGATGATAATCAAGCTAAGAAAATATTTCAGGAGGAACTAGAAAAACAGTTAGGCGACCATTTAAGCGATTCCCATCCGGAGTCAGGTTGGAATCATATCAAGAAGGCTGTGGAAACAGCAGTGATATCTGCTAGCAAGGTAAACCATAAGCCTAGGATGAAGCCGTGGATTTCAGTCGCATCCACCGAACTGATGGATGCTCGAAAACGCATCCCACCTGACTCTGAATATGATGAAGAGCGTAGTCAGCTTAGGCGCAGACTTATAAAAAGCCTACGTAACAACCGTGAACAGTGGTGGGTGGCGAAATCAAAAGCGACGGAAAAGGCAGAGGCGGTAGGCAACAGTAGACAACTTTTCCGCCTTATCAAAGAAACCGGTATTAGAAAACCGAATGTGAGTGAGACTATCTCGAAAAAAGATGGTCTTATTATCCATTCTCAATGCAGGAGACTGGATCGATTGGCAGAACACTTTAGGGATCAGTTCAACTGGTCTTCAGCCACACTTCGGTTGCCCACGATCCCCAGTCATCCTGAATGGCAAATCGATTTAAGTCCTCCCAGTCTACAAGAAGTTGAGGAAGCTATAGGAAATCTAAAGGGAGCTAGAGCAGCAGGTCCTGATAGGCTTACCCCTGAGATGTTGGTGGTTCAGTTTTAACAGTTAGACTGACCGAGATCCTAGGTAGAATCTGGGAACTGGATGTAATCCCATCTGATTGCTATCAGTCGCTAATTGTCCCAATCTACAAGAAAGGACAAAAGTCCTGTTGTGACAATCACAGGGGAATCAGTTTAACTAATATAATTTCTAAATTGTTAGCCTCCATTATACTTAGACGTCTAACTAGAGCACGTGAAGAGCAGACTCGAGAAAACCAGTCTGGTTTTCGACCTTGACGTGGTTGTATAGACCACATCTTCACACTACGACAAGTCCTGGAACACAGAAACACATTTAGGCGTCCTACAATAGTTGTCTTCCTGTACCTAAAAGCAACACTTGACTCAGTGGATCGTGAGGTTCTGTGGCAGTGTCTGTCATTGAAAGGTGTACCAAATAAGTACATTAACCTTATAAGAGCTCTCTACTCGAACACTACTGGCCAAGTGAGAGCATATGGCGAACTGTCATCTGAATTTTCTGCTTCAAGTGGTGTCCGTCAGGGCTGTCCACTCTCTCCATTCTCGTTTAACTTTGTCGTAGACATCCTTTTAGAGTTAACATTAAGCTCGTCAGATTTTTCAGGGGTTGACCTTCTACCAGGAAAGTCGCTTACTGATCTAGAATATGCTGATGACATAGTTCTACTCGGTGAAGACGCTGACAAAATGCAGAGTCTTCTGACTACCCTAAGCAACAATGCAAGCATATTCGGGATGCGGTTTTCCCCCTCGAAATGCAAAATGTTGCTTCAAGACTGGGTTGCATCGGCACCTGAACTAGTGATAGGGAGTGAAGTTGTCGATCGTGCTGATCACTTCACTTGTCTACGAAGTCTCATCAGTGCTGATAGCCTGGTGACTGACGAAATCTCAGCGCTGATACTGAAGGCTCGATTGGCTTTTGCCAACCTGCGTCACTTATGGCTTAGACGTGATATCCGTTCGCTAACCAAAGGACGAGTGTACTGCGCAGCAGTTCGCTCCGTTCTCTTATATGGCTGTGAAACATGGCCGTTAAGAGTAGAGGACTTCCGTAGGTTACTAGTATTCGATCATAGATGCTTAAGAAGCATTGCTTGTATACCGTGGGACAACCGAGTAAACAGTGCTGTCGTTAGGAAACGAGTTCTAGGTAAGGATGCTAGATCAATAGATGAAGTGGTGAAACTTCATCCGTTGAGGTGGTTAGGACATGTGTTACGTATGCCTAACCACCAACTGCCTCGACGAGCTGTTTTGTGGTGTAGCAGTAGGTCGTAAGAAACCTAGGGGCGACAAGAACAAAACATGACACAAATCCATGAAGTCACTGATTACTGGATTCACTCATGTTGGTAAGTGTCGACTACCTGGTTGAGATTTGCGAGATGATAGTAATCGATGGTTTGTGAGACCTTGAATAACATGGCTCAAAATCATCTGCAATGGCGCACGTACATCCATTCTTTGGTTTATCTGAAATTCTAACCTTCTGAATTCCTCATCACCTTTATCTTTTTCTTTAAGTTTCTTTCACTAGATTCTACTTCTCGAACAATATCGCTGAAACCTAATCTCTCCGATTACTGCTAATACCTCTACTCGACCTCTACTACTATGGGATGTGAATTGACAATAGCGTCTCTCGGTGCCAATGTGTTATGGCAACTTTAACTGATGTACGTACGTAGGAAATTCTACGTTGTAACTAACTGACTGATTGACTCAAAATTTAGACATGAAGTGATTTCATTTATTTATGCATTATAAGTGATATGAAGATAAAGTCAGTCAGATGCAACGTAGAACTTTGTACATAAGTACATCAGTTCATGTTGCCATACCACATCAGCACAGAGAAGTAATCGTCAATTCAAATCCAATAGTAGAAGAGGTAGTAAAGGTATTAGAAGTATTCGGAGAGGTTAGAATTAGATATTATTATTCAAGAAGTATGATTCAATGAGATAAGTTTAGAAAGTCAAAACTAGAGGTGTTGAAGAATCCAGAAGATTAGGATTTGAGAGAACACAAAGAATAAATGCACTGGCGCCATTGCGAACGATTTTGAGCCATGTCATTCAAGGTCTCTAACCATCGATTATTATCATCTCGCGGACCCCAACCAGATAGTTGACAATTACCGACATGGCTAAGTCCACTAGTCAATGACTTCATGGATTTCTGCCATGTTTTGGTTTGGCCGCCACTAACTTTCTTCCAAACTACTCCTACACTACAAAACAAAGCTCTTCGAGGCAGTCGGTGGTTGGGCATACGCAACACATGTCCCAACCACCTCAACTGGTGAAGTTTCAATACTTCATCTATTGATCTGCCATTCTTACCTAGCACCTGATTCCTAATAACAGTGTTGCTCACTCGGGTTTCCCACGATATACGAGCAATGCTTCGAAGACACCTATGATCGAAAACCAGTAACCTACGAATATCTTCTACTCTCACTGGCCATGTTTCACAGCCATAAAGTAAGACGGAGCGAACTACTGCGCAGTACACTCGTCCTTTAGTCAGCAAACGGATATCTCGCCTACGCCATAAGTGACGCAGGTTGGCAAAAGCCAATCGAGCCTTCTGTATCCGAGCTGAGATTTCGTCAGTCACCGGGCCATCGGCACTGATGAGACTCCCAAGATAAGTGAAGCGGTCTACACGTTCAACCACTTCACTCCCTATCACTAGTTCAGGTGCCAATGGAACCCAGTCTTGAAGCAACATTTTGCATTTCGAGGGGGAAAACCGCATCCCGAACATGCTTGCATTGTTGCTTAGGGTAGTCAGAAGACTCTGCATTTTGTCAGCGTCTTCACCAAGTAGGACAATGTCATCGGCATATTCTAAGTCAATAAGCAAGCCACCTGGAAGAAGGTCTACTCCTGAAGATTCAGACGAGGATAATGTTATGTCTAGGAGCATGTCTATGATAAAATTAAACAAGAATGGAGAAAGTGGACATCCTTGACGGACACCACTTGATGTAGAGAATTCCGGTGACAGTTCGCCATAAGCCCTCACCCGACCAGTGGTGTTCGAGTAAAGAGCTTGTATAAGGTTAATGTACTTCTGTGGTACACCTTTCAATGACAGACACTGCCACAGAACCTCACGATCAACAGAGTCAAATGCCGCCTTAAGGTCTAGGAAAACAACTATTGTAGGACGCCTAAATGTGTGTCTATGTTCCAGGACCTGTCTGAGTGTGAAGACGTGGTCTATACAGCCACGTCCAGGTCGAAAACCAGCCTGGTTTTCTCGAGTCTGCTCTTCACGAGCTTTCGTTAAGCGTCGAAGTATTATTGAGGCCAATATTTTAGATACTATATTAGTTAGACTTATTCCTCTGTGATTGTCACAAGAAGACTTTTGTCCTTTCTTATAGATTGGGACAATCAAGGATCGAGACCAGTCGGATGGGATTACGTCCAGTTCCCAGATTTTACCTAAGATCTCAGTCAATCTAGCTGCTAAAACTGGACCACCATCCCTGAATATCTCAGGGGTCAGTCTATCAGGACCTGCAGCTCGTCCTCGTTTCAGATTTCCCAACGCTTTCTCAACGTCATAAAGACCAGGGGGACTTACGTCGATTTGCCATTCAGGATGACTGGAGATCGTGGGTAACTGAAGAGTGGCTCGTGGCCAGTTGAACTGATCCCTAAAGTGTTCTGCCCATCGATCCAGTCTCCTGCATTGAGAATGGATAATAAGACCATCCTTTTCCGAGATAGTCTCACTCACATTCGGGTTCTTAATACCGGTTTCTTTGATAAGGCGGAAAAGTTGTCTAGTGTTGCCTATCGCCGCTGCCTTTTCCATCGCTTTTGCTTTCGCCACCCACCACTGTTCGCGGTCGTTACGCAGACTTTTTATAAGTCTGCGCCTAAGCTGACTACGCTCTTCATCATGCTCAGAGTCAGGTGGGATGCGTTTTCGAGCATCCATCAGTTCGGTGGATGCGACTGATATCCACGGATTCATCCTAGCCTTGTGGTTTACCTTCCTAGCAGATATCATTGCTGTTTCCACAGCCTTTTTGATATCATACCAACCTGCTTCTGGATGGGAATCGCTTGCATGGTTGCTTAACTCTCTTTCTAGTTGCTCCTGAAATATTTTCTTGGTTTGATTATCATTAAGTAAAACCCTAAGAGGCTTTCTTACGGTGTCTTTCCTACGTCCAGTAAGCCTTAAACAGATACGAGCTCGCACTAGAGCATGATCTGAATCCAAACATGTGCTCCAGAACGAGCGACAGTCTTCTATCGAACCCCTCCATCGGTGGCTGATGGCGATGTGATCTAGTTGAGTCCAACGTTGAGACGACTTTGGAGGTCGCCAGGTCAACAGATGCTTTTCCTTATGTCTAAAGTTGGTGTTCGCTAAGAATAGGCGGTTATCTGAGCATAGTTGCAACAGACGGTCGCCATTGTCTGTTCTCTCAGTCGCTACACCATAACATCCACCAAGATGTCTTTCCTTTTCACCTAGTCTACCTACTTGAGCATTAAAGTCACCAGCCATTATTACTATGTCAGAGCGCTTAGCTTTTTGGAGGAGGTCCGAAAGCTTTCTGTAAAACTCATCTTTAACCTCGTCTGCACTGCAGTCAGTGGGGGCATAGGCAGATATGACGAAGAGGCAACGGCGAGTGTCCCTATCCTTACGAGTCCTTACTGTCCCGTTTAGTCGGACAGCGCACAAACGACTATCTACTGGGATCCAGTCTAGGAGAGATAATTCTGCCCTAGGACTCAACGCTATGCCTACACCAGCAAGACCCCTGGAAGCAGCATCAGGGCTACCGGATACCCGAAGAGTAAATCGAGCTGCTTCTTCGTTTTGACAAGGTGGAATCAGGTTAATGACTTTACTAGGATCCTGTATGCGCGTTTCCGAGACGCAGCATACATCGATGGCACGAGTTTCTAAAGTCCTAGCTAATGATGCCTGTTGCCCTATTTGACACAATGTCCGTACATTAAGAGCTCCAATATGTAGTCTAGAACGGGGTTTCAAGAGACCAGGAACGACGTTTCGTGATCTCGCTTCGTCTGCATTAGCGGTGCAGTGAGAAAAGGGAGTGTGAGTAGAGTTAGTTGTAGAGATAAAAGAGACGTTAGGGGGTGTAGGAAGGATTTGATTTTGACCAATTTGGTCTCGCGTGCTGTTGCGGGTATGAGGGCGGTTGTCACTTCCCGGCTGCCCACACCGTGGAAGGTTGTTTCTTGAGGGACCTGAAAAGGAAGATGGATTAGTGTTGGTGCGTGACCGCAGAGCCCAAGGGACAACTGCTTGAGGCCGGTCACGCACGGCCTTTTTATGAAAGGTATTTTGAGAATTAGCTCCGTTCTTAAAGGCTATTAGTGGGCACCCTTACCCAAGGAGACGGAAATCCGTGAGTTAGGGGGAGTGTGACATTTTTAGGGCCGACCTTTTCTAACCCTTCCTTCCTTGTGAGAAGGCAGCATCGCTGCAGATGCTGGTTGTCCGAGGGAAACACCTTACTGCTGTCACACGCCTCTGCAGTCAGCAGTACGACTTCGCCCTCAGACCTTGGGTAGCTGCTTTTAGTCTCATCGTTCTCCAATCGACCAGCCTGGCATGGTAGGACCTGCAGGAACATATGTTCCAGCCAGTATAGCTCGGTTGGGTCATCACGATAGGCAAGCCCGACCACCACGTCAAGGTAGCAGCTTCGGTCGGGATATGAAGATAAAAACAGAGTTCATTTTAAACAAAATAGTTAAATATATTATTATTATTATTATTTAGATTATATAATTAATATACATGAACCATTCCATAAATAAATGTCCAAAATAAAATATACGTAGTTAATTCACCAAATACTCCACCATATGTTAAACATGAACGTTGAATAAAATATTTATTCCATGATTTGCCTGCTTTTTGTAATAATAACAAGGATAGAAAACCATGCGCCAAAAAATAAAACATAAATCCCATTAATCCTAGATGTTATTAGAGAATTAATTAATTTTTTTCTTTTTTACCTGTTAAACCTAATATTCCAGCTGTACATCCAGAAAGTGATGCAATCGATATACGACAATAATTCACTAAAGCAAGATTATGTTGTGCAGCAACTGGACTATAAGTGATTAAATCTGTTGGAGATCCCATTTAGTAGAGTTTTGTTTTGAAGTTTAGTTGTTAAAAGGTATTTTCCTTTAAGAGACACGTTATAGAATTTCTGGGTTCAGTTTGGTTTTCACTTCCAGTTGTACTTTATGCGAAAGTAATCATAGATAGAAGTTGATCTAGTTTAATCCAAAAATGCAGGCAATGAAAGTTATTTATATATAGTTTTTGTAATTGATAAAATAATTGAAAAACATTTTAATGTTTAAAAACGGTGATATATATATAAGTACCGATGATAAGAGCACAAAAGTTTTTGCATGACATGTTACAACGTTAGTTGTATACAATGATTACATTCGGCCAGTGTGTTACAACCTAGAACTTTGTACGTGCATACATCAGTTCAAGTTGCCATACCACATTAGCACAAAGATGCAAACTGTCAGTTCGAATCCTATAGAGGTAGAGGTAGTAGAAGTATTAGCAGTAATTGGAGAAGATTAGGGTTTGAAGATATTATTTAACAAGTATAATAGAGTGAGATAAATTTAGAAAGAGAAAGATAGAGGTGATGAGGAATTCTGAAGATTAGACTTTGAGAGAATACAAAGAGTGGATGAATCTGCGCCATTGCAAACTATTTTGAATCATGTCATTCATGATAGGCTTACCTCTGGGATTGTTAAGGATAGTGGTCCAGTTTTAACAGGTTGATTGACTGAGATCTTAGATAGAATCTGGCAACTGGGTATAATCTCATCTGACAGATTTCAATATTGGCCCCAATAATATTCGAACGTCTAACTAGAGTCGGTGAAGAGAAGACCGGAGAAAACCATGCTGGTTTTCGACCTAGGCCAAAGGTTCATACAATTATATCAGCAATTTCGTTACTCACATCGCAATAACTGCTTACACTACATAAAAATTACGAATATGTTCATGTAAAATGAACTTCTGATTTGATTGCAACGTCCAGTAGTCGGTCATTTTAGATTAACTATGAAACTTATTCTACCGTAATTCGATGCAACTTTGTATTTTGGAACTTGTTCCTGATCACCTCAGAAATGATTATTTGTGAAATGCTCAAATCAAAATCATTATTTAAGATACAAAATACCTAGATAAGATCACGTTGCACATTTAAAAATATGCTATTCCAAAAGGTTTGAGTCTTTTAGTAGCTTATTGTGAGATGGATCGGAAAATTCTGTCATTCATATAATACCTGCTCTTCGGATACGTTCAAAGGTATCCAGATTTCTGATCCAATACGGACTAGCAGCCTAGATATGGTATTCAGGATGCTGTGTTACATTGGTCAGTTATGGAATTCGAAACTTTCGGTTAAGATAATTTAAAGCTTTTAGGAGTGACCATAATGAGCGGAAATCTATACCAGCTGCTGTACTGCAATGTGGCGTTTTATAATTACATATCAATCTTTCTATTCTATAACCTTTGTCGGTGATATCTCATCAATGGTGTTCTAATTATCTCCGATCTGAATTAATGCATTGTTTCCGGAGTTTATTCCCACTCAACACTATTTGGATTATTTAACCAATCAGCATAAATCAGTTTATAGACAACAAGTATTTGCGTATACCATCATATGTCAAACACTCCATTACAGCTGGGTGTTCTGCAAGAGCTGCAGTCAGATAGCTCGAAGGTCTATTGTATCGGACCTAATGTATGCCAATTTTTAAGTGTTTTGGACTGCGCTGTCTGAAAAAATATAAAAACACTATATCCATGTATGACCTTGTCCTACCTATCGACGCCAATTATTAAAAGGCCCTAACTGGAGAAGTCGCATCACATGCATCAGTAAGTGATTTAATAAAACTGGGTTTTAACTGAAAAACCTACCACAAATAATGAAAGTTGTAAAACAATAAGATGATAAGTAAAAACCTCAAGTTATTTCAAAGCCACCGGTTATCCGCGACGGCGACCTTTCCAATATCCAATATATTTTTCTCGAGTTAGTGTAAACCAATTTGATTTCTTCGCGCTCGATTCTTGTTCTTTCTGTACTGTTCCAGGTGTTCGGTAATGTTTAATGGGTGGAGGTCTAGCCACTTGACTGTCTAATTCTAGTCATTTGGCAGTTACTTGTGAGTTTGTATGTCTCGGGACTTGAATGAAAACGTTTGTTTCAGGACAGTAGGGTTTGTGGATACCATCAGCCGTCACATTACCAGACCGGAGATCAGTTAGTTGCAATATGAAGAATGATAAGGATAAAGTTCTAATGCTAATATGAATAAGACTTCAGAACTAAGTAAGTCAATAGATAATTTAGTTTATTAATTGGTAGTGAAGATTGTGAGAGAGGACCGAAGTGTAAGCAAGGGAGAAGAAACAAAGACAACAGGAGAGACAGATCAAATAAGTGATCTGAGGAGGTGGCAACTAGAAGGACCCAGGATACGCATCAGGCACAGCTTGTCCACGAGGGAGATGATAATCCGTAAGTGATTACGTGATTATCAATTCTCTCCTAAAGCTGTCCATTCAGGAGGCTATGATCACCTCGGTTGAAAGAGCATTCCAAGATGCTACGACTGTCGATGAGAAAAAGTGTGCACGAACTTGAGTATTCGCTCTTTGATGTGCGATTTTTCGAGGATTGCCCCAAGATGAGTAGTGATGATGTATCGGTAAGACGCTTGTTTAGGAGTGGCCATTTCAGATTTGAACTGCGATAAGTTGCATGGTGTCCATGTATTCTTATATTTAGGTATTTTATTTCCAAAGCGAAATTTCAAATTCATTCCAAAGAACGTCAAGTGACCTTTTTGGTACTCTACACTTTGACCTCCTTTTTGACTTGTAGCTTGTACCCAGAAATTAGTTGCTCTGCAGAGTTTCGCCGCTTATGTTCAAAACTTGACTAATTCTAGAAAACAAAAGGGCTTCAAAATCAGTAACTTAACATTTTCTAGGACCATAAATACTGTTTTTGCATAAAATTCAAACGGAATTTTTAAATGCCTTTTGAATTACAAACGTTAAATATCCAACTCAAACGACAGTAATAACTTCGGCAGATAACGGAGAACTAGCGAAGTTGTTTTCCTGTTTAGCTCTTACTCTGTACTTTGTGTATTGCTACCTGTAAAACAGATATTACTCGACCTAGGTGATGTATCTCAACCTATATATCCACCCATTTAAACCTCTAGGTTCAGAAGCATTGTTGAATTCGAAAGTGCGTCAAGTGAATCCCAAACCGTAAGAGGAAAAAAATTCCATCTTGTTTAGGACTACACATACCCATTATTTTCATTTCAGAAGTAAACTACTGAGGAATGTGCAGTATGAAAACATGTCTGTTGTACGTTAGACAATTTTTGGTCGTGATTGTAAGCTACTAGGTTCAACAATAATCAAGAAACCGTAAGAACTTCAAGGTATGTGTGACACTTTCGGTTTGCATTACTGAACTTTCAATCAAGATATCGTGTAACTTTGCAACGGGGAGAATATGTTATAATATCACTTCTCATGTTTCACAATCATCCTTGTAATAGCTCATAGGAAATTTTTTACCCACAGCTGGAAATGTGTATGCAGAAGACGAATACATTTTGGATAAAGCGTAAACCATTTGACTTGAAAAGATATCTTGGCCAAAAATGTAAGGCAATCAGAACCCAACTATTCGTGAAGGTGGGTGTAAAACTATATTTTTAGGTTGCTGCATGTGAAAGCAAGATTCCAATTGGATCCGCCTGTTGTTACTACTCATACAAAGCCCAGATAAATGAGGACAGTTAGACGTTGGGTTAGCGATCACACGTTGTAGAAAACCAACTCGATTAAAAACCCTGATGAGAAAGAGTAATTAAAATCACTTAAACTCTTCTCTTGCAGTTAGAATGTCTGCATTTAGAAGAGTTTAGATGTCTCATGGCGAAAACGGAGTTCCTTCGCAAGTAAGGAGGCCGATGCCACTTCTGAAAACCAGAGAATTCACTAATTTGGGTACAATGTTGGAGACTGGGAGAGTGATCCAAGTTGCTGCGGAAATGGAAAGACACAAACTGGAGATGATTTTAATCAGTGAAAAACATTGAACGGAGTTCTGTCAACTAAATCTAGCTTCAGGAGCGCTGCTGTGAGTCTCCATCCATATAGAAGAAAATGCTAGGCATGAACGAAATGCACAGATGCTATAAATGAATTTTTTACCCTAGCAGTTCACTCCGGCTCCAATAGGTGCAGGTTGGTACGCGCTGGCCCAGATCCGTAAAAAAAAACACAATAATTCTGGGAGAAAACGGTCTTTATTTAATATAAAATGGAAATACAGACAATTACCCAACAATATTACACCTTCTAAATCCAATTTAACGCGGTGGGTATCCGTTCCTGGAAGAATAAGTGCTTCCAGTCCGTACTGCTACGGTATCAAATCCAAATATGGCCGTAGACATATTAAATATCAAATTTAAACAACATGTGTACAGTTCCGAAGCAAACATAAAACTTCAATATAAGTACAAGATATAGAATAACAACAATATACAATGATAAAATCTCAAAATGGAATCAAATAGAACGCCAAAATGTCAACAGAGAGAGTCAGTCATATCATAATACAAATATATATACATGGAGGGATTTTCCAAAAAACAAAACATTCAAAAAAGTTTCTACAGATGCTGTCTAAACAAACCCCAGAATGTACTGCTACGATAAGAATCTCATACAGCCAAGATCAAATATACATCTTTCAAAACCAAGCAGGATGGCATCACAATGAACGTTATTCAATGCTATTCGCAGTCAATTTTCGAGAGATACTCATCAAAGAATTAGGCCATTCTGATGGGAGACCTAAATGCCAAAGTTTGAACAGATAACAGTGGATATAAAGACATTATTTGACTACTCAGACTGGAAGAAAGGAACAGAACGGCTGAGAGATTAATTAATTGTATGTCGTCGAAAAACTGGTCATAGGCGAGACTATATTCCCACACAAAGGTGTACACAAAACAACATGCGTTTCACCGGATAACACAACTAAACAGAACCAGATCAACAGTATCTGCATCTACAACAAGTTCAGATGTACGTTGGAGGACGTAAGAACCAAGGGGATATCAAAAATAGCCCTATGTTATTACCTGCTATTCGTTAAGAGGAAACTGAAACTCGAGAAGCGCTTGACAACGGGGCGGACGGTATCAAAAAAGTCTAATAAGGCATTTCTTCGGGATACCGTAAAACTCAAAGATTTCAAGATGGCCTTGAGAAATCGGGTCCAGGGCTTTCACGATTTACTCAGTGGAGAGTGAGCAAACATGAAGAACAATTGAAAAGGTTTCAAGGAGGCAATCACTTCAACATGTCGGGAGGTTATGGCCTAGAAAATCTACCTGCATAATCTGGATAAGATTCAATAAAGAAGAGACAAGAAGGCAGCAATCAGCATCAGACGAACAAGATCCGAGAAAGCCAAAGCACCAGCTGAACACACAGAAGCAAACATGCAGGCGAAGAGCATCAGAGTTGACAATCGTAAAAATGTGGAAGATCTAGCAATGTCGGTGGATTAGGCGGCAAGAGAAGAAAACATGAGACGATTGTACGATACAACAAACTCTGCAAATTATCGTAAACAAGAATGAACAAGAAAACGCAAAGAAGACAAACCAATGAACTACATCGAGGAGAACTCTGGAGATCTTTTCAGTAGATCAACTCCATTGCACCAACCCAACGTCGAAGCTGCACCCACAGACCTTCAAGTTTGTGTCGACCTACCTACGTTTGGAGGGACCAGCATTTCCATAGGACAAATGAAGAGCATGAGAACGGAAGGACCGGAAAACCTTACAGCAGGGGTAACAGTAAGTACAAAAGATTCCACATTCTTGTTATGTTCATCACGTGATATGCTTGAAACTATGACGGGTTCACCTTAGTCGATGATTGAGAACGAGACAATGGACCAGTGATACGATAAGCTAGTCTGATCGGTTGACCCAAAGGAGCTTAAGAAAAGGTAGAAATTGTATTCTACAAACACTCAGCAAACTCAATAAATCAAGCACAGAAATCGCGTTTAATAATACACCATAGAAACGTCCTTGGGAGAGTCACAAAAATAGCACACTAAAAAACACAGTAACTAATCACAGCCAAGGATTTTCGTAGTAGGAACTTTGATCTTAAGGTCAGTTGATGAGCACATGAATTAAATCCACAATTAAGACCTTTATCAGGTGAGTTTTTGGGATCTAACTTCCTCAACAATTCACTTCAGCAACAATTGTGCATAGGATCAAGTACCGACAGACTGGAGAGAACACATCATCAGGATACCAAAGAAAGGAGGCCGAAGTAATTGAGTAAATTACCTAGGCATTACTTTTCTCTCAATACTAGGAAAAGTCTTCAACAGAATATTGTTAGGCTGAATGAAAGATTTACTAGACACCCTACTTCGAGATCAGCAGCCTAGATTAAGTAAAGATCATTTGTGCACCGACCAAATCGCCGGCGACACTACAAGTCACTACCAATTAACTGAATGGAATTCACCACTGTACATCAATTTCACTGACTACGAGAAAGTATTTCACAAAGTGGATAGGACGGCATCATGGAGACTTCCTTGACGCTATAAGAAGATTTTCAACATCATTCAGATTTACTATGATGGATAAGACTAAAGCTCATGCATGGATAACAGCTTTCAGACTCGTTCCGAGTGAAAACAGGAGTCAGATAAGGTACCCCTTCTTTCTCTCTCACCTGGTGGTCAAGAGGACTGTGATGACATTGACACCACAATCGGTGCAGCCCATTTGGAGAAACTTACAGGTTCAATAACACCCACTTTTTGAAGTCGTTCCAGTTCCTGTTCAACTACTGGGAGAGAAGCATAAGGTACAGGTCTTTTTGGTCGAAAAACAGGAATAGCTGTTGACTTGAGAGTCAGTAGTGCTTTGGCTTTGGTAAATTCGCCTAACGCTTCCGAAAATACTGCATGATGCCTTTTTATAATGGCATTTCTCAGATTTGACTCTAAAGGGTTATTGATTCTAACTCGGCTGCAGATGTTGTTGATAGAGTGGTCTGTTAATTTTAATGCATCTATGAGATCCAACCCCAATAAATCGAGGTCTGGGTTTTTAGTTAAGTATACAGTTGCACTCGTTGTGGCCTCATTTTTTTGAAACAGTGCACAATATTTTTCCAACAATATTTAACTTACCACCAGATGCGCTGTGTGCTAGTTGCTTCGTTTGGTGAACTGTAGGTTTTCCAATTTTCTCCCAAGTTTTTGGACTGATAAGGGTGATATCAGATGCTGTGTCAAGTTGAAGACGGATACGGTGTGAATTCATATCCAAAGTCACATACTTGCTTCTTTGGTAAATTCTTGTCTGGTTATGAGACACCAATACTCGGTTTATTGTCTTACCAGAACTGTATTTCTTGGAATCAATTTTCGCGGAGTAATGTCTGCGAGTTTTTTTTCTACATCGAGATTCTTTGTGACCCTTTTTGTGACATTTAGTGCAAACATAATCTTTGTATGGACAAAACTTCTTATAGTGCCAACCTCCACATGACCAGCATGGAGATGAAGGCTGGTTGTCTGTGCTTTTGTGCTGCTTTTGTGAGCCGGAATTTTTCTTTTCACTAACGGCATGCACGTATGATGCACGGCCATTGTTTTCGACCATGGAGGTATCATGCTTCAAATTTACTAATCTCTGGCACTCTGCAGTTATTTCTTGAAGCGAGATGTTTGGGCACTGCTCAATTTTCCTTAAGATTCTGGTTCTTATATCAGCATCGTCGGGAGATTGTAAGCTGCACACAAACACAAGGCACTTAAACTGATCTTCCGTCATTGATGATAATTTAAATCGTTCGCATTCACGATTTACTAAGCCGGCGTGCTTTACCCAATCATCTTCATTTGACTTGGTTATTTTGAGGCATCGATAACGAATATTAGAGAGAGATGACTGTTCAGAGAAAATTTGCGACAGCGTTTCAATTGTAGCATCAAAAGAAAAATCTCGTGGGTTCTTTGGGAGGATGAAGTTACTATAACGTTCGTGTTCGATTGTGCCGAGCTTTCTCAAGAGGATTCTAACTTTGGTGGCGACATCAAGATTGTTGAGGTCGACCTTGAACAAATCCTCATACTTCTTAAACCAAGACTCGAAAGTCACACCAGCAAGGCCATCAAAATGAAATTCATGAATGGAATTAACTATCGAGTCTGCATGTGGATTATATGAGTCGTCGGTAAGACCTCTGTGATTCAAATTCATTTGTTTCATAAACAACTCCAACATACGTTCCTGGAACTGTTCATATCGTTTTCCTTGACGTTCCAGTAAAGATTCTATCTGTTCAAGGGTAATTGGCATTGTGGGTTGAACACTCCGTCGCCACTTTTATGTTTTCTGCTTGATGTAACGCCAAACCACTGTATTAATGACCCTCGAAACGTTAGACTCCCACCGTCAAAAATAAAAAGACGGAAGACGTTGGAGAACACTTATTAACAGAATCAAAAATATACAACCAAACATGCGTATTTATACAATTATAAATATAATCGATATTGTCGTTTAAATATTTGAATTTTAAATCCAATAGTTCATCGATTGACTGCCCTTTAAATATTTAAGCATTTAATCGATAAGTTCATCAATCCACAATGTGCATGGCTTTCTTCTCGATTGGCTATCCCAACAGTCTCTTTAGTTTCTTTACCTCACCTAAAAACCTTCAAGCTAATCTTAAATAGGGTTATGTTGTCACGGGCACCAGATATCACAGCTTGATTGCATAAACCATATTTTATCCTCTTTCATATCCTAAATCTGTAAAAATGTTTTCTACTACTTCCCTTACGATCGTGTATTAACGTCTCTGCGTAAACAAGTTAGATTTTGTTTACGGATTTACAAACACCGTTTAAACTCTTTCCTTGAGGCATGTTTTCACGCACCAATAACCTGAGGTTAAGTCTGAATTAAAGAGATGTTTTGAACTCGCCAATATTTCTGAGTTTCCGTCAGTGCATGATAATGGAAACTTATCTCTTCTGGTAACTGCAGTTAGTTTTCCATCGTTAGTGTGCGTGCTCACTGTTTCATTAAATGACTTCACTAACACAACTAGAGGCGGTCAAAGAGAACCAAGAAATATTGTCCTTTTATATGGCATTTCTTTCTTCGTTTGAAATGGTTCCGTTAGAAAGTCCAGAGGCAAATGTTGGAGTATCTTCTTTGATTTCTGCTCTTTTTGATCTATGTAGCGACGAATCAGAGATACTGAGGTTGCTCTTTGACTCGTGTTTCCAAAAATTTTCTGAGGTTACTTTTCTGCCGAAAAACACACAACCTGCTTACTCAGGAATAACAGTATGACTTCGATTTTGGAATTTTTACAAAATTTACTCTTCTTACTGAATTTTCGATTTAAATGCACAGATATTCAGCTTCTTAACTCCGCCAGTAGAACCTTAGGGGCTACTGCCGGTCCCAAGCCCGGATAAAGGAGGAGGGTTGGACATGGGGTCGGCGACCCCATTCCGTTGAAATCTCACTTGCCAAAAAAACGCTAACCAGAAAAAATGAATCAAACCATTTTTACTCTGCCCGCACAGTTGGAAGAATAATTATGACGTCAGGTGATGAAAGCCGAGTTCCCTCGGAAGTCACAGGGCCGATGCCGCTTCTGACAACCAGAGAAACCATTCTTTTAGGTACATGGAACGTTCCAACAGTGTGGGAGACTGGAAGACAATGTCAAGTTGCGGTAGAAAAGAAAAGATACAACCTTGAGGTGTTCGGCACCAGTGAAACACACTGGACACAGGTAGGACAACTTAGACTAGCTTCAGAGGATCTGCTGTTATACTCTGGTCATGAAGAGCAAAATGCTTCAGACACACAAGGAGTTGCACTGATACTGT
Source organism: Schistosoma turkestanicum (assembly GCA_944470395.2). Taxonomy (NCBI): domain Eukaryota; kingdom Metazoa; phylum Platyhelminthes; class Trematoda; order Strigeidida; family Schistosomatidae; genus Schistosoma; species Schistosoma turkestanicum. The sequence continues at coordinate 7,080,961 of OX103972.1, forward strand.
CCAAACATGCACAAAAGGCACTGATAGGATGGGAATCTCATGGACCCCGGATCATTAAAGCATCCTTCAAAACGAAGAAAGAGGACATTACAATGAACGTCATCCAATGTTATGCACCTACCAATGACTACAATGACCACGTTAAAGATCAATTCTACGAAAGGCTGCAGTCATTCGTCGATAAATGTTCACCAAAGGATTTGACGATTCTTATGGGAGACCTGAATGCCAAGGTTGGAATGGACAACACTGGATATGAAGACATCATGGGACGACATGGACTGGGAGAAAGGAACGAAAACGGTGAGAGATTTGCAAACCTATGTGCCTTCAACAAACTGGTCATCGGTGGCACAATATTCTTTCACAAACGCATTCACAAAGCCACATGGATTTCACCGGACCACACTACTCAAAACCAAATTGACCATATCTGTATCAACAAAAAGTTCAGAAGGACCATAGAGGAAGTGAGAACCAAGAGAGGAGCTGATATAGCTTCAGATCACCATTTGCTGATCGCCAAAATGAGATTGAAGCTAAAGAAGCACTGGACAACGGGGCAGACAACATCACAGAAGTTTAATACAGCCTTTCTTCGGGATACCGTAAAACTCAACGAATTTAAGATATCCCTCACCAATAGGTTCCAGGCCTTTGAGGATCTACTCAATGGAGAGGAAGCAACATTGGAGAACAATTGGAAAGGGATTAAGGAGGCAATCACTTCAACATGTAAGGAGGTCCTTGGTCGCAAGAAGCACCATCACAAGGAATGGATCTCTGTTGATAATCTTGCAAAAATTGAAGAAAGGAGGAACAAGAAGGCAGCAATCAATGTCAGCCGAACAAGAGCAGAGAAAGTTACCGCACAAGCTGCATACACAGAAGCAAACAGGGAAGTGAAGAAGAGCATCAGAGCTGACAAACGAAAATATGTGGAAGATCTAGCAATGACGGCGGAAAAGGTTGCAAGAGACGGAAACTTGAGATAATTGTACGAAACAATAAAGAAGCTCGCCGGGAACTATCGTAAACCAGAACGACCAGTGAAAAGCAAGGAAGGGAAAATAATCAGCAACACTGAAGAACAGCGAAATAGGTGGGTAGAGCACTTTAAGGAACTCCTGAATCGACCAGCTCCACTAAATACATCCAACATCGAAGCAGCATCCACGGACCTCCCAATTAATACTGGCGCACCTACGGTTGAGGAGATCAGTGTGGCCATCAGACAAATCAATAGCGGCAAATCAGCAGGACCAGACAACATTCCAGCAGAGGCAATGAAAGCAGATGTAGAAGCAACTGCGAATATATTTCACATTCTCTACAAGAAGATTTGGGATGAGGAACAAGTACCATCAGACTGGAAGGAAGGATGCCTGATCGAAATACCAAAGAAAGGCGATCTCAGCAAGTGTGAGAACTACAGAGGCATTACTCTTCTCTCAATACCAGGCAAAGTCTTCAATAGGGTATTGTCAAACAGAATGAAGGACTTCGTAGACGCCCAGCTTCGAGATCAACAGGCTGGATTTCGTAAGGATCGATCGTGTACTGACCAAATTGTGGAGCATTCAATTGAATGGAACTCACTACTCTACATCAACGTCATCGACTACGAGAAAGCATTCGATAGCGTGGATAGGAAAACACTGTGGAGGCTTATTCAACACTACGGTGTGCCTGAGAAAGTAGTTAACATCATACGGAATTCTTATGATGGATTCAACTGCAAAATCGTACACGAAGGACAGCTAACCGACTCTTTCGAGGTGAAGACCGGTGTCAGGCAAGGTTGCTTACTCTCACCCTTTCTCTTTCTCCTGGTCGTCGACTGGATTATGAAGACGTCGACATCTGAAGGGAAACACGGTATCAACTGGACAGGAGGGAGGGTGGCGTATCTGACCAGCATTTATGACGGTGGGGCGATAACCTCAATCTACCCATGTCTGTGTGGCAGAACATTTTGTTTGCTTACGGCTCCTTACGATATAACAGGATGTAACATATCAGTGATATTGATGTTACTTTTCCTAGTTAACCTCGTCTACAACCCATGTCTGCAACCTTGCACTGGTTTTTACTTCCTACCGAGAAATCCTATTACAAGCTGGTCTGGACAGCTATACTAAAAAAGAGCTCATTCATAACTTCTTGAGCCTCAGGGTTAAAAATAAAAAGAATAAATAAAACCAAAAAATTATATCACTGAACCACTTTATTATATTTTGTAAATCAACTTTATTACTAACAACTTGGTTCTTCTGAATTTCCTCTATTCATACGACTAACTTCTGATTAGTTATCTCACTACTGAATTGTCTTCATTAACCTACATAAGTGCAGGTATACAGTTAGTCTTCTGCTATTAAAAAAGTCTGAGTAAACATACCTTCGTTTTATCCATAAATGTGTGTGCGAATCCGTTGTTAGGCTTTGAACAAGAATATTTTCTGTTCTGCTCCTCGTCCCGTTTTCTTTATTTCTCTTTTTTCAGAACCTTATTCCGATCCCTAGATATTAATCTGAGTGCACCTATACCAAGTTTTTAACAGCTAGAGTTACTAGCACCTCTGCCATTATTATATTCTGGTTCAAAGAAATAATTTAATTATATCAATTACAGCACCATGTATTCATATTTTTCAGATTGAGTGAGGTAAACAAGTACATTTAATTACCTTTGGTTTTCAGAAGCTGCACGGAAGCTTATGAAAAGCTTTTATATCAATTAGCTGAACTTAGTGTTAGCTATGAACTTTTAACTTTATTTTAGTCAGTTTCGTCATAGACGAATAGAACGGGAACTCGTTGTTAACTCCCTTAGTAACGACCTTTCATACAGAAAATTTACAAACGGTCTACGCTATGTATATGACTCTAATATCAGGATGTACAAACAAAACTTATTGTTTGTGCGTTTTTACGAAAACAGAAATTTTAACATAAGTAAAATACTCAATTAAAACAAAATGCTGCTGGATTGGTCTAAGCTGATGCTTGTATTACCAAAAGAATAAAGTGATTCGACGCATCAACAAACAAAGCTGCATCAACTCGGTTAGTGACCAACGAAATTCGGGGATAGATATAGAATGTTTTATTACAAGTAACAAAACTCTATTTAGCCGTTGCATGAATAAAATCTAATGGCCAAGTTTAGGATTCAGTAGTCTGTCATGTTTAGGCATTAAACGTCACCGGCGAGACCAGACAATAACTTTACCGCTTTGACATCCCAATAGTAACTTGAGAGTAGGCGATTTATTTTGTCCGAAACATTACCTAGTAAGTGTTATTGTGTTGTATTGTTCCCTAATAAATAAACAAATAAAAAGTAAGCGCTACCACTAGGTCGAAATTATCGGTGTCTTATTTTTAAAAACAACCTAAATGACAATCTGTACTATGTATCCTCATATTTTTTACGAACTCAGAATAGTCTTATTAATAAACATAATAGAACTACAGTACTCACCTGAGACTCCTTCAGAGCTCTACTTATGTGTTGGATGTAGGGCGTTATGGGCGAATCGACCACCGCCTTCGGAGGAATGAATGTGTCAGATATATTTGTTTTTCGTGCATCTTGATGGGCCAAAGCAATCGCCCTACGACATATATCTAAAGCAGTATAGGTGCAGTAGACTTGGTTACCCTACCCAAGAACATGTGAAATCATTAGCTGATCAATATCAACCAGACCTTTGTACACTTACCGCATCAATTCTCGTTATATAAAAACCTATCTCTACCATGGATAATTTCTCAGTCTATAAGTTGATTGTCGTAACGCAACCTTCGTAACTTGCGCCAATTATTCGCATTGTACATTCCATCTTTAAGAATCCAATGAATCTCGCGAAATGTTTCAGTAACTGTATTCCGTTTTAAAAGAAATATGTTGCTAATCTTAAGATTTTGATCTTGCCTGTAAATTGGCATGTCTATTGTAACATGTTTGTTATTTGAGAACAAATTATTATTATTATTATCATTATTATGACAGTTAGGACGCAGATGGACGATCTGGACTTCGCAGATGACTTGGCTCTTCTATCGCACACACAACAACAAATGCAAGAGGAGACGACCAGTGTAGCAGCAGCCTCTGCAGCAGCAGCAGGTCTCAACATACATAAAGGAAAAAGCAAAATTCTACGATGCAACACAACATGCACCAACCAAATCAATCTTGATGGAGATGCCTTGGATGACATTAACACCTTTACATATCTGGGCAGCATCATCGACGAGAAAGGTGGATCCGATGCAGATGTGAGGGCACGGTTCGGCAAAGCAAGAGCTGCATTTCCACAGTTGAAAAATATCTGCTACTCCAAACAACAATCAACCAAAACCAAAATCAGGATTTTCAATACAAATGTCAAAACAGTTCTACTGTGTGGAGCGGAAACTAGACGAACTACCAAAGCCATCATCCAGAAGATACAATTGTTTATTAACAGTTGTCTACGCAAAATACTTCGCATTCGTTGACCAGACACCATCAGCAACAACGAACTGTGGGAGAGAACAAACCAGATTGCAGTGGAGGTGGAAATGAGGAAGAAGCGATGGAAGTGGATAGGACATACACTACGAAAAGCACCTAACTGAGTCACGAGACAAGCTCTCACATGGAACCCTCAAAGGAAAAGAGGAATGCCAAAGAACACATTACGCCGAGAAATAGAGAAAAATATGGGGAGAATGAACAAACATTGGACAGAACTGGAGAGGGAAGCCAAGGACAGAGTTGGTTGGAGCAAACTGTTGGACGGCCAATGCTCCATTGGGGGTAACAGGCGTAAGTAAATAAGTAAGTAATATCCAGCTTCTTACTTCAAATACTACTCTATCTTCTTGACACACTCTACAGCCTTTCCTTATTACTGTACTCATTAATTTGTGAGCTTTATTACTTCAATACACTTAAATTTTAGTGGTCAATATGAATTTTATCTTCACTTACCACTGCACTATCTTCTTCATCATGAAACATAAATCAATGACCTGGTTATACATACAATTACATCGTTGCTGATTTTTCTCTTTCTCCCTTCAGTCATTTCTCAGAACCCTATTCGCAAAGGTATATCCATGGTGCTCCCACGCAAAATGCACCCTCTGTACGCGCACATCTAGATCACAGATTGTACCAAGCACGTTGCATTCGAAACTTTCCAACAAACTCACTCATGAATTATTCAAACCACCCAAGAACTCTACTGTGTACCTCCTTTATCTGCACTCACTGATTAAAAATGTGGTTTATCAAACTGTCCCTGTGAGTGACATTGTGTTGATGTGCTATCAGAAAGAGATTCTTCTTTCAAATCGAACGTCGCCAACTTTCACATTAAATGTGGTAGTATTCGTAACATTTTGACCCATCCTGCAAACTGTCATGTCTCTTGTAACATGCTGTTAGATGAGAATAAATATGAATTATAATGTTATTCGTACCTTATTCGAATAGCGCAGAATTTCTGGGGTAAGTATTGTTACGGGAGAAATGAAGACATTTTGCTGATCAAAACCTTTATATTAATATCATTGATTTCACTGTGTTTTTTGGGTATATTTGTTTTACTTAACTTATGAACTTGTTTGAATTATTATTTTCGGCCATTTTGGGCTCCTGTTTGTCTTGGTTGTTCGTTTGCAGTTTTTTGCTCCAAGAACCTATGAAATAGAAGGTAATTGTAATTATTATAATTATTGTTGTTAGAACGACATTGGTCGTCTATTTGTAATAAACCAAGGATATTTTGGTCGATTATTTGTAAATTGGCAATAAACTTTGGTATCTACTTTGGAGTTTCCTTTTGGTTTAATCCTTGAGATCGTGAATTGCAAATAGATCGACATACAGTGCTTCTGAAGATCAAAGAGCAAAATATTGGACGTAACAAGTATAGTGAGTTAATCGGTTAGTCCTGCAGCATTTTCAAGTATCGCAGGCCGTAAAACTCAAACATTCCAGGAAATAAAAAATGTGGTGTTTTCAACTCCTGGAACCTCAACTAGCATCTCCTCAGTGGGCCTATTACCAGTTGAGTAAACGTCAAATCTAGTACCGTAGATTTATATTTTTCTACAACTTTCTTGATAGATAGCTCAGACGACATTTGCAGAAGATCACTCATGAATCTAAGAAGTGAATCACAAGGTTCATAATTTGTATATCGTGAGATAAAAAGTGACTTACACTGAGTGAATAAATTGAACAGTCAATTATTCAAATATGATCTGAATCAATCTATCAGTGGTGAACAGGTAATGAATATCATGGGTTTAATTAGAAGCCATAATTAACTGACTGTTTCAAAACTGAGAAACCACAACGTATTCCATCCACCTGCCCCTTAAAATTAAGGATGTTTGTTTATCCACTTCAAATATCCAGTATATGTGATAAATGAAAAAGCTTCTTCATAAATGCAGCTCATTTAAGCGAAAAGGAATTCATTGATGTTCATATAGAATGTTGTAAACTACGGAATCCATAAAATTTGAAGTAATGGAAGGGTCATCGGCTTACAGTTTGGAGGATAGGTGAGGACTGGAAGAATGTGTCTCTTCTTCCGCTTTCCTGCACACATTAATTGATTGCTGAAGTGTGTCAACAACAAGCAAAGTGATTTTACCAGAAATCAGGCCTAATCTCTTTGAATTAAACTATGTCCGTTCCTAATGCGCTCTTGTTAAGAAACTGCGATTTCGGATTAGGCACCTCAATGTTTTGATTCCCTTCCGATTAATCGTAGCATAAATAAAAAATTCATTTCCTACCATTCTACTATGTGTCCAGTAAAAAACACAGATTGAAAATTTAATTTTTTTTGAATAAACCAAATTTTGGTTTCTAATACCACCAGCACGGTTTTAAATAGTATCAAGGTCACTTGATGGACCTGCTTGCTAATTTTAATAACTTGGAAGAATGTTTAATATCAGATGATCTCTTTGAAAACTACTTCAATTTTTTCTTATCACTACCAGTAAGAGATACTATTTCAAATGGAAACAATATCTTTTTGAAAGGTGTTTTCGCTTAAGTTACAATACAACCGACTGATTGGTGATTTCAACTTCACGGATTCGCATGAACTTGATATTAAAGAGTCATCAAACTTAGGCTTGTCAGATGAAAATCAAGAACGTGTTATTAAGTGGGCTGAGTCCGAACGTCTACCATACTTTTTGAGGTAACCTGCCTCTTAATAAAGATATTTTCAATAATTTTCTGCAAACAGAAGTGATATTTATCGAGAACTGCTATTATGCAAGCTGTTGTTAGCGCCTCTTGAACTGAATTCCGAACTTATCGATTACTGGGAGCCGTTTAGTGATGATTTAGCTAGCTCCTTAGTTGATCCTACTGGAATCAGTAGGCATACTTACACTTCTTGGACGTCGGATCTCACCACTTATGATGATGCAACAGAAGAGAGCTACGATGAAAGTTCTAGAAAAGTTAGTTGGTTTGTTTGATTTTAGTGTATAAATCAGGAAAGCACTGAGATTTTCAATGAGCTGCACTTATGATTCACACTATTGAACGTTCACGGATATATAACAATCTAAATTCTATGAAAACGGTTTTAACTCACGATTTTACCTATGATAAACAGTCTATAGAAATTAACTCCATCAATCATGTTTCATTGATTTCGGTATTGTGACAGTTTTCTTTCACTATGAGTGTACATTCATAGATGATCTCATGAGTAGAAGTAGTGGAGGACTCAACTATCTCAAACTTCGTTCGCAAGAAAATAGACAACCCTACATTATTTTAGTGCTTCTTCATAACATTTCACGATTCAGTCAGTTTTTAATGGCAATCGCTATCGAACATGGCATTTATAAAGTCTAACTCAAAATAAACAGTTATCAAACTGCATTATTCGGATATTTGAGCTAAGAGAAGTTTGAACATGTTTTAATTGATGGTAAAGTGTTGTGCATACTAAAATCATTAGTATCTAAAATGTGCATCACGTATTTTCAAACATTCACCAGAAATTTTGTGAATGATTGTACGTTATTCTCTCGATAATATCTTACTTTTGTGGAATGTAAGATCTTCACATTATGGAAAAGAATGCTACCATTTAATGATTTTAATGAAGTTTCACTTCCCTCTCCATTTCATTTAATGTTGTTACAGCAGTGAAACTAACAGCAATTCCAACTGCCTTGACGAAATGTTCCCTTGACGATTAGAATAAATGTGGGTTGAAACAGCAAATAGATTTTTTCACACCTTACCATTTAACTGGACAATGAAATGAGAATCTGTATAAGTTACTAATACCAAAGGGATCCCTTTCTATCTGAACAATGTTTTCTTGGACTAATAAAGTCAATGCTTAGTAAAATCCGAAACAACACTTTGACTCACTTACAAAAAATAATTAATGATAACAAGTGCTCAATATTTGCCAAAAAATAGACCATAATAATTTTAATGTATTCCCTGCCAAACTTCACATGATATTGGCCATAAAGTTTAGTCTGAAGTATGAAATATCTTATGAATGTTTGGCTATTAGACATATTTGTCCATTTATCTTTAGTCAAAAATGAGTGTCAAATATTTTACTTTCTCAACCCTAAAGGATCAAACTTTCAAGGAAAAATATGCGTAATAAAGGAAGAATTAAAACACAAACACTTAGACAAAAATCACAATCAGGAGTTGTGAATAGTCCATCATGTTTGGTGAAATAGGCATAAAGTCTACATTTCATATTATATCGTTTCACTAGTTTCATATTGCATCCAGTATAAACCAAACAAATGAACAAATCTTGCCAATAAGATATGAACGATTTACTAAAAAATGTTGTATCAATGAACACTCAGAAATGTCCATAGGTTTGTAGTGCCTCCACATAAACTTGAGTTCGCTTATATTTAATTTGATTACGCCTTTCGATTAACTTATGTAACCACGCTATTTGTATAGCAACAACCCATATGTACCATTGGTATTTCACGACCGAAACTCGTACGAGAGCAACTGTGGGAACCTGTATGGTCTCTTTGACGAAGAGATAAATATTGACTTGGTGGGCGATGACAATAAACATCAGGATCTATCTCTCCACAACGGATCTTAGATAAAGGTATGTTTGGTCCAGAAGGCGATATAGATTTGGAGTAGGATGATGAACCCCTATAATATTCACGACGACGGTTGTGAAGATGAGGTGGAGGTGGACTATATGAACAGCTACGGCTAGGACTGCGTGAGTAGTGACGATCATGCCCTCCAGCTTTTGGACGTGACCCAATTCCTCGTAGAAACGCATCAACTTTCTCTTCGCATCTGAGATCGTTTTCATGACTTTGGGAAACTTGTGAATAAGCACTTGGATTGGCGACGCGACTTCCCAATCCACCATATATATTCGATCGCATACCTTAGCTAACTTGTTCAACAAAGTCGTCATAATCCCAAGTCATTAATAAATTACGGTCAATGGGAAGAGGACTGGATCGACTACGAGATGTGTCCACGAGGTCTTTCATAATCTCCATGTCTTGAAGTTAATTCACGCCACCTTGACGACCAAACCAAGAGTTTCGGTGTGAAATACCAATGGTACATATGGGTTGTTGCTATACAAATAGCGTGGTTACATAAGTTAATCGAAAGGCGTAATCAAATTAAATATGAGCGAACTCAAGCTTATGTGGAGGCACTACAGGTTTATCTTTCAACGAATCTTTAAATTCGTAGTTGTTGAATTTATTTAGCATTTTTATGTTGATTAGTTTAGCCATAAACTTTTACAGAAATACTTGATCAGTGAAACATAACAGCTGAGGAATATATAAGGGATTCTTCTGGATTATAGATGAACTCTAAAGCTTCATGATCTGCAATAGTAGTGATTCGCTTTCCACGTAATTACGCATAAAATCATTTAACGACCCAGAGTATACAGCTAGAGCTTTTCGCTGAGTTGAGAATAACCCTATTACGTAACCATAATTTGTGTGAAAAACAGGCTATTAGTCTACTTTCTGATAATTTAGGATTGCTCCAAAACTGACGGAAAATACATCCATAATAAGCATAGAATATATATATATATATATAAATATATATATCATGAAATCGAGTTTAAAAACATACATCACTTGGAAGAGAATTCAGTAAACTTATTCATTGCAACTCTTGTTCTGTACACCACTGAAATCAATTGTATGTCAACATTTAAAATAGACTACCAAAATGTTAAGAAAAATTGGAAATAAGTTTAGAATGTCTTTAAACACCACCTAACAAATGTGTGTCTGGATGGTGTTTTCGAAGACGGTGTATTTGTGAATTAAGGCTTATGTTCCAGATGAAAAACTTAGGAGAGCCGAAAAGTAACGTATAAATTTTTGTCGAAAGTTTCAGTCAAGATAAAGATTATTGAAGAATTTGCTGAGAATTTACTTCTTTACTTATAAGTGTAACAACAGATTTTATCCAGTCGGTCGGTGCTGTTAGTGTCTAACCAACGGATCTTTAGTATCTTGTGTAGTTAAGTGTTATTAAATACTCATATCATATGGATAATAGTTCTGGTAGTATTCCAAATTTCCGTCCTATACAATAGAACTGTCTTGACATTATTTGCATAGCAAATTGTGACTTTGATGTTGATTGATAGTTGTTTTGAGGAGTTCAAGATGTTGTTCAATTGTAGAAATTTAGCCCTTGCTTTGCCGACCCATGCCTTGACATTTGCGTCAGATCCACCTTGTTCGTCAATGATGCTACCAGTGAAAATCGACTAGCCACAAAATTTCACTTAAGTGTTTATGAGTTTTAAGAACTACAAAACCAATACTATATGATACGAAAAATGTGGTATCAGTCTTTTGTTTTGTTTAAAATGAGTGAAACCTATTGAATGTCTAACATATATATTTTAATTATCATGAACTTTTAATTTGATTCATGAGTATACATTGTTGTTTTGGCTTTTGTTTTTCGCATAAAAATCATTTTCATGCATCCTCATTGTGCTTTTTTTGTTATAGAATAGTAAATCTACTTCATCATTTAGTAATCAATCAAGTTATGAAACTTCGAATGCAATCAGTGAATCTGTTAGTCATGAATCTGTCGGTATGTGCTTTTATTTTTTTGTCTCTTCATGAATAGATCACCGTTTATCATGTTCGTCACTAAGTATGCTTGAGGCTATTACGAGTTTACCTTAGTCGATAAACGCAAACGAGACTTTTACTAGCGTCCAGGTAGGATACCTTGAATCCCAAACTAAAGTAAGAAGGCTTTGTAGGCGTAGAAAGTATATTCTACAAACACCCAGCAATCACAACACAATACAATCAAGCACACAACTCTCGTTTATTTATACATCATAGAAACGTCCTTGGGACAGTTAAGAAAATAGCACACTAATAAAATATACAGCAGCCAATCACAGCTATAGATTTTCCTGATGGGAAACGGAATCTCAAGGTCAACTGATTGGCCCATGGTGGCAAACGTGAAATCCAAGATAAGGCATTTAGAGTGTCTCAGTGTAAACATCAACACTGAGATTTATTGATATCTAGTTAGGAAGTCTAAAGTAATAAGAGGAGGACACATTCTCTCTCGACTTCATTATAGATCGCTGTGAGGTGCAAAGATTGTTGAGTTTTATTGAAATGAAGGAATCGATCAACGTTAGTTTCATGAGGAATTTATCAGATTCTTAGCTAGAAGAAGCTATGACCGTTTGAGTTCAGCTGTGGCAGATGTCAGGAAGAGTTATTCACTGAAGACAATAACGGATTTACTTACTTACTTACGCCTGTTACCACCCCCAATGAAGCATAGGCCACCCACCAGTTTTCTCCAACCAACTCTGTCCTGGGCTTCCCTCTCCAGTTCTGTCCAATGTTTGTTCATTCCTCTCATGTCGTTCTCTATTTCTCGGCGTAATGTGTTCCTTGGCCTTCCTCTTTTCCTTTTGCCTTCAGGGTTCCATGTGAGGGCTTGTCTCGTGACGCAGTTGGGTGCTTTCCGCAATGTGTGTCCTATCCACTTCCACCGCTTCTTCCTGATTTCCTCCTCCACTGCAATCTGGTTTGTTCTCTCCCACAGTTCGTTGTTGCTGATGGTGTCTGGTCAACGAATCCGAAGTATTTTGCATAGACAACTGTTAATAAACACTTGTATCTTCTGGATGATGCCTTTCATAGTTCTTCAAGTTTCCGCTCCATACAGTAGAACTGTTTTGACATTTGTATTGAAAATCCTGATTCTGGTGTTGGTTAAAAGTTGTTTGGAGTAGCAGATATTTTTCAACTGTAGAAATGCAGCCCTCGCTTTGCCACTCCGCTTACTCACATCTACAACGGATCCACCTTTCTCGTCGATGATGCTGCCCAGATATGTAAAGATGTCAACCTCCTCCAAGGCATCTCGATCAAGAGTGATTTGTTTGATGCATGTTGTGTTGCATCGAAGAATTTTACTGTTTCCTTTATCTATGTTGAGATCTGCTACACTGGTCGTCTTCTCTTGCATTTGTTGCTGCGTGTGCGATAGAAGAGCCAGGTCCAGATCGTCCAGCTGCGTCCTAACTGTCCAGTTGATACCGTGCTTCCCTCCAGATGTTGCGCCTACGTGGTGCAATGGAAAACTCCGCCAGTAGAACCTTCGGGGCTACTGCCGCTCCCAAGCCCGGGTAAAGGAGGAGGGTTGGACATGGAGTTGGCGACCCCATTCCGTCGAAATCTAACTTGCCAAAAAAAAGCTAACCAGTAACAATAACGGATGGTTACACCATATAGTAAATTGATCGAAATTAAGATATTAACACCGTTGGATGCTGGCTTTGGTGGTCAACAGGTGGAGTATTCACGCGAGAAACCAGGCGTCTCAAATGTGATTATTTCTTGTGCAGTCGTGGATATGTATCATTGATGAGTTCGAAACTAGGACTTAACAGTCATCTAGTTCTTCCAGTGGTAGTTTAACACTGATAACGGGAGACAAGGAAGGAGACTTCTTCTTTCGTCTAAGAGTTAAATCTGGCATATCAAATTCATTGGTAATTTTACCTTCAAAAGCACTGTTTGTGATTCACTCCCTAGGTGTAAAATATTGCTTCAGGATTGGCTTGTGTTGGCATCCGAACTAGTGATAGGGAGTGAAGTAGTTGGGCGTGTTGACCACTTCACTTATCTTCGGAATATCATCAGCCCTGATAGCCTGATTTCGGATCAAATCTCGGTACAGATATAGAAGTTTTAACTTGTTTTTTGCCAACTTACGTCACTGATGGCGTAGGCGAGATAACCATCTATTAACTGAAGAATGAGACTACTGCGCATCAGTTTGCTACATCCAACTATACGGTGTGAAATATGGCCAGTAGGAGTAGAGATTATTGGTAGGTTACTAGTATAAGATCATAGGTGTCTTCGAAGCATTACCTGTTTGTCCTAGGACAACTGAGGAAGCAATGATGGTGTTAGGAAACGATTATAAGGTGAGGATAGAAAATCAATTGATGAAGTGGTGAAACTTCATCAGTTGAGGTGGTTGGGACATGTGTTGCGTATGCCTAACCACTGACTGCCTCGAAGAGCTTCGTTTTGTACTGTAGGAGTAGGTTGGAAGAAAGCTGAGGGTGACTGAACGAAAACGTGGCACAAATCCATGAAATCATTGACGAATGGACTTAGCCATGTTGGTAAGTGTAGACTACCTGGTTGGGGTCCGTAAGTTGATAGTAACCGATGGTTAGAGACCTTGAATAATATGGCTCAAAATTGTTTGCAGTGGCTCAGAAGCAACCACTCTTTGTCTTCTCCGAAATTCTAGTCTTCTGAATTTCCCATAACCTCTTTTTCTCTATTTAAATTCACATCACTAGATTATACTTTTCAAATCATATCTTCGAAATTTTATCTCTCCGATTACTGTTAATACTTCTACTGACTCAACTTCTATAGGATTTGAGGTGACAATTGCGTCTCTGTGCTAAAATGGTATAACAACCTGAAGTGATGTACGTACGTACTAAGTTCTGCGTTTTAACTGACTGACTGACTGGCTGATGATATTTACTGCTTTCATCAAGGAGTTGAGGTTTAGGACAAAGCATCTTTATCTTCTATACTATGACGTCATGTTTAAGGTAACTATTATATCTTCGCTTTTTCTATCCAGCCCATCATGCATCATCCTGGAATTCAAACTTACAGGAAACAATATTTCTCGGAAAAACGATACAACAAAGTCAAAACCACTGCTTCAGAATCATGATATTAACCAACTTATCATCACTAATGACAGACATGAACGTCTGAACAACCAGTTTACTTGATAATTTTGTTACCAATAAGAGTGTAGAATTCCTTCAAAGATGACTGTTATAAGACAAAGAGATTTCCTGAACAATATCTTATCTCAGGCATAAATTTTTATACAAAATAGATCATAGCTGTTCCAACCAAGACATTTGCGCATTCCTGATCTGTCATTTGTCACACTGTAATCTTGCTGATACCAAAAAAAATAGCCGAAACATGTTTTAGAAGATGAATACAAAGCGTTGAAGGTGTTTATAAACTGCACCATAAACAGATCACAAAACCAAGGAATTGGTGAGTGAGCCCAACGACGAACATAACGCAGTGACATTCATCACAGACTAGTTTTATAGTGAACGAGAACACAGGTGGGGCAACCGAATTGTATTTAACGAAAATTACAGAGTTAATCAGTAAAATAGGAAAACCATATCGTAAATCGTTCATTTGCAAAATATCAGTTCATCATATCGAACTGGACTGTTCCTTTTGCAAAACATCAATCCATTGTCACTATTCATGCGTTTCATACAAATTCCATTGTGTTCCAACTTTTCCTTTCATGATCTTCTCCCATCTTCTGGTGCCAGACATTACGTTGACGCTCACGTCATATACTACTTATAAGTAGCTCACACCATAGTTTAACTGATCCCTATATCAACTAATATGTCCTAATTATAATAAATATCAATTTCTTTTTAGATAAATTAAAATCGGATCGAAGAAAAAGTCGTGAATACTCAAAGTATTTTAAAACTAGGTAAGTGTAATTTGAATGAGATAAGTGAGTGTGATAGATGGATGAAACAATGCACAGATAATAATGAAGAAATAAGTTATTAATTTTTGGTTGAAAACATGTGAATTATTAAAATGCAACAACGCTGAATTTCATTCAAATCATGAACCAATCCACATTAGATCACCATTTAAAACTTAGAAGCATTTAAAAACTTGTGGTGCGAGCTACTTATAAGTAGTATATGACGTGAGTGTCAACGTAATGTCTGGCACCAGAAGATGGGGGAAGATCAAGAAAGGTACAGTTAGAACACAATGGAATTTGTATGAAACGCATGAATAGTGACAATGGATTGATGTTTTTGCAACAGGAACAGTCCAGTTTGATAATATGATGAACTGATATTTTGCAAATTAACACGATTTACGATATGGTTTTCCTATTTTACTGAGTAACTCTGTAATTTTCGTTAAATACAATTCGGTTGCCCCACTTGTGATCACGTTCACTACAATCTGTTCCGAACTTAGTACAGGACTCATTAGAAGTGCGCATCTACAATCTTCTCACGAAGGATGCGAACTCAGCACTTTTGGCCTCATGTGCCAACGCTTATCCTTCCAACCACTGAGTTGGCATCCAGCGTGGTCAATTTCTAACCTGTAGTATGATCTGCAGTGATCTCGCCTCTGAACGGTTCAACTCCTTTATATCACAGCTTCTCCTCACAACTCTGAAAATTCCTTTACCAAGCCAGCCAGTCAGTGGTGAACGCATGATAATGATTAGGAAAAATCATCAGCTACTATACCATAAGATAGTAGTTCCATTTATCGTACTTTAAAATTATGGAACATCCTCTTTGAAAAAGTTGAAAATATAAATAGAGTCTTAGCTAACTGACTGTATATATATAGAGAGAGAAATCTCTTAATGAATAAGTTGTTGACGTTTTCACTCTACTTTAAGCCTTTCCACGATTATTACTGGTTCCAAGCTCGGATAAAGCAGGAGGCTTGGTCGTGGAATTAATGACTCCTACCTGCGGAAAGCCAACTTTCTAAATAAACTTCAAGTAAAAATGGTTAAATTGCTTATAACTGTGGTATAACATCTCAACTCGTGTACTGACCAAATTGCTACATTACGGATCATTGTGGAACAATCAATTGAATGGAACTTACCACTCTACATCAACTTCAGTGACTAAGAGAAAGCATTCGATAGCGTGCGTGGATAGGAAAACACTGTGGAGGCTTCTTCGACACTACGGTGTGCCTGAGAAAATAGTTAACATCATACGGAATTCTTATGATGGATTCAACTGCAAAATCGTACACGAAGGACAGCTGACAGACTCTTTCGAGGTGAAGACCGGTGTCAGGCAAGATTGCTTACTCTCACCGTTTCTCTTTCTCCTGGTCATCGACTTGATTATGAAAATGTCAACATCTGGAGGGAAGCACGGTATCAACTGGACAGTGAGGACGCAGCTGGACGATCTGGACTTCGCAGATGATCTGGCTCTTCTATCGCACACGCAACAACAAATGCAAGAGTAGACGACCAGTGTAGCAGCAGCCTATGCGGCAGCAGGTCTCAACATCATAAAGAAAACAGCAAAATTCTCCGAGGCAACACAACATGCACCAACCAAATCACTATTGATGGAGATGCTTTGGAGTACGTTAACATCTTTACATATCTAGGCAGCATCATCGACAATCAAGGTGGATCCGATGCAGATGTGAGTGCACGGATCGGCAAAACAAGGGCTGCATTTCTACAGTTGAAAAATATCTGCTACTCAAAACAACAATCAACCAAAACCAAAATCAGGATTTTCAATACAAATGTGAAGACAGTTCTACTGTGTGGAGCGGAAACTAGACGAACTACGAAAGGCATCATCCAGAAGATACAAGTGTTTATTAACAGTTGTCTACGCACAATACTTCAGATTCGTTGGCCAGACAGCATCAGCAACAACGAACTGTGGGAGAGAACAAACCAGATTGCAGTGGAGGAGGAAATCAGGAAGAAGCGGCGGAAGTGGATAGAACCTACACTACGAAAAGCACCTAACTGCGTCACAAGACAAGTTCTCACATGGAACCCTCAGGGCAAATGGAAAAGAGGAAGGCCAAGGAACACATTACGCAGAGAAATAGAAAAAGATATGAGAGGAATGAACAAACATCGGACAGAACTGGAGAGGGAAACCCAGGACAGAGTTGGTTGGAGAAAACTGGTCGGTGGCCTATGCTTCATTGGGGGTGGTAACAGGTGTAAGTAAGCAAGTAAGTAATAACTCCTCAACACTGATAACTACACACAAGTGTTATGCTTTCTAACGATAATAGGCTGAGAGAAGATTAAAACTTTGACCCTTGTAATACTTTCCAGTTCATACCTATTATTTGTTATTTTTAATAATTTTTCCTTACTATATTTTAACTTGTACCGTTTTGAAATTTTGTAGTCTTGTGTGATTCATATCAGTTATAATTCTCAGCCTAATAATAACAGACTTCCGAAGAAACTCGGCTTTCATCATGAAGTGTCATAACTCTTCTAAACAAAACCTTTCATCTGTCATAACAGAGTTTAATTGGTTGTAATTATTTGTTCTAGTTTCGCGTATTTTTAGCTATTTAGTTTTATGCGGGATGAGGTCGTTAACCTCATGCACAACCCTCCGAATATATCCATGCCTAGGATTGACAGTAACCCTGAAAGGGCTGACAAATAACCCATATGATAACTTTTAAATCAAACATATTTTTTTTACTTTATAAGTAAATGTGTAGTGAAGGAGAACACAGGTGGGGCAACCGAATTTTGTTTAACGAAAATTATAGAGTTACTCAGTAAAATAGGAAAACCATATCGTAAATCATTAATTTGCAAAATATCAGTTCATTATATCGAACTGAACTGTCTGTTCCTGTTGCAAAACATCAATCCATTGTCACTATTCATGCATTTCATACAAATTCCATTGTGTTCTAACTCTTCCTTTCTTGATCTTCCCCCATCTTCTGCTGCCAGACATTATGTTGACACTCACGTCATATACTACTTATAAGTAGCTCGCACCACAAATGATTCCTTAAATTTTATAATTTTTTTTTCTCTTCTAAATCAGGCGAATAACTATGTTTGAAGGTAATTTCCCAAATCGGAATGATAACAATCGTCCAAGTCCATTAACTGAACAAACTAGTCATGATGATGATGAAATTCAGCATACAAATGATAATAATAATATAACTAAAAAATATCGACGTCAATCAGAACCAATTAATAAATCATTAAATTATTATCAATATTATTATTATTATCATTATTCAAAAGAAGATACATTAAAAATTATTGAACAAGTACAAAATAGTTTAAAACAATTAGAAGAGAAAAATTTAAATTCATCAAGTAATAAGCTAAATTTAACGCATACTATTGATAAATCAAACTCTTTCACATTTAATATTGACAATACTACTGCTGATAGTAATAATTCAAAAAGTATTTTAAATGATGAATTTGATATTAAGAATGTTTTTCATCAAATTCAAGCAATGGAAGAACGACAAAATATTCCAATGCAACAATTAAAAGAGTTATTATTATCATCGGTAAGTTTTGTTTTAATGATGAGTAATATTTTTTGCGGTTCTAGTGTCTTGTTTTAATCAATTGAAGTCTTTATTCTGTGTCGCTAAGAATTGATCAATAATATCACGTGACACTTAAAACACACCAATCAGAATTACGCCCTAGCACTAGAAACCTTGAGTTAGTTCTAAATTCTTATTGGTCGACACACAGCTCGATAGCTTCTTTCTCTTATTTGACCTACCTACCTCTTTTTAGTTCAAAAGTCTGTCATCGGCAACCTCCAGGAAATTCGTTGTTATTCAAACAGACAATTTGTATGCCAAACATATCTGACTACGTCACATTGCATAGAAGGAAGAAAATAGAATTTATATACGAATGAGCAAGCTAAAAGTGACTTCAGACAGTCTTCAAGAACATAGAACTTCGTATATGAGTACGTAAGTTCATGTTGCCTTACAGCATCAGAATCGAGACTGACAGTTCACATCACATAGTAGTAGAGGTAGTAGAAGTATTACTAGTAATTGGAGAGATTAGGTTTCGACTACATTATTCCAGAAGTAGAATCTCGGGCTAGGGATCCTGATCCGGGTCATTAAACGTTACAGATAATGCATATTTATACAGTTACGTCGAACAGAAAACAACATTGAAGTCTGTGACACTGATAGTCAGGACGACCAATGGGAAACAACATTGAAGTACGTGAAATTGATATCAAGGACGACCATAACATTGACAAGTAGGAATTAACCAATAGGAATTAGCCAATAATTCTCTTAGGATATTGGATGAATATCCTAACAGAAACGTTCACTCTTTAACCTTATTGAATGGTTATAAATGACTGATAATAACAACTACTTTACCTAGCTAGATCTTGTGTAGTCTGTGATCTGTTTGAAGTGTGATTGGAGCTGACGCTTTCTATAAAATTCGGATCTATATCACTTCAAAGACACTAAAACATGGGACATACAATGTCAAAGCATTCAAAACTTGGTCAGTTAAATTTAATCAGCGTTAATCATACTAAATACAATTTGAATTTTTAATCACTGTAATTTTTTGTCAGAAAAATTCAATTCTATTTGTCAATATATTACAAATTTGCATTATACAGTGTTAGATCACCATTAGAAGAAACCTGAAGGCACTGGACACGGCCGTTTCCTGCTGGTATGTGTTAGACTCGTCTCTAGGTATGCTTAAACTATTACGAGTTCACCTTAGTCGATAAACGAGATCAAAACAATGAATCAGCGTCGAGGTAGGCTACTGTGATACCTTGATCAAATTGAATCAGCAGGAAGTCTTGATATAGTGTAGAAATTGTATTCTACAAACACCCAGCCAGCACACAATGAATACAAGCACTCAAATTGCATTTATTTATACTCTATAAAGAGACATCCTTGGGACAGTCACAAAAATAGCACTTTAAAATGACACATCAACCAGTCACAGTCAAGGATCTCCCTGGTTGGGAAATGTGGTCTCAAGGTCAACTGATCGGTCCATGAAATAAATTCAAAATAACGATATTTGTCAAGCGAGTTCTGGGGATCTAACATCTCCAACAGTATGAAACTCATCACAGATGTACACTGCTAATGAATCCTATACCAGGAGGAAACGGCCACTCCCATTGAGTGATTCTAGGTTTCTAATAGTGATCTTACATTATTGAGAGATGCATGATTTCACAGTACCAGTTGATGAATTTTCTAAAAAATCTCATATTTATTTTATATAATTCATTGATCAGACAATCATAAATTGTGCATTTTTCTCTTGTCAATTTTTTTTTCTTAAACTCAAGCGAGATGGAATGAAAGATTTTATGGCTTTTTTAGTTACAACCAATGGAATACATCTTGTTGATTTTTGGTTAGATTGTGAAGCGATTAAAATGATCTCATCTATGAAAGATTCATCAACTGTTGATAATATCAAATTGAAATTTGATTTATTACGGTAATTTATAAAATTGTTTATACATATATATATATATATATATATATATATATATATATATATATATATATTACTTACTAACTTACTTACTTACGACTGTTACCCCCAATGGAGCATAGGCCACCGACCAGCTTTCTCCAACCAACTCTGTCCTGGGCTTCCCTCTCCAGTTCTGTCCAATGTTTGTTCATTCCTCTCATATCTTTCTCTATTTCTCGACGGAATGTGTTCCTTGGCCTTCTCTCTTTTCCTTTTGCCTTCAGGGTTCCATGTGAGGGCTTGTCTCGTGACGCAGTTAGGTGCATTTCTCAGTGTGTGTCCTATCCACTTCCACCACTTCTTCCTCATTTCCTCCTGCACTCGAATCTGGTTTGTTCTCTCCCACAGCTCGTTGTTGCTGATGGTGTCTGGCCAACGAATCTGAAGTATTTTTCGTAGACAACTGTTAATGAACACTCGTATCTTATGGATGATGGCTTTCGTAGTTCCCCATGTTTCCGCTCCATACAGTAGAACTGTCTTGACATTCGTATTTAAAATTCCGACTTTGGTGTTGTTTTGTAGTTGTCTTTAGTGTTGCAGATGTTGTTCAATTGTTCCATGCCTTCACAGTTGCATCAGATCCACCTTGCTCATCAATGATTCTGTCCAGATATGAAAAGGTATTTACGTCCTCCAAAGCAACTCCATCAAGAGTGATTTGGTTGGCACACGTTGTGTTGTATTGAAGAATCTTGCTTTTTCAACTCTGTGTATTTTGATACCTACTGCTACTGAGGCTGCTGCTACACTGGTCGTATTCGCTTGCATTTTTTGTTGCCTGTGTGACAGAAGAGCAAGAACATCTGCAAAGTCCAGATCATCCAACTGCATCCTGGCTGTCCACTGTATACCGTACTTCCTTACAGCTGTTGACGTCTTCATAATCCAGACGATCACCATGAGGATGAAATCAAAAATTGAGATGGTGGAGAAAACTTGTAGCTCAGGTGGATGATAGTGGTGGTGTTTCGTCCTCTAAGCATTCACTTCACTTCTATCTGAAGTTTGTGCTGATGATGTTGTTCAGAAGAACAATGAAAACTCCACAACCAAAACAACCAGCTCAGAGAACAAAACACCACCACGAAATCAAAAAATATTTAGTATAATCAATCAAAAAGCAAGTCTAATCAACACAATATCATGTCACTCTGATCAATCAAGATGATTTAACAGGATATATATATATCAGTCTATTTGTTTATGTGTGTACATGTTAATCGATGTGAAAAATGTAACAGAATTGAATTTGTGTGACATGTGAAAATAGTCAAATATGCTAGCTTGAATAGATGAATAATTCATGCTGAGATGGATGATCAAACCTTCTTTTCTGTTGAAGGTAGTAGTATGCTTTTGTGAAACTTCGGCTATTCAATTTTGTGTCTGCAGCTGGAAAAGACTTCTTCAAGAAGGACAGGATACAGGATGAGATTTCGTTGTCTGAGCTGGATGTTTTGGTTGTGGGGTTTTCACTGTTCTTCTGAACAACCGTTAGAAGTTAGAAGTGATGTATTCAAATTTCTTCACTTCCGACTCATAGCTTGTCCTTGTCTGCCTCTTTATTTTGATTGTACCCCACTTTGTTATGTTTCTTGATCGTATGCTTTTCTATGATTTTTCGGAAAGTCGATCATTGTCAATGTGTTTGTTGATTGTTGACTGTCCTGGGTGCCAGGCTTCTAAAAATTCTGTATCTTTCTTCCTATCTCCTATATCTAGTATTTCAACACTGTTCCAATCGAACACAGATTCACTGTTGTGTCCGCGTGTCAGTACAGTACTAACTCCGAAGTGTAGGTACATCTGTGGTGCGAGCTACTTATAAGTAGTATATGACGTGAGTGTCAACGTAATGTCTGGCACCAGAAGATGGGGGAAAAACCAAGAAAGGAACAGTTAGAAAACAATGGAATTTGTATGAAACTCATGAATAGTGACAATCGATTGATATTGTTTGCAACAGGAACAGTCCAGTTCGATATGATGGACTGATATTTTGCAAATGAACGATTTACGATATGGTTTTCCTATTTCACTGAGTAACTCTGTAATTTTCGTTAAATACAATTCGGTTGCCCTACCTGTGTTCTCGTTTACTACACATCCAAATAGTAACGATTTCCAAATAGGATGAGTTGCGTGACTTTGATATAACACATTCTTACTTACTTACGCCTGTTACCCTGAAGGAGCATAGGCAGCCGACCAGTATAAAAACTTCTTACTCCTGATGTGGAGTTTAATTGGTTTAAACTATTTGTTCTAGTAAGTGTACTTTTTTTATCAAGTTGGTTTTTTTAAAGGATGGAATCTCTAACCCAATGCTCAACCCTCCTCCCTCATTCGAGCATGGGATCAGTAGTAATCCTAGAAAGGCTTCAGGGTGGAGTTTTGATATAACACTGCTAGCCACTCTACATCTCCTGCAATAATTAGTGTTCGTCACCTGACAATTATGTTTAATTCATATAAGTGAAATATTCGTTAAACAACTCAACTATCCTATATTTTCTCTGTATTAAGTAGTCAATTTTCTACAATCCCATGAACTACTACTGATCCAATCTATTTCGATTTCAAACAATAACTTTTTATCATTCATTTTATTCATAGAGATCTTGAAGATCAATACCTACTTCGATTGACATCGAAAGCACGTGAAAAATTATTCACTACAATTAATACCATTTCAGAATATTTTGTGACAAAATGTAGTAATAGTAGTAATAGTAGTAGTAGTAAGAATGAGAAAAATAATCAACATATTAATTCAGATGAAACATATCTATGTCAACTTGGTGATATTATGTTTGATTGTGTCCAATATGATTGTTTACGTCGTTTGCGTTACTATTGGTTACCAAGATGGTTATTACACTGGGAAAGAATCATTAGAGATTGTCAATTTTTACCAAATAATCTCGGTGGTTCTAGTTTATTCTACATACCATCACGTTGTTCATCATTACTGAAAGATGATTATGATAATGATAATCGAACTCAGCATAACAATCATCGTGAGTCGAAATCATCCAGTGTAGTAATACAACGCACTAAATCATTGACTACGTCGGATATGGTTGATGAACAACAAGCTGGTGATCGAGATGTTGCGGATGATGACGCTGACGAGGATGAGGTGCAATATGAAGAAACTGATGAATTATTTGACAATATCAATAATGATCAATCAATTGTTGATCAACAGAGTTCATCAACGCAAACAACACGAAAACCATCAAGTACACTATCGAATGATGAGAAAACATGGAATAAAGAAATTTATGATTTAGCTATTAAAACAGCTTTATCAAAAACTGGCTTAATTCAATGCAATCATAATAATGAATTATTAAGAAGCATGCCAAGAAAACGTTTAAAATCTTATGTTCCATCACGATTGAATTCATCTAATCATAAAACAACAACAATGATGACACAATTATCATCTAAAATGTCAACATATGATGATACAATACAATTATTATTATTCAACAAACATTCTAATCAACAATCAATAAAAAATAAATCATTATTTAAAAAATTCAATCTCTCATCTACTATACCATATGATTTAAATAATATTATTGGTTTAAAAAATTGTCCCGGTTCAAAATGGCGGAATTTAAAAATTCAAAATTCAACAACATTGTCCAATATAACATTGGAAACAATGAAGAATCATCATTCTTTAGTGAATCAAAAAAGTTCCATTGTGATTGATTCGTTTATGTCAACATTAGGAATAAATAATAATAATAATATATTTTCATCAAATTTAAAACAACATGACATCAAATTGAAATCATCTCAACATGAATTAATCAATACTGGTAAATTGGAATTATTGGAAAAAGCAGAAGAATCGTTAACTACAACGAAATATCAAAAAGATCAGAATTATTCTACTGAACAAATATTGAAAAATAAGTGTTTATCAGCAATACATGCGGATGCTGCATCTGGTGGTCCATTTCAATCATATTTAGAAAGGTAGACGATTATTATTAGTATTATCAAAGTAGTGTATGTATATTTTACTTAATCGTCCTTTTGAACTTATTAATTGATATGTTGATACTGCTAAGATTTGTAGATAGGAAGACCGGTTAGGGTTAGGGTTCGTCAATAGGTACGCTTGAAGCTATTACGAGTTCACCTTAGTCGATAAACGCGACCGAGACAATTACCAGTGTCCAGGTTAGGCTACCTTGAATCCTAAGCTAAAGATAGAAGACTTTGTAAGCGTAGAAAGTATATTCTACAAACACCCAGCAATCACACAATACCATCAAGCACACAACTCTCGTTTATGCATACATCATAGAAACGTCCTTGAGACAGTTAAGAAAATAGCACATTAAAATACACACCAGCCAATCACAGCCATGGATTTTCCTGGTGAGAAATGTGTGATCTCAAGGTCAACTGATCAGCCCATGCTGGCAAACGTGAAATCCCAAATTAAGGCATTTATCAAGCGAGTTTCGGGGATCTAATAGCCCCAAAAACCAATGCACAAACAATTTCACCATAACATTGTGACAGAATTTCTCTTTTCATGACTACTATCATGATATTTAAATATGAAATACATTTTTTTAGTCATCTAAGATGGTATATTGTTATTCAGTGTCAACATCGTACTACTAAAATTCTTACGACGGACTGACTACATTACAAAATCCAGTATGGAGGATAGGGGACAAACTCGTTGCAAGTAAAGACCGATGAGAGTCAAAGTTGCTTACTGACAGCCTTTATATTTCTCTTACCTGTTGAGAACCTCAAAATCTTAAGGGAAACACGGAATTCATTGGGAAGCTCGGTTGCAGCTAGATGATTTGGACTTCACAGATTACCAAGTTCTTCTATCCCACACAGCAGGAGAAATGTAGCAGCAGCCTCTGCAGCAGTCGATGTCAACATATACAAAGGGGAAAA
>OX103972.1:7107146-7126002 GCA_944470395.2 Schistosoma turkestanicum
GATTTGGCCCGATAATTTCATAGGTCTTTGTGAATATGATATGGAATATTTCACTTTGCTATCTATCGACCAATAAAGATTGATAAGGAAGTCAAATAAAAGTGTCTGCTTGATACAAAACGTGTGGTCTGATCGAAGCTAGACATTAAAGCCGTTAGATACCGGCTCAACTGTCCAGAGGTTAGGCGTTCGAGCATAAGACTGAAGATCCTAGGTTCGAATCCTGCGGTTAGTGAGACTCGTAGGCGTGTACCGCTGGTAAGTCCAGTGCTTCCAATTTTCTAATGGCGATCTAATTAATCAATTCACGATTTCAAAAAGTAACTCAAAAATCTCCACAACCCTTTCATACAAAAAAAACAACTCGTAAAGTATGCCTAAAAATTAATTTTAAATATTTTCGCTGCAGGGTTTTTGAGACTGTTGAGCTTCGTTGATATCCTGAACCAATCTATATTAAACCACAATTAGAAACCTGGGAGCATTGGATGGCTGTTTTGTATGAGACTCAGCAACAGTGCGAAATGCACAACCGCTGATCACGGGGATCGGACTGAGGACCTTCTTTCTCGCTCGCAAAAACACTTAACCTTTAGACCTCCGAGCCGGCTGGCTACCAAAGGTAATAATAAATAGTCTAACTTATTTCAAACAGGCAATCCAATCAAAGAATGTCAAAGATTGAGTGATTGGAGTTAGTTGATAACATTCAACATATTTAAAGCGACTGTAAGTTGGTCAACAGAGGAGTTCTGTCAACACATAAAATTATTCACTAGTCAATAATATTAACTTTGAATTCTATAAATTCTGTTATATACAATTTAACTAACTAATAATTGACATTTTAATTTTCAGAAAGAAAAAACCAGTTCATCATCAGGATTAATCAAATTAACAGAGGTTTGTGCTTTAATTTGACATTTCATTTAAATTTTTCAATGAAAAATGCTTTTACCGATGTCAGTTACTTTCATTGTCTGACTTTCATGTTGAGACTCTTCTCATCCAAATGTAAAATGTTGCTTCAGGATTGGCTTGTATTGTTGGCATTGATTTACTTGTCTCGGCCTTCGCACCAGCCTTTATGGCCTGTTGTGTGACGCGATATATCAACACAGATAAACAAGGCTCAACTAGCTTTTGCAAACTTACATCGTAGGTGAGATATCCGTCTGCTAACTAAACGATGAGTTTACTGCGCAGCAATTCGTTCATTCCCACTGTATAGAGGTGTGAAACATGGCCATTAGGAGTAGGGCATATTCGTAGGTCACACTATTATTCAATCACCGGTGTCTTAGAATTGTCGCTTCTATATATCCTGGAACCATCGAGTAAGCAATGTTGGTGTTTGGAAACGGTTGCTAGGTAACGATGGCTACATAATTGACGCAATAGTGAATCTTCATCAGTTAAAGTGCTAATCACCGACTCCCTCGACAGGCTATTTTGTCTGATGTAGGGGTAGACTGGAGGAAGTCTAGAGGTGGCCAAACCAAAACATGACACAAATCCATGAATTCACTGACAATTGAACTGAGCCATGTAGGTAGATGTAGACTACCAGATTGAGGTGCACGAGATGATAGTAACCGGTGGTTAGAAACCTTGAATGACATGGCTCAAAATCGTTTTCAATGGCGTAGATGCATCCATTGTTTGTCTTCTGTTAAATTCTACTCTTCCGGATTCCCTTGTAGCGCATCTCATCATTCATTCATTGTACTTTCGTTGTCGATACGCAACGAATGTTCAATTCATCACATTTGTACGCAGCACCCTGAGACCGTTTTTTTCCTCCTTTTTAAATTTATTACACTGGACTATAATACACTTCCCGAACTAATTCTTCAATCTCCAATCTTTCCAATTACTGCTAATACTGCTGTTTGTTATAGGAGGATTTGAATTGATAATTCTATCTCTTTGTTTCAATGTGATTTAACAACTTGAACTGATGTACGTATGTTCTACGTTGGAACTGGCTGAGTGACTGTCTGATTTAAATTTAGCTCTTTAATTTTAAATAAATTGACAAATACTTTATCATAAAATCAATAATAAGACAGAGAATTCAAATTGTCTACTATCAAAGAAATCACGTGAATTAGAAAATATATGTACGTATATATTCGAATCCAATAAATCAATATATCAATTGTAGATAGCCAATCAGGTGTGGCCAAACGGGAAGGTTATTTGATGACATTTCAAAATGTTCTAAAGGACGAATACATATTATTGGTCAATAAATGGATTCATTTTCTAAGGAGGATGGATCTATTTATATATAAATGAATATTTATGTATACTGTTCGTTAGTCAAATCAACTTTCTATTCCAGTCTTGGCTTCTTGCTGAAGTAGCCAATTTGAGTGGGTCAACATGTATTACGTTCGGATCTCAGACACTGTACATTATAACATGAATAATGCTTGGTAGCGGTTGAAAAAATCGTTGACGGGCATATTTTTTACACTATTACAGACAGTTGTTAGCTACTGTTTTAACTTGAACACTAAGAAAATTATCATAAATCAGACTAAAGACTTGAAAACAACATCTGATTAGCCTGAGCATGAAAACTGTGACACGACTGAGACCAAAACTAGATGCCACTTACTTACTTACGCCTATTACCGTTAGGGTAACAGAGACCGCTGACCAACGAATTCTTTTTTCTGGTTAGCGTTCTTTATGTGAGCTAGATGGGGTCATTAACATTGTGCTCAACTCTGCTCTTTTATCCGGCTTTGTTATACAAAAATGCATTAGATGTGGTGAATATTTCCGATGTGTGTGGCACATTGACGATTTTTAATTCATGTCAGCTGTTTGGCGAACGTCTAGTTACTGCAGCCATGTTAAGCATTAAGACAACTCCACCCAAATCACTCTGGTGTGCTGCAGCACATGAGGTCACTGGCATGCGGCCACGTGTATTGACTACTGACAAGTAAGGCAATATAGGAATGCCCACAATATGCTCAAGCAGCAAAGCTGTCGCTAAAATTACAGTCATTCTCATGGCCAAATACTAGAAAGCCATAGTCTTGTGTTCATTCATTTAGGTAATGGTTAGAAATTGAATTTCATGCCCTAAACCTCATCGACACCAACAATAATTATTATGCTGAATCAACTTTTCAGCTCATTTGGATTTTCGTAAACACTAGTTACAAACAATAGGCCCACTGTATACATTGGAAATCTCCTCGAAATTCTATTTAAAGAAAGCAGTTATACACACACATTCGATTCGCACCCTACCACTCTCAGTCAAACGGCCAAGCTGGACATTTTGACCGTAATTTTAAGCGCATTCTGTTCAAGTCGCAAAGGTAGGGCGCAGCGGAGGTCATCCAGAATATCTTGAGAGCATACAGGACACATTCTAATCAAGCCTCTCCCCAGCTGAAACAATTTTCGGAAAAAAGAATCGCATTCCTTTTAGTGTGATGTGTCCACGGAAGAAAATGCCAAACTACCAACCTAAAGTAAAAAGAACGGATCATCAACTCCCGGACGGATTGCTAGGATATGTGAGAAACTTCTGACAGTAGGGTCCTGTGTGGTTAGTGGATATCGTCATAAAAAGAATTAGTGATGTGATGTACAGAATTGATGTGCGAAGGAAAAGTCTAACACGTCTTGTAAACCATAATCCGGATGGACGACCGAATTCGAGTGAACTTACAATCGAAATGCCTGATTGATACAGTTAGTCAGGAGCATAGAATTCAGTACAGAAGGAGTAACAGCGAGTGACCAAGAAATCATCAAGAAGCGTCTCCAGATAAACTCTCGAAGCCGGACTCATTTTTCACGAGGGAAAAGTGGTGATATAATCAGACTTTCCGAAGTAGCTTAATGATAAGGTCATTTGATGACGAATATCATCGGTCAAGAAATAGCTTCTTTTTCTAAGGAAATAGAATATTTACATATTATTCGGTAGCAAAATAGACTTCCATTCTAGTCTTGTATGCAATGATTTACTACTCATATTCTTGTTGACAAAATCATTCATATGTAAAAATCTGATTTGTTTTTAATGTACCTTATTTTCACTGTTTAAAATTACTGTAAAGTCGGATGAAGAAATTAAAACAACAAAACAAGAAGAAAATCAAATTGAATCACAACCAAAAAGATTATCAAATCAGGCGTTCAATTTGAAATCAATGCTTGAGAATAAATTGTAAGTATGATATATATATATATATATATATATATATATATATATATATATATATATATATGGTTTCCTTGGCCTATCTCTTTTCCTTAGTCCTTGAGAATTCTAAGCGAGGGATTGTCTTGTGACGCGGTTGGGTGCTTTCCTCAATGTTTGTCCTATCCACTTTAGTAAAATCTCTTCCTCACTGGAATCTGGTTTGTTCTCTCCCACAGTGTCTGGCCAACAGTACGTTGTTGTTGATGGTGTCTAGCCAACGTATCCGAAATAATTTGCGTAGACAACTGTTAATAAACACTTGTATCTTCTGGATGATGGCTTTCGTAGTTCTCCAAGTTTCCGCTCCATACAGTCTTCACATTTGTATTGAAAATCCTGATTTTGGTTTTGGTTGAAAGTTGTTTGGAGTTCCAGATATTTTTCAACTATAGAAATGCAGCCCTCGCTTTGCCGATCCGCGCCCTCACATCTGCATCGAATCCACCTTTCTCGTCGATGATGCTGCCAAGATATGTAAAGGTGTCAACGTCCTCCAAGACATCTCTATCAAGAGTGATTTGGTTGGTACATGTTGTGTTGCATCGGAGAATTTTGCTTTTTCCTTTATGTTTGTTGAGACCTACTGCTGCAGAGGCTGCTGCTACACTGATCGTCTTCTCTTGCGTTTGTTGTTGCCTGTGAGATAGAAGAGCCAGATCATCTGCGAAGTCCAGGTTCATCTTCGCTGTCCATCGGATTCGGTGCTTCCCTCCAGATGCTGACGTCGTCGTTATCTAGTTGATCACAAGGAGAGAGAGAAAGGGTGAAAGTAAACAACCTTGCCTGACACCGGTCTTCACCTCGAAAGAGTCTGTTAGCTGTCCTTCGTGTACGATTTTGCAGTTGAATCCATCATAAGAATTCCGTATGATGTTAACTATTTTCTCAGGCATACCGTAGTGTAGAAGAAGCCTCCACAGTGTTTTCCTATCCACGCTATCGAATGCTTTCTCGTAGTCGATGAAGTTGATGTAGAGTGGTGAATTCCATTCAATTGATTGTTCCACAATGATCCGTAATGTAGCATTTTGGTCAGTGCACGATCGATCCTTACGAAATCAAGCCTGTTGATCTCGAAGTTGGGCGTCTACGAAGTCCTTCATTCTGTTTGACAATACCCTGTTGAAGACTTTGCCTGGTATTGAGAGAAGAGTGATGCCTCTGTAGTTCTCACACTTGCTGAGATCGCCTTTCTTTGGTATTTTGATGAGTTATCCTTCTTTCCAATCTGATGGTACTTGTTCCTCATCCCAAATCTTGTTGAAGAGGTTGTCAAATATTTTCGCAGTTGCTTCTACATCTTCTTTCATTGCCTCTGCTGGAATGTTGTCTGGTGTGCTGCTTTGCCGTTCTTGATTTGTCTGATGGCCATACTGATCTCCTCAATTATAGGTGCGCCAAGAGTATCAACAGAGATCAATTGCTTGTGATGGTACTTCTTGCGACCAAGGACCTCCTGACATGTTGAAGTGATTGCCTCCTTAATCCCTTTCCAATTGTTCTCCAATGTTGCGTCCTCTCCATTGAGTAGATCCTGAAAGGCCTGGAATCTATTGGTGAGGGCTATCCTGAATTCGTCGAGCTTTACAGTATCCCGAAGAAAGGCCGTATTAAACTTCTGTGATGTTGTCTGCCCCGTTGTCCAGTGCTTCTTTAGTTTCAGTTTCATTTTGGCGATCAGCAAGTGGTGATCTGAGGCTATGTCAGATGCTCTCTTGGTTCTCACGTATTCCATGGTCCTTCTGAACGTTTTGTTGATACAGATATGGTCAATTCGGTTCTGAATAGTCTGATCTGGTGAAATCCATGTGGCTTTGTGTATGCGTTTATGCGAGAATATTGTGTCACCGATGACCAGTTTGTTGAAGGCACATAGGTTTGCAAATCTCTCACCGTTTTCGTTCCTTTCTCCCAGTCCATGTCATCCCATGATGTCTTCATATCCAGTGTTTTCCATACCACCCTTGGCATTTAGGTCTCCCATTAAAATCGTCAAGTCCTTTGACGAGCATCTGTCAACTATTGACTGCAGCCTTTCGTAGAATTGATCTTTAACGTCGTCATTGTAGTCATTGGTAGGTGCATAGCATTGGATGACGTTCATTGTAATGTCCTGTTTCTTTGTTTTGAAGGATGCTTTGATGATCCTCGGCCCATGAGATTCCCATCCTATCAGTGCCTTTTGTGCATGTTTGGACAGCATCAATGCAACTCCTTGTGTATGTGAAGCGTTTTCCTCTTCATGACCAGAGTATAACAGCAGTTCCCCTGAAGCTAGTTTCAGTTGTCCTACGTGTGTCCAATGCGTTTCACTGATTCCAAGCACCTCGAGGTTGTACCGTTTCATTTCTGCAGCAACTTGAAATAGTCTTCCAGTCTCCCACAATATTCGAATGTTCCATGTATTTAAAAGAATGGTTGCTCTGGTTGTCAGAAGAGGCATCAGCCCCGTGACTTCCGAGGGAACTCGGCTTTCATCACGCGACGTCATAATTCTTCTTCCAACTGTGAGGGCAGAGTTAAAATGGTTTGATTCATTTTTTCTGGTTAGCGCTTTTTTGGCAAGTTAGTTTTTTTGTGTGATGGGGGCACCAACCCGATGTACAACCCTCCTCCTTTATCCGGGCTTGGGACCGACAGTAGCCCCAAAGGTTCTACTGGCGGATAGATAGATAGATAGATAGAAAGATAGATAGAAGATAGCTTGTAAGACATTAATTACGAAGCTTGAAATGTGTCAGAAGCAATAAATTTGAATCAAAAATAAAACCGCGATATCATAATGGAAAACGAAAAACCTCCAACAAACTACAAATATGGATCCCTATCCAAACTATGCAAAACAACTTCCAACATGAAAAGGAATATTGTTATTTGGAACATAATTGGTCTGCAATAACCAAAGACGTAACAAGGAAATGAAATTACAAGATAGAAACACCTATTGAGCCCCGAGAGTTGTACTGCCCAAACTTTGAGTTTTTCCCTTAGATAAGCCAATTGGCTTCACTAAGCTATACTGCTGGAGCGTTATAGTAACAATCCCCAATGTTGTGATTACATAATTGGTTAACAAACAACACTTAGTGATTTTTCGATGATGACGATTTCATGAAATTAAGGGGAAAAAGTTGAGGTGAAGTTCAATTTATCTATATTCGTTATTTGGATCTATCCATGTGCAACTGATCAGTAGTAAGTATCCTTAGCATATGTTTTGCACATTCTGAGTTTGAGCCCCCCGGAATAAAAAATATCAACGTCGAAATGCAAGTACATTCAATTACAAACGAGTTCTAAATAGAACGAAACATGCATCCTGAATTTGCACTGCTATCCACCATCCATCTCTCCCAATTATACCTATAAATTAATGACCATATTGAGGCGATCGTCACAAGATGCACACAAATGCCATTGTACACCTTGATAAACATCAATCCGGGCTAGAGACCGGCGGTAACCCTAGAGCAATTACAGGCAGAGTTCAACATATTATTAGACACAGCTCGGATACAGAAGGCTCGGTCGGCTTTTGCCAACCTGCGTCACTTATGGCGAAGACGAGATATCCGTTTGCTGACTAAAGGACGAGTGCACTGCGCAGAAGTTCGCTCTGTCCTACTTTATGACTGCGAAACATGACCGGTAAGAGTATAAGATATTCGCAGGTTATTGGTTTTCGATCATAGGTGTCTTTGAAGCATTGCTCGTACATCGTTGGACACCCGAGTGAGCAACGCTGTTATTAGGAATCGGGTGCTAAGTAAGAATGGCAGATCAATCGATGAAGCATTGAAACTTCATCAGTTGAGGTGGTTGGGACATGTGTTGCGTATGCCCAACCACCGACTGCCTCAACGAGCTTTGTTTTGTGATGTAGGAATAGGTTGGAAGAAAGTTAGTGGCGGCCAAACCAAAACATGGCAGAAATCCATGAAGTCATTGACGAGTGGACTGAGCCATGTCGGTAGTTGCCGACTACCTGGTTGGGGTCCGCGAGATGATAATAATCGATGGTTAGAGACCTTGAATGACATGGCTCAAAATCGTTTTCAATGGCGCCTGTACATTTATTCTTTGTGTTCTCTCAAATCCTAATCTTCTGGATTCCTCAACACCTCTAGTTTTGTCCTTCTAAACTTTTCTCACTGAATCATACTTCTTGAATAATAATATCTTCTAATCTTAACCTCTCCGATTACTTCTAATACCTTTACTACCTCTTCTACTATTGGATTTGAATTGACAATTACATCTCTGTGATGATGTGGAATGGCGACATGAAGTGATGTACTTACGTACGAAGTTCTACGTTGCATTTGACTGACTGACTTGTCTTTCTATGTTGAACACTCATTTTTGGTCGTTGTTTTAATTCCACTTATAATAATTTTCATTTAATTTACATATTACCATGCCAACCAAAGATTGATGTCGATGTTTCAAGAATGGTTGCTTCAAACATTGGACAAAGCACAACTGAATTATAATCCAACAAATCATTTAGCATTTATTTTAGAAGTCAATCAATATTTAACCATGTCTACTACTACAAATCAGATGAATATGGAAAAACTGAAACATAGAATTGATAAAGCAAATTATATTTATGAGTAAGTTATCCTAAAGTTTGTACTAACTTATGTCATAAATTATGAAGTCAATAATGACTATTGTACTATTGTAGTGAAGGAGAACACAGGTGAGGGCAACCGAATTGTATTTAACGAAAATTACAGAGTTACTCAGTAAAATAGGAAAACCATATCGTAAATCGTTAATTTGCAAAATATCAGTTCATCATATTATCGAACTGGACTGTTGCTGTTGCAAAACATCAATCCATTGTCACTATTCATGCGTTTCATACACATTCCATTGTGTTCTAACTCTTCCTTTCTTGATCTCCCCCCATCTTCTGCTGCTGCCAGACATTACGTTGACACTCACGTCATATGATGCTTATAAGTAGCTCACACCATACTATAACATAGTCCAAGAGAAATTGTATACACATTATCAATATAAGGTTGTGGAGACTACTATTGAGTGTCATTAAAACAACTATGAAACGACCTATGTCAGACCATTATTAGATATCTAGAAGCAGTAGACGGCCGTTCCATCCTAGTGTGAGACTTGTCAGCAGCACGTACATACTCTTCAACCTATATATAGTGTGTTGTTAACTTTGATGTCGAGCTCACAAGGTTTGTGTCTCAGTCTTTGGACAAATCAATTAATCCATTCTTCCCGACTCTTTATTCCCGCGTCTTTTGACCTTGTCTGTCATCTTTGTCAGGTTTTCTATTCGATTTAGGTGTGTACACCGCCTGCTTTGTGTACTACTAAATGTCTCTAGTTTATGTTATTTGACGCTTCATCGCATGGAATTGACTCATCCGCCTTCTCCATTTCGCTCCACTTTGCTTGTACACCTTTTATTCTCTCTCATCTGCTGTCTTCACAAATGAATTCGTGAAATAAACTCATCTAACTGAATAGGAGGGATTTGGCTTTTTATTACCGCCGTTGCACAAACACGAGGTTCGCTAAGTATGATATAAGGAAATTGAAGGGAAGAGCTATTTCATAGCATATTTAAATTCTATTTGAAACCACTAATCGATCAATGTTAGACCACCATTAGAAACCTGGAAGCACTGGACAGCCGATTCGTCCTGACATGGGACTCCTCAGCAGCGTGCATTCACTACTCCGCAGGATTCGAACCCAGGACCTTCGGTACTGTAGGCGAACGCCTAACCATCGGACCACTGAGCCGGTATCTGACGGTGTTAATGTCTAACTTGATCAATTTTAATTTAAATGTTTATAAATAATGCAGCCCAATCGCAGGCCAACAAAGTAGTGAGCTTTACTTAGAATCAAACGCAGATACACATTCAGTCTACTATATATATACTCTGAAAACCAGTGGTATACAAGTCTAAGATTAATTACTCTCAGGTCCAAACCTCGCTAGTAACATCTTAGATGTACACAACTGACTAGTCCCATACTGGAACGAAACCACTTTCTAGTACTTCTCGATTTTTTAATGGTTGTCTACCTCAGGTTAGCTCATGATCTTGGTGGAATTTGATTTTCTTCACAGCTTTCTTACTCACATATTTCACTCATATTAAGCCGTATTTAAATATGTGGATGTTTTCAAAAGAATTTTATCAACCCAATAAGAAATTGTTAATGTCAACTCGTTACAAAATCATACCATTTCATTTGAAAGAATCCTTCATATTGAGAAACCTTTCTGTGCATTTGATTTATCCGAAAATAATCAAAGTTTTCATCATTTTCAAGTTACCAACACATTGTTTTGTTCAGTGTACCTATTTTCCTCTGCTCTTGAGAATTCCAGATGAGGGCAGTTCGGTGTGACGCAGTTCGTTGCTTTCCTCTTTATGTCTCTTATCCACTTCTAGAGCTTCATCCTGGTTGCTTCCTCTGCTTTAGGAATCTGGTTTGTTCCTTCCCACAATAGGTTGTTTCTGATGATGGTTTCTGGCCAACGGACTCCAAGTATTTCGTGTAGACAACAGTTAACAGATGTTTTTATCTTTCGGTTGATGGCCTTCGTGATTCTCCAAGTTTCCTCTCCATACAGTAGGAATGTCTTGACATTCTGACTTTGGTGTTGGTTGACGATTGTTGAGAGTTCGAGATTTGATTCAGTTATAGAAATTTTTCCCTAATCTTCACGTCTGCGTCAGATCCACCTTGTTGATCGATGATACTGTACAAATATGTAAAGGTTTACACAGATTTCAATGCTTCTCTCGCAAGTGTGATTTTATTAGTGCATGTTGTGTTGTGTCGTAGGATCTTGCTTTTCCCTTGATGTATAGTGAAACCTACTGCTTAAAAAGGCTGCTGTTACACTGGTCGTTCTCACTTGCATTTTTTGTTTCATGTGTATGATAGAAGAGCCCAAAGATCTGCAAAGTCTAAACCGTCCAGCTGCATCCGATCTATCAACTAGTAACCAAGTTAATTCGTGGAAAATCAAAGCTTCTAATATTTTTGATTCTTTTTGAACTCTGAAGAAATTCTATCTCCACTCAACTAGCATTCGTTACAAAATTCATTGGTCGACAATGAACTGAACGATTTGTTATACGAACGTTGTTGGCATTCTTAACGAAAAACTAATAACGTTGATAAATTCTGAGTCTTATAAGTAGCACTTAGTGTATGTAACCCGCCAAAATCTCAAAACACAAGCCTTACATTAAATTAATCTTTTTTTATTCTAAAAAAACTCCTGACTGATAAGAAAATCAATCATTTTCTTGTTATATTTACTAGTAATTATCTACGTATATCATGTGAACAGCCAATAGAATTACCAGCAAAATTCATTAAACGATTAGATCAAGAAAAAGATCGTCCAACAACTGCTACTTTAAAAGGTCTCCGTGATTATCATTTAAACAATCTTTATTCTTTGTTTAATGAATTTTTAAATGTAAGTTAGCTTTTTATTTAAATTGTTCATGGTTTCGTTTGATTATATCATCTTCAGATGTTCATGTAATGACGAATAGAATCCGATCCTAGACAGCTGCGCAATTTTTTTTGATATTGTTTTTGTGTACTACTTACAAAAAGTATTAAGTAGCAAAAAGTGATTAGCTAAAAGTTAACCAACCCGATCTCTCTTCAGAAATGTTCTGCTGAATTGTTGAAATGATGTGATAATAATTATCACTTGATGAATATAAATCTCTTTGTCTAAGCGGAAATTACTGATAGACCGAATAGCTCAATGACGTAATTTATAGCTTAAATACAATATTTGTAACCATGAATCGATCAATGTTAGACCACCACTAGAAACCTGGAAGCATTGAAAGACGGCCGTTTCGTCCTGGTATAGGACTCATCATCTTCACAACAACCCCGCAATGCAATTACATGTGTCCACTAGTGACTAGCTTGGTGAGGAATCTCCTCCGAGTTCTATTGGGAAGTCGTGACCTGTGAAGTTCAAATCTGTTCCGATATATACAGTGTATGGGGTTGCGCAACTCCGTGAATTCGATCAAGTTAGACATTAACACCGTTAGATACCGGCTCAGTGGACTAACGGTTAGCGCGTTCGCGCACAATACCGAAGGTCCTGGGTTCGAATCGTGTGGGGTGCAGGAGTCGTGGATGCACACTGCTGATGAGTCCCATACCAGGACCACAAAACAGCCGTCTTTCAGTGCTTCCAGGTTTCTAATGGTGGTGTAACATTGATCGATTCATGGTTACAAATAAAACTTAACAATCTTCACAACAACGCCGCAATTAAATACAATGACCAGATTCTTGGTTAGTCAACGAACACCAGCTTAGTAACCTTATGTATTGGTGAGCCAGACCTGTAATTGACTATCGGTCATACTGAGAATTCACTTCAGATTTGCATGTCCTTGTGAATTAATTTTCAAACACTTTCCTTCTTTAGGCAACAGCTAAAAAGCTTGGTTTATCAGTGATCGAATTGTGTCAAATGCCTGAAATCGACTTAGCTCCACTAGTTGAAACTCCAAAAACACTAAATCAGATTGCACAAAGAAAACAGGTAATTATCATTTCTTGTTTTGTTGAATTTCGCTTTTGATTGTTTGTAGTTTTATGGAATGTTGGAAGTTTTTTATTTAATGAATCCCGAGTTATTTTGTTTGTTTTTTTCGTTTCCCTTTAGTCCACTTCTGTTCAATGAGAATCTTTTCAGGTAAAAAGTCTCTATGTCTAACTACCTGACTAACTACTTGATTTTATAAACATTTTCTTCAAGTCACATTCATATTTCAAACGAAGTTACACTCAGATTTGTATGTATATAAAGGAAATTCTGAATTATAGTAAGGAATCTTGGACTAATGGTCATTGGCCTTACTTACGTTCGATCTCTTTGATTACGGTAACATTTGTATTGAACCAAACAGTCAAGCATAGAAGAACTGTTCTATCATTCCTACTTACTTACTTACTTACGCATGTTACTCCTAATGAAGCATAGGCTGCCGTCTATCAGCATTCTTCAACCTACTCTGTCCTGCGCCATCCTTTCCGATTCTAGTCAACTGCCAGTCATTCTTTTCATGTCTGTCACCGATTCTCCTCTTAATGTGTTCCTTGGTCTTCCTCTTCTCCTTCGGCCTTGAAAACTCTTGGTGCGGGCTTGTATTGTAATGAAGTTGGTTGATTTCCACAATGTGCATCCTTTCCACCTCCAGCGCTTCTTCCCGACTTCTTCTTCAGCTGGATACTGGTTTGTTCTCTCCCACAGTAGTTGGACATTAAACAACGTAACGTATTATTTAGAAAAAATTTGTACATTTATGTCACGCATGCACGTGAACATGTCATTTGATATGCTTTAATTGTTACGAGTTTACCTTAGTCGGAAAATGAGATCGAAGATTGATGATCCGGCAACACGACAGGCTAGTCTAATCCGAGTGTCTCGAACCCCCCACTGAGTAAAAGAAGAAGACTTGATATGAAGTAGAACCAGTATTCTACAAGCATCCAGAAAGTATGAGGTCCGAGTCCAGAAGAAGTTAAAGATCCCGGACTAAGGATCCGGGTCATAAAACGTTACAAATAATGCATATTTATACAGTTAGGAAGAATCGGAAACAACATTGAAGTCTGTGACATTGAAAGTTAAGACGACCAATAGGAAACAACATTTAAAAGTATGTGAACTTGTTCGTTTAGGACGACCTTAAATATTGACCAATAGAATCAGACTTACAAACAATTATCTTAGTATATTCGATGAATATCCTAACAAATTATCAAACTAATCTAGACTTCTAATTAACATTTTATAATACCATATTTCTGTTCTCATTTGTGACAATATTGTTTTGTTTTATTTTGCAAATTTATTGATTCAATTTAGAAATTTTTCATCAGAATGAAACCAACCTTAGAAGATAAAGAGGAATTGATGAAGCTGTTGAAACGTGCAGCATTTCAACCACCGCTTGATTTTAAATTGATACTTTTCTATCAATATTTAGTAGATTATGGTTCAAATGAAAATTGTCCGATGATTGATCAAGATTTAATATTTCACATTGAAGTTTTACGTTTTGAAGCAAGTTCATTGTGAATAAATTATTATCTTTGACTTTGTGTTGGTGGTGTTTTGTTCTCTGAGTTGAGAATGTTGTTTGGTTGTGGAGATTTCATTGTTCTCCTAATGAACAACATCATCGTTAGCACAAGCTTCACCTCGATCTTCATTGGTTGCTGTTGACCTTCAAACTGTCATTGTTTGCACCTTTGTTTTGATTATATCCCCTTTTTTGATCTGTTTCTTGATCCTATGTCAGCTATGATTTTTCTGATTGATTGATAAATTAGGTCAATTTCGATGTGTTTGTTGATTGCTGATTGATCTGAGTGCCAAGCCTCTAAAAATTCCCTAGTATTCTTTGTACTCCCTGTATCCAGTATTTTCACATTGTTCTAACCGAAACTATGTCCATGATTGTCTTTGGTTCTAACAAAAATCAAGAATCCATCAATATAAGACTACCATTACAAACCTGAAGTTCAACTGTGTTGGGCTTGAGGTGCTTACCCGCTGAAAACAATGAATGAATTTGTGCAATAACTTGGATTGACTGAAGTTGGACGTGAGCACTGTTGTGATGCTGACTCAGTAGTCGACAGTTTAAGCGTTCTCCTGTAAGAGGCAGAAAGTTCTTGGTTCAATTCTTGATCACGGGATCATGAATGCTTATTACTGATGATGTGTCCACAAACTAGAACGAAACGGCCATCTACTGCTTAAAAGGTATCCAGTGATAGTCTGTCTAACTGATATGCCTGAATGCTATTTCAAGTTCACCTTACTTGATAAACGGAATGCAGATCCGATTGTCCCCGGTTCGCTCACCACAACAAGAAGTTTTAATAAGGCCTAGCGACACCAATAAAGATTGAGGTCACGAAGTACACAAATCAAGCTTATTTATACAATGACAGAAACGTCCTTGGTGAAAGCCACAAAATAGCGTACTAGAAATAATCCATCAATCAATCAATGACAGTCAAAGATTTCGCGAGTGGGAAATGCAAGCTGTGTAGGTCAACTAAGCTTCCCTTGGCGCGAAAACATAGAACTTCAAAATTTCAGAAATAAATCACAAAATTCAGTCAGTCAGTCAGTCAGATGCAACGTACAACTTCGTACGTAAGTACATCAGTTCATGTCGCCATACCACATCAGCACAGAGATGTAATTGTCAATTCAAATCCATTAGTAGAAGAGGTAGTGAAGGTATTAGAAGTAATCGAAGAGGTTAGGATTAGAAGATATTATTCAAGAAGTATGATTTAATGAGAAAAGTTTAGAAAGTCAAAACGAGAGGTGTTGAAGAATCCAGAAGATTAAGATTTGGCAAAATCACAAAATTAGGACCTTTTCTAAGTGAGTTCCAGGGATCTAACGTCCCCAAAATTAACAATGATGCATTTATGATTTCAATGCGAAACTCAAACGATCTCTACAACCTTATAATGAAAGCTGAGTGAAATTATTTCATTTTGCATAGATTTTTAAACCTCGAAATAAACTTTCCGTAAGTTCAGATTGTATATAAGTAATCATTAGACATTTCTGTTAGGGTAGACTTTTTTTCATGACCCTATCTTATCAATTATCATCATGACGGTTTGTAGTGAGTGTTAGGATATTCATCCAATATCCTAAGAGAATTGTTGGTCAATTCCTATTGGTCAATTTTATAGTCGTCCTAGATATCAATGTCACGTGCTACAATGTTTTTTCTTATTGATTGTCCTGATTATCAATGTCATTTCAAATGTTGTTTCCTATTGGTCGTCTTAGCTGTCAATGTTACAGACTTCGATGCTTTTTCTTATTCGACCAAAATGTATAAATATGTGTAATGTCTTATGACCGGGACCAGGACCAGGACCCGGTCCCGGATCCCTAGTTTGGGATCCTGATTCTCTTCTAGACTCAAACCTCGTACTTAATGGATGCTTGTAGAATACAGGTTCTACTTCATATCAAGTCTTCTTCTTTTACTCAATGTAGGTTTCGGGACACTCGGATTAGCGTAGCCTGTCGTGTCGCTGGATCCTTGATCCTCGCTTTCGTTTCCCGACTAAGGTAAACTCGTAATAATTCCAGCATATCAAATTGACGTGTTGACGTGCATGCGTAACAGGAAGTTGATATTAAAAGATTCAATTTTAGTTTACAAAATGGTCAAACAATCGAAGGATTACTACTCACTAATCTCAACCATCCTTCCGATTATTTGTGGTTTTGAACATTATGGAAAGGATTTCTCTAACCGTTACACTAGTTGATTTAGACATAAACCATTCTTGATCTTTAATTCTTTCAAGGTTATGAAATAGTTCCAGTCAGCAAGGAACAAAGATTCATGTAGATTTAATTTAATTGTGTAAATATAATTCAATGATAAATTTACATATGAAATTTTCTGAGAACTATGTAAATCATTACATAATGATAACTTTGTTTTTTTTAAATTTAATTCTCATTTACAGGAACTTCATCGTGGTCATGTTGAACATAGTTTAATCAGAAA
Source organism: Schistosoma turkestanicum (assembly GCA_944470395.2). Classification (NCBI taxonomy): domain Eukaryota; kingdom Metazoa; phylum Platyhelminthes; class Trematoda; order Strigeidida; family Schistosomatidae; genus Schistosoma; species Schistosoma turkestanicum. Next base: position 7,124,010 of record OX103972.1, read on the forward strand.
AAAAGTTCAATGTATTTTACAAACATTTTTAGAATCTGTATTTCCACCACAAATTCAAGTAAAGTCAAATTATTATTTCTCTATAAGTTTTATTTATTAATCAGTCAGTCAGTTACAATGTAGAACTTTGATTTTGAGCTATGTCATTAACAGTTTCTAAACATCGGTTACTAATGTCTAGCGGATCCCAACCAGGTAGGTAGTCAACACCTACCAACATGACTCAGTCCAGTTATCAGTGACTTCATGGATTTGTGCCGTATTTTGGTTTTTCCGCCCCCAGCAACATCGCTCATTAGGGCATTCGGTGGTCAGGCATACGTAACATGTGTCGCAACCATTTCAACGGAAGAGCATTCATTACTTCACCGAATGATTTACCATCCTTACTCGGCACCTTTTTCCTAACACCAGTATTTCTTACTCGGTGGTTCCAGGATAATTTCATATTCATCATGATGAAATAAGATTGAATAACATGAGTCGAGGTGCAGTCCAGTTAGAAAATTCTTTTCAGCAGTTTAATTTCAATGCCAAACAATTTTGTATATTTCTATTGAGTTGTAATTCTTTTGGATAAAGCGTATACTTGAACGGAAGTATTTTTTTGAAATGAATTTGATTTGGAAATAATATTTGTCACTAACTGATTTATCTTTGAATACAACTAAGAAACCAGAAAGTAATATCTACTTGCCTTGATATAAATATCAGTCATTCAATGAGTAATTTGAGTTCAAAGTAATCAATAGTTATTCATTATATAGATATGAAGATTTTTGTTAATTATTTAAAATCATGAATCCGACTATTGGTAGTCAATACTCACTGCGCCACTGATGAGTCCCATACTAGGACGAAACGACCATCCAGTGATTTCAGGTTTCTAATTATGATCTAACAATGAACAATTGATAATTTCATATACATGGTTAAGGCTTTTATGATTTAAATTAGTGGTTCATTGATACCACATTTGCAGAACAGCGAACTTACTCACTCACTCACTCACTCACTCACTCACTCACTCACTCACTCACTCACTCACTCACTCACTTACTTACTTACTTACTTACTTACTTACTTACTTACTTACTTACTTACTTACTTACTTACTTACTTACTTACTTACTTACTTACTTACTTACTTACTTACTTACTTACTTACTTACTTACTTACTTACTTACTTACTTACTTACTTACTTACTTACTTACTTACTTACTTACTTACTTACTTACTTACTTACTTACTTACTTACTTACTTACTTACTTACTTACTTACTTACTTACTTACTTACTTACTTACTTACTTACTTATTTACTTACTTACTTACTTACTTACTTACTTACTTACTTACTTACTTACTTACTTACTTACTTACTTACTTACTTACTTACTTACTTACTTACTTACTTACTTACTTACTTACTTACTTACTTACTTACTTACTTACTTACTTACTTACTTACTTACTTACTTACTTACTTACTTACTTACTTACTTACTTACTTACTTACTTACTTACTTACTTACTTACTTACTTACTTACTTACTTACTTACTTACTTACTTACTTACTTACTTACTTACTTACTTACTTACTTACTTACTTACTTACTTACTTACTTACTTACTTACTTACTTACTTACTTACTTACTTACTTACTTACTTACTTACTTACTTACTTACTTACTTACTTACTTACTTACTTACTTACTTACTTACTTACTTACTTACTTACTTACTTACTTACTTACTTACTTACTTACTTACTTACTTACTTACTTACTTACTTACTTACTTACTTACTTACTTACTTACTTACTTACTTACTTACTTACTTACTTACTTACTTACTTACTTACTTACTTACTTACTTACTTACTTACTTACTTACTTACTTACTTACTTACTTACTTACTTACTTACTTACTTACTTACTTACTTACTTACTTACTTACTTACTTACTTACTTACAGAAGTAAGTAAG
>OX103972.1:7126484-7155847 GCA_944470395.2 Schistosoma turkestanicum
TTGCCATACCACATCAGAACAGAGATGTAATTGTCAATTCAAATCCATTAGTAGAAGAGGTAGTAAAAGTATTAGAAGTAATCGGAGAGGTTAGCATGAGAAGATATTATTCAAGAAGTATGATTTAATGAGAAAAGTTTAGAAAGTCAAAACTAGAGTTGTTGAAGAATCCAGAAGATTAGGATTTGAAAGAAGACAAAGATTGGATGTACCTGCGCCAATTCAAATGATTTTGAGCCATATCATTCAGGGTATCTAACCATCGATTATTATCATCTCGCGGACACCCACCAGGTAGTCGACAATTACCGACATGACTCAGTCCACTTGTCGGTGACTTCATGGATTTCTCCCATGTTTTGATTTGGCTGCCCCTAACTTTCTTCCAACCTACTCCTACACCACAAAACAAAGCTCGTCGAGGCAGTCGGTGTAGCTTATCTAAGTGAACTACAAATTTTCTTCTATAAAAGTACATACACTTAATCAATCAATCAAACAATCAAACTTTTTTTTCTTCAGAACCATTTTTTAATGGTACAATAAACATATCGATTCGGTTAGAAAATTAAATTCATTTTTATTTCAAATACATTCAGCATCAACTAGGCAATAAACATTCGTTAAGTTGAATCGATAATAAAATATTTTTATATTCAGATTGTTGAAAATTGAAATCATGTCGGTTTGAAATGGTTTTTTTCGAAAACTGGACTGTTACACTAACTGAAATACATTATTAGAATTGCATTGTATACCTTCGTTTTTTTAAAAAAAATTGAAAATTTTAACATGCGTACACGTAGAATACGTCATTTTAGAACTAGTTTTAGGACATTGAACAAAACAAAATCAATTGAAACACTTTAATTAGTAGTACAAAGTATTTTTTGTACAATCAGACAGCAGAATACAGTCAAGTTGATTATGAGTAAGTAATGATGTTGTTAGGAGAAGGGTAGTAGGTAAGAATATCAGATCAATAGACGAAGTGTTGAAACTTCATCAGTTGAGATGGTTGGGACATGTGTTACGTATGGCTAACCACCAACTGCCTTAACGAGCTTTGTTTTGTAGTGTAGGAATAGGTTGGAAGAAAGCTAGTGGCGGCCAAATCAAAACATGGCTCAAATCCATGAAGTCACTGACAGGTGGACTGAGTCATGTTAGTAGGTGTCGACTACCTGGTTGGGGTCCGCGAGACGAAAGTCACCAATGGTTAGAGACCCTGAATGACATGGCTTAAAACTGTTTGCAATGGCGCAGGTGCATCAACTCTTTGTGTTCTCTCAGATCCTAAACTTTATCTTTTTAAGTTTATATCACTAGATTCTACTTCTTAAAATAATATCTTCGAACTCTAATCTCTCTGATTACTGCTAATAACTTTGCTACCTCTACTACTATAGGATTTGAATTGACAGTTACATCTCTGTGCTGATGTGATATGGCAACATGAACTGATGTACGTATGTCCGTAAGAAGTTCTACGTAGCTATTGATTGATTGATTGATTGATCATGAATACAAAGGAAAAAAAGTATTTTCCCTATCAAAGCGATCCAATACAAACATTATTCAGCTAAGCGATTTGGATATATTTATAACAGTATTCATATTAACTATTTCATTACCATTAAAAACTTGGAAGCACTGAAAGATGGTTATTTCGTCTTGGTATGGAATTCAACAGTATCAGTGCGCATCCACAATTCCTGCTACTCACAGGATTCGAACTTTTAGGACTTTTAGGAAGATGAGAATCCTTGGCTGTGATTGGTTACTGTGTTATTTTAGTGTGCTATTTTTGTGACTCTCACAAGGACGTCTCTATGGATGAGAATAAATAAACGCGAGTTGTGTGTTTGGATTCATTTTGTGTGTTGGCTGGGTGTTTGTAGAATACACTTTTCTACGCTATATCAAGACTTCTTCCTAGTACATTTGGTTCATGGGATCATAGTAGCCTACCTGGACGCTGGTTCATTGTTTTGTTCTCGTTTATCGACTAAGGTGAACACGTAATAGTTTTAAGCCTACTTAATCCCATCCATCGTCTTTGGCGTGTAACTACCACACACCCGACATGATGTACATTCCATTAGTCACTGCTTCTTACAACTAGAACTCCAATATGTTCCTAACGAAGCTAGTCACTAGTGAACTGATGATTACTGTCCTGACATAGTTGTAGAGATTGTTGAGTTTCATTAAACTCATTGGATCAGTTAAATGTTAGATCACCAATAGAAACCTGAAAGCATAAACATAATTAAAAAAAGATGGAAAAAAAGAAGCCTTCACTGATTCAACATTCAAATAATAATAATAATTATTATTATTATTATTATTATACTAACTGAATAATATTGTCTACTTTTATGTAACAAATTATCAGATAAACACCAGATAATATAATAGTAATAATAATGTGTACTAATTAACGTCCAGTACATATGGATTGTTTTAGCTTTTAGGCATATACCAGTTAATTTGTACTTCCTAAGTGCATTAATTGTAGTTACCTGTTTTCATCATATTCATAATTCGTGTATAATCTTAGGCTATCTGTATTTTAGCGTGTGTATGTATGCGTATTCTTTTCCCCTGTATATCGTCTATCTTTAATGACTGTTTGTCTGATTATGAATAATTAGTCACGTCGTACCATAAAGAATAGTTGGCCATCTCATTAATTCATTCTACTGTCTGTCTGAACAAATGGATTGTACAGAACTCTGCCAGTAGCCAGCCACTCTGGGGCTACTGTCGGTTCCAAGCCTAGGACAGTTAGACATGGACATCCCGTAGAAAAGTTAACTCGTTTAAAAAAATACGCTAACCAGATAACATAATTCAAGTAAGTCATTGTACAAATAAGATCGACTAGAGTGTAATATACGGAATAAAAGAATTAGGCAATATATTTTCATTGCCTAGTAAATTGTTCGTTCTGTCAAACCTTGATTTTGATTAGTTATTAGTGTTCCATCCTGTCTTTGAAAACTTTATCAATGAAATAAACTCAGTTATGTGTGTGTGTAGAGATTTGAATAACTGATTTTTGTGTAAAGTTTATACTCATTATGTTGTCCATGAGAAAAATTGTCAAAACTTCTTCATTAAACTAACTATACAGCATAAAGAACAAAACTTCAGTAAAAAATATTAAGTTATATTATATCACAGAGTTATCCGAACTCCAGCTTCAATTTTGTTAAATTTGGGATTTAAGTTGTACGGACAAATTGTATTGTAACAGTATTTATAACTAACTGTCTTTTATTGAGATGAAAAAACTCAATAGTATTGTGAAGTCAGTCAGTCAGATGCAACGTAGAACTTCGTACGTAAGTACATCAGTTCATGTTTCCATACCACATCAGCACAGAGATATAATTTTCAATTCAAATCCAATAGTAGAAGAGGTAGTAAAGGTATTAGAAGTAATCGGAGAGGTTAGGATTAAAAGATATTATTCAAGAAGTATGATTCAGTGAGAAAAGTTTAGAAAGTCAAAACTAGAGGTGTTGAAGAATCCAGAAGATTAGGATTTGAGAGCATACAAAGAATAAACGCACCGGCACCATTGCAAACGATTTTGAGCCATGTCATTCAAGGTCTCTAACCATCGATTATTATCATCTCGCGGAAAGTGTTGATTTAATGACTTCAGCACTTTGATTTCAGCTGAATACATTTAACACTTGAAAGTTTAAACATGATCACATCTTTCAACCAATTCACAGTTTTCAAGAATCATTTACTCATGAATAAACAGAAAACTAGGGGAGACAAACATAGAAGAAATCTTATTTTCAAAGCTAATTTCTGTTTAGAAAACAATCATACTAATAGTTTTCTAGAATCTTCCATAAAAAAACATCAAACCTAGTGTGGAGCGAGCTACTTATAAGTAGTAGTATATGACCTGAGTGTCAACGTAATGTCTGGCAGCAGAAGATGGGGGAAGATGAAGAAAGGAACAGTTAGAACACAATGGAATTTGTATGAAACGCATGAACAGTGAGTGACAATGGATTGATGTTTTGCAACAGGAACAGTCCAGTTCGATATGATGAACTGATATTTTGCAAATTAACAATTTACGATATGGTTTTCCTATTTTACTGAGTAACTCTGTAATTTTCGTTAAACACAATTCGATTGCCCCACCTTGTGTTCTCCTTCACTACACCACTAGAAACAAATTCATTATTTATCCTAACAATAAGTTTTTTAAAGAATTCTCTTGGCCGATATATTTATTCTTAAAGTGATCGATTCGAATCCCATTATACATCATTCAGGACACAATTAACGTATACTTTATATTCACTAACCCCTAATGGAGCGTAGGCCAGTGACCAGCGAATTATTTTTCATCGATTCGGATTTCTACGCGTCACTAACCTTATGCGCTCAATCCTCCTTCGGGTTTTAGACCGGCAATAACCATAGTAGAATGGCTTCAGGCGGAGTTTACATTATATATTCAGCTATATATATATATATATATATATATATATATATATATATATATATATATATATATATTAAAAAAATACTTGCCCTAGTTAAACTATACTTTCTCTATACAAACATCACTAATCTATCTGTTAGCCATTATCAATACAAAATCAAATCAATAATTATTTACATTTTATCGTAAACATATTTATTATGAATGTCATTAGAAGAAGATGAATATTTTATTTTAGTTAATTTATTCATTGACTGATAAATTTATTCAGTCACACGCTCACTTCCTCGTTCTCTCGCTCGCCCGCACACACACACGTTTATACATCTTCGCATGATTCAATTTTAGACTTCTTCTTTTTCTCCTCCTTATCTACGTCAAATTCTCTCTCGTTTCACAATGATTAGTTTGTTTGTTTGTTTGTTTGTTCGAATTGATCGCGTCATTTGTTGAATTAGTTATTGGACATTGAATAATGAATGATTTCGTGTTTGTTTTAAATGTTTGTTTGTCTTCACTCTCTCTCTGTCTCTCTGTGTCTCTCTGTCCATGTCTTTTTTCCATTTAGGCAAAATTCCATCATGTTCCATCCATTCTCTTCACTAATCTAATCTTCACTTAATAACCTAGTTATTACTTTTTTTATTTTTTCATCAAACCAATAATCTACACACATTTAAAAACGGAGAGAAAAATCAATTTTTCAAAATGGGCAATGGATATGAACAGAAAATGTTCATCTTTTCATTCTTTTATAAAAAGAATTGTTTGGTGAATTCATTTTTCAAATAGGACAAAAAAAAAAATAACAATTACAGATTTAAACAAAACAAAAAAAAAGTGGGATAGAAGTTTAGTTTAAACAACTGAAAGAGATAGAGAGAAATTTCCCAATGTATAAAAATCAAATGAAGTAAATCGATGTTTAGAAACAAAAAAAAAGAAAAAAATGAAAAATCAAAATGTACTAAAAAGATGTGTGTGTGTATCTTTTTTTTGTTGTGTTGTGATGTGTTGTGATGTGATGTTTTGTTTTAAATGATCTTTCGAATTTAAACAATCAGTCTAATTATTGGACAATGAAAATATGGTTGATTGATTGATGAATTTTTTAATAGAATTCTACAGTAGAAAGCCATGGAGAGCATTATTATTGTGTCTTAGTATTACTTACTTTCATCTGTTACCTTGAATGTAGCAAAGGCCACTGACTAGTTTTCTCCGACTAACTCTGTCCTAGACTTTCCTTTCTAGTTCTTTCTGCCCAATGTTTGTTCATTCGTCTCATATCTTTCTCTACTTCTCTGTGAAACATGGCAAATGAGAGTAGAAGATACTCGTCGGTTATTGGTTTTCGATCATAGGTGTCTTCGAAGCACTGCTCGTATATCGTAGGACAACCTGACTGAGCAACGCTGTAATTAGTAAACGGCTACTAGGTAACAACGGCAGATCAATAGATGAAGTAAGGAGACTTCATCAGTTGAGGTGGTTGGGTCATATGTTGCGTATGGCTAACCACCGACTGCCTCGAAGAGCTTTGTTTTGTAGTGTAGGAATAAGTTGGAAAAAATTTAGGGGCGGCCAAATCAAAACATGGCAGAAATCCATGAAGTCATTGACGAGTGGACTTAGCCATGTCGGTAATTGTCGACTACGTGGTTGTTGTCCGCGAGATGGTAATAATCGATGGTTAGAGACCTTGAATGAAATGGCTCAAAGTTGTTTGCACTAGCGCCAGTGCATTTATTGTTTGTGTTCTCTCAAATCATAATCTTCTGAATTCTCCAACACCTCTAGTTTTCACTTTCTAAACTTATCTCACTGAATCATACTTCTTGAATAATGTCTTCTCATCCTAACCTCTCCGATTACTTCTAATACCTTCATTATCTCTTCTACTACTATTGGATTTGAATTGACAGTTACATCTCTGTGCTAATGTGGTATGGCGACATGAACTGATATACTTACGTACGAAGTTCTACGTTGCATCTGACTGACTGACTGACTTCTCTGTGTAATGTGTTCGCTCGTCTTTCTCTTTTCATTTGACCTTGAGGGGTTCCAAGAGATGACTTGTTTGTGACGTAGTTGAGTACTTCATTCAATCTGTGTCCTATCCACTTCCACTGCTTCTTCCTGATTTCCTCCTCCACTGGCGTCTCGTATGTTCTCTCCCACAGTACATTTTTATTGATGGTATCTTGCCAATATATCCGAAGTATTTTGCGAAGACAACTGTTAATGTATACTTATGGATGATGGTTTTCGTAGTTCTGCAAGTTTCCGCTACATATATAGTAGAACTGTCTTTCATTTGTATTGAAAATTCTGATTTTGGTGCTAGTTTGGGATTCCCTAATATTGTGTAACCTATACAATTGACAAAGATCGAACGTAGACGTTGTAATGAATTACTATAATAGCTTCAGTTAGATAATTAGTTAGTAAGTTAGCTAGTTAGTTCATGCATGATATGATGTAGTTATCTTGTGCCAGATATAGTTGAAAAATATTAGTTATTGTCTTCTAAGAAGGCAGTCAACGGTGGATTAAATCGTACACGGAGGAGAGATGACTGCTTCATTCGAGGTGAAGACTAGTGTTAGGCAAGGTTACTTACTCTCACCGTTTACTATTTTCTTATTGATCTACTGGATTATGAAGATGTCAACATCTGCAGGGAAGCATTGGATACAGTAGACAACAGGGATGCAGATGGACGATCTGGAAGCAGAGGTGGAAGTGGATAGGACACACACTACGAAAAGCACCTAACTGTGTCACAAGACAAGCCCTCAATTGGAACCCTCAAGGCAAAAGCAAAAGAGGAAGGCCAAGGAACACATTACGCCAAGAAATAGAGAAAGATATGAGAGGAATGAACAAACATTGGACAGAACTGGAGAGAGAAGCCCAGGACAGAGTTGGTTGGAGAAAACTGGCGTGCGGACTATGCTTGATTGGGGGTAACAGGCGTAAGTAATTAAGTAAGTAAGTATTAGAAATCTGGAAGTACTAAAAGACGTCCATTTCTTTCCAGTATAGGACTCATCAATGATGGTGCGCATCCATGACTCCTCTTATTTACAGGATTCGAACCTAAAACCTTCACTCTTACGCAAGAAAGCCTAACTTTTGTTTAAAATGTATAATTCACAAATTATGCATAGATTCATGTTCAGTTTGATTTGTAGACAGACAACAAGAGAGTGAATAACAATGACAACAAACACTACAATTTCAAACTTTAAATCAATTCCTCACTTTTCTGTATTCCCCAATAAGAAATCTATTTATATCGTTCAATAAAATGAAGAAAGAAAACTGGTCGATTTTTTTTACAAATGGAGAGGAAAAAGCAATGGGAATTACTTACTTACTCTAAGGGGAAAAGGGAAACAGGGAAAGGAGAAGAGAGAAAATGAACAGAATTGAGTTAAAACAAAATATGTAGAAAGTAACGATGAGAAGAAAATTGAATTAAGGATTGAGAATCAATTGACTTTCTTGAATAAATTGGAAAGAGAGAGAATTACAGAGACGCACATACACACACACACACAGAGGTACAGTGAAGGTAAAGATGAACAGAAAAGAATCAACGAATTATTGAACATTGAATTTATTATTGATATTATTATTATTACTATCATTATTGATAGTAATGATACATACTCACGAGTGTAGAAAGCAATGTTCATTTAATTATTTCAGAATACAAATTGAATCTATTCGTAGAATTGAATAAATTGCGTGATATATATATATATATATATATATATATATATATATATATATATATATATTACTTACGTCTGTTACCCCCAATGGAGCATAGGCCACCCACCAGCTTTAACCAACCAACTGTGTCCTGGGCTTTCCTTTCCAGTTCTGTCGAATGTTTGTTCATTCCTCTCATATCTTTCTCTATTTCTCGGCGTAGTGTGTTCTTTGGCCTTCCACTTTTCCTTTTGCCTTCAGGGTTCCATGTGAGGGTTTGTCTTGTGACGCAGTTAGGTGCTTTTCGTAGTGTGTGTCCTATACACCTCCACCGCTACTTCCTGATTTCCTCCTCCCCTAAAGGAATCTGGTTTGTTCTCTCCCACACTAGATTGTTGCTGATAGTGTCTGGCCAACGAATCCGAAGTATTTTGCGTAGGCAACTGTTCATAAACACTTGTGTCTTCTAGATGATGGCTTTGGTAGTTCGCCAAGTTTCCTCTCCATACAGTAGAACTGTTTTGACATTTGTATTGAAAATGCTGATTTTGATTTTGGTTGAAAGTTGTTTGGAGTTCCATATATTTTTCAACTATAGAAATGCAGCCCTTGCTTTGCCAATCCGCGCCCTCACATCTGCATCGGATCCACCTTTCTCGTCGATGATGCTGCCCAGATATATATATATATATATATGTATATCTGTTATACAGTGTTAGATACCGGTTCAGTAGTCAAGCTGTAGAGCATTCCCATAGCAGACTAAAGATCCTGGTTTCGATTCCCGCTATCAGGTGTTGTGGATGCACATTGCTGAAGAGTCAGTCCCATAATAAAATGAAATAATATTTCAGTGAATCCAGATTTATAATAATAGTCTAGATAATGTCAACTAATCATGCCACCAAAAATTTGACTTCATTAATTACAATTTTTTTTAATTTCTCGAATGTTACCCAAAATTTCTGCGACGACCTATTCTTTATGTTGAGGGTTAGGTTCTTTTGACACATAGGATCAGTCGGTATTTTAAGTTATTGCTTAGAAAGTTCCTTTCTAGTTCATTTCTCTTGATTTAGTAGATCGTGTAAGCCCTGAAGTTTATAGGTATGTTCTATTTTAAATTTGTTAAGTTTCTTAGTATTTCAAAATGAGAGTTTATTATTAAACTGTAATACTACTTACTGCTTGCCCAATAGCTTAATGCTTTGATAACTACAGTATCATCTTAGTCACCACAATGTGAAGAGCGGACCACAGAAAGATTTAAAGAATCGGAGAAGCCAATCGAACATAAACTCCTGTAGTCTAACAGGTAAGGTCGTGAAAAATCCCTAGGTTGATCAGAGTTAGAAGACATTCACTCAGTTGGATATCGGCTAAGTGGTCCAAACGTTAGATGTTCCACTAGTAAGACCGATAGTCCTTTGTGCAGATCCTGCAAGTAGCAAGAGGAGTCCTTGATGCATACTTCCACCGATGAGTCCCAAACCAGAACTAAACGGCCAATCATCGAGAACCAACACTATGAAGAATTCTTACATAGTCCAGCATACACAAACTTCACCATAGATGTCAGTTATTCCACTCTCAGTCAATAAAATAACCTCAATCAGTAGACAAATCCACCAGAAACAAACAACATACCAGCTGTAAAATTCTACCAACATTACTTTAACAAAAGTGTTATTTCACGAAAAAAACTGCATGTTATCGATTATGCACAACTGTCAAATACTCACTTCTGAAAGTCATTTTTTTGTGTGTGTTCATAATTATGTTCAAAAGATTGTAGACTAACTAACTAACTAACTAACTAATAATCGATCAGCTGATTACATTTTTTTTTTACATTTTCAAATTTCAATCTAAATTTTCAAGTGTTTTTCAAATTCTGTTCGTTTTGTTTTTCTATTCAATCAGTCAATCAAACACACACACACACACACAGATTATTTTGATGATTACTATAATTATTACAATCAATATTGTTGTGATTACCCTGGGGAAAAAAAGAGTCAATCAAATTGATGTACTTGTCATTATTAATAAATGACATATATATATATATATATATATTTACAGTGCATACTACTACATATCATACCTACATAGTCTGAATGAATGACATGAAGGAATTTCTAGTCACACACACACACACACATTTGAGAATTTTTTTGTTTTAGAAAAAAAACTAATTCAATTCATGATAATTATCATTTAAAAAGAATGATTGGAATGTTCAGTGAAAAAAATAGGGTTGAAAATGTATTGTTTGTTTGATTATATATATGTTCAATTTTCAATATCTTTTTTTTAAAAAAATTAATTGAAGAGAATTAGTAACGAAAAAATAATTGATTATTGACATGGAACGCGTAAATTAATTTGTTTTAATAAACTGAGAGGTTTGCATCATTGGTGGCGAGCATAGATAGAGTTTGTTTAACTAAGCTTGATTCTATCGAGGTGAATAAGGCTGTTTGTTACGTCGAAGGATATTATCAATTCGTTGTTGTCGATTTGAATCTCCGCGAGTTTATCGAAGACTTAAATGAGAAATTTGATGAATGAAACTAAATGTTTCAATATATTCCTGGAAATTTCTCTTCATAAGTTAGTTAGTTGTTGTATGTTGCGGTGTAAAGAAGGGAATACAATCGGACTTAATGATATATTGCTGTTTGTCTAGTTTCGGCTTATCGTAGAATCTTGCGATAATTGGTTTATTGGATTTCATTCTACAATAATCTTGTTTTCATAGTTGTCCTGTTTTGACAAGCTTGTATATAAAGTCCTTGAAATTTTTTCCTGTCTTATCGTTTTATTGGATTTGTGTCCACTGGTTTATTTACGCATCTGCCTGCAAGTCGTTCTTCGGCTTTCCTGTTTATCATTACTGTAATGCGTCCAAAACTGTTGGGTGGCTTATGTTCCATTGTGGGTAACCGGTGTAAGTAAGTAAAAAAGTAAGTAAGTAAGTAAGTAAGTAAGTAAGTAAGTAAGCCCATTGTCCACCGGAAATATGACGATATTTTCCCTAGTTCTGAGTTTCATCAAGGGTATTCATTCTTATGCTGTTAGTTGGTTGTTGTCTCTATTTCATTAACGGAAAAGGACTATGGAACATATATATTAATTTCAGATAATCTGAACAGTAATGTGGTGTGAGCTACTCATAAGTAGTATATGACGTGAGTGTCAACGTAATGTCTGGAAGCAGAAGATGGGGGAAGATCAAGAAAGGAAGAGTTAGAAGAACACAATGGAATTTGTATGAAACGCATGAACAGTGAAATGTCAGACAATGGATTGATGTTTTGCAACAGGAACAGTCCAGTTCGATATGATGAACTGATATTTTGCAAATTAATGATTTACGATATGGTTTTCCGATTTTACTTAGTAACTCTGTAATTTTCGTTAAATACAATCCGGTTGCCCCCAAATTGTTTTTTCGTTCACTACACTAATAGTAATAATGTGATCTCTGAAGTAATCAGGATAAGATGGGAAATACAGATAAATATAGGGAAGACATAGTTCATTTAAAAATATATCAACACAAGATCATCAGACATTCGAGATGGTGGAGAAGATTTGTAGCTCAGGAAGGATGATTGTGGTAGTGTCTCGTTCTCTCAGATGGATGTTTTGGTTGTGGAGATTTCATTGTTCTTCAGCTGAACAACATCATCGGCATAAACTTCAGATGTTCTTGTTCAGAAGAACAATGGCAGCTCCACAACCAAACACATCCAGCTCAGAGAACGAGACACTCCCACAATAATTAGACATTTGTTTTCAACACAAGCAAGTTATTGAATGTCTTCAGTAATATATCTTCTGGTCTTGAATAAACTGTGTTTTCACCATTTATTTTAATCTACTGATATTCCTTTCAGGTAGTAACTTCAAGGTGATGCTCTACTGCATACTACTTATATGCCACTTTATGAATAGCATTTACCAAAATTAATATCAGTAGATTTTATTATTTATTCTATAGCTTCTGAATTGTATAAAATATTCAGTCGAACTCTTCAATGTCTTGTAATCAATATTTAGCGAGTTGCATTTTGAGATGATGTCGAAAATTTTTAATTCACGTGAATGAATATGGTAGTGTAGTGAACGAGAACAAAGGTGGGGTAACCGAAATGTATTTAACGAAAATTACAGAGTTACTCAGTAAAATCGGGAAACCATATCGTAAATCGTTCATTTGCAAAATATCAGTTCATCATATTATCGAACTGGACTGTTCCTGTTGCAAAACATCATCAATCCATTGTCACTCACTATTCATGCGTTTCATACAAATTCCATTGTGTTCTTCTAACTCTTCCTTTCTTGATCTTCTCCCCATCTTCTGCTGCCAGACATTACGTTGACACTCACGTCATATACTACTTATAAGTCGCTCGCACCACAGTAGAGTTTCAGTTGTGGAGCTTTTGTTGTTCCTCTCAACATCATCATTAGTATAAATTTAAGGTAGAATTGATGCATTAGCATTATTCCATGATCGAACCTATCCATCTTGTAAAACGAAACTCAATCATAGTAAGTTAGCATTCCTTCCGATTGTGTAAATGAATGTAACATGGTATCTTGTTAACTGAGTTTCAAATAAGTCCAGGATCCATGTTATAGTATGTCTTTATTTTGCAAGTTTGTTTAAAATCTTTTAGATGAGATGATTAATTTGACTGACTTCTATGAGAAAGAAACTCCATCGTAATCATCCACCTGAGCTACAGATTTTCTTCACCATCTCAAAAACCAACTCTCTAAAAAAACGCGCTAAACAGAAAATATAATTCAAACCATTTTAACTCTGCTCTAGGAGTTTTCAAAGGTATTCTTTCAGAAGAATTATGACGTTTCATGATGAAATTCACGAGGCAGATACCGGAGCAACCATTCTTTTATGAACATGAAACGTTCGAACATTTTGGGAGACTGAAATACTATTTCATGTTGCTGTAGAAATGAAAAGATACAAGCTTGAGGTGCTCGGCATCAGTGAAACGCATTGGACACAGTTAGGACAACTGAGATTAGCTTCAAGAGGAACTGCTGTTATACTCTGGTCATGATTAGGAAAATGCTTCATATGCACAAGGAGTTGCATTGATTCTGTTCAAATAAGCAAAAAAGGCACTGATAGAATGGCAATCTCATAGACCTAGGATCATTAAAACATCCTTCAAAACAATTGAAAGATTACATTACAATGTACGGAGAAGGAAATCGGGAAGAAGCAATGGAAGTGGATAGGACACACACACTGAGAAAGGTACCCAATTGCGTCACAACACAAGCACTCACTTGGAACCTTCAACATAAAAGGAAAAGAGAAAAGTCAACGAACACATTACGCAGAGAAATAGAGAAATCTATGAGAACTAAAGAGGAAGGCCCAAGACAGAGTTCATTGGATGGATATCTCTGGTCATCGGCCTATGCTACTACACTAAAAGTAACAGACGAAAGTAAGTAAGTAAGTAAGTGATTCGATTCCACATTTAGACACCACCAACTTTTTTTGTGAACTATTCATCATGAATAGAATTTCAATTTGTATTCAAAGTTCAATAAATATTCTGTTTTCAATGATACATTCGTTCAATTCATTATTTTAAAAACTTATATTATATGAATTGAATGTAGACAGGACAAACTAACTAACTAATGAACTAATAACGAATTGTATAATAATTTAAACAAAACCACATTCTTATGCATTATTTCATATTATTCAACTTTTCATTCATTTTGACCAAATTTTTTTTGAAAAATTTTTTTTGTTTATAATACTAACTAATCATTTTTCATAAAATGTAAATTAGACAGTTCACCAGTATGATTATTATTATTACTATTGTTCATACTAATATGCGCTAAGCATTAGTGTCATTATACTTTGTGTATGTGTGTGTGTCTGTGTGTGTATAGCTAGCTAGCTAGCTAGATGACCTTGTTTCATGTTATCGATCGATTGAACTAAACAGAATTAAAATCAATAAAAGTGTAGTAGGTCTCTTATACTTAATGCGCATTTATAATGAGATCAATATTATTTTACATAGATATACACTTTTTCAATGCACACCAATAAGCTCTCTCGCTCTCTCTCACTTTATTATGTGTGTGTGTGTGTGAGTGTATATGCATGCACTTGTTGTTATTGTTGTTAATCTACATGTATTCACTGTGTAGCATTTAAACAAAACCAGATTTATTCTATTCTGTCAGTCATTCATTGAACATAAAACAATTTCATGAATAAATTGATAAATATTAATTCAAACAAACATGATTTTATTGATTAAATCGCTGATATTCATTGAACGGATCCAAAGGTAGTTTGTGAGTGCATGTGCATGCATGCTTGCTAGCCTGCTTGCATGGGTGTGTGTGTGTACGTTTTGTACGATGTTCAAGGGCTGACAATAATAGAATATGTATATAATATTTATATTTATATAACTATAAATAATTTTCAACATTTATTTATCAAAAACACAATAGAATAATAATATTCATGCATTTATTATTCAAACGACCCACTTATTCAAGTGTTCAAATCATATTTTATTCAAAGTTCAATTTTTTATAGATTTAACTAAAATCAAATTAAACTTTGTATTTTGTCTGATGAAATAATTTATAAAATACATTTAATTGATAATTCTTCTCAATTTAAAAGAATTTTATTTATATATTTTTTTAATTACAATGATAATCATATTGTAGGCGAATATCTAACCATCGGAATTGATCAAGTTAGACATTCTTAACACCGTTAAATACCGACTCAGTGGTCCGATGGTTAGGGCGTTCGCGCACAATACCGAAGGGTTCGAATCCTGAGGGGTGCAGGAGTCGTGGATACGCACTGCGCATTAAGGAGTCCCATACCAGGACGAAACGGCCGTCTTTCAGTGCATCCAGTTTTCTAATGATGGTCTAAAATTGATCGATTCATGGTTTCAAACAGTGTGTAACTTAACAATCTTCACAACCCTGTAATGCAAATTACCTGTGCTCACTAGTGACTAGCTTCGTGACGAATTTTCCCCGAGTTCTAATGGGAAGTCTTGACCAGTGAAGTTCAACTTGTTCGGGTGTAGGCAGTGTTTACCGAAGACTGTGTATGAGGTTGCGCAACTCTGTGAATTGATTAAATTAGACATTAACAACGTTAGATACCGATTCAGTGGTGCGATGGTTAGGCGTTCGCGCACAATACTGAAGGTCCTGGGTTCAAGTCCTGCGGCGTGCAGTAGTCGTGGATGCGCACTGCTGAGGAGTCCCATAACAGGACGAAACGGCCGTCTTTCAGTGCTTCCAGGTTTCTAATGGTGGTGGTCTAACATTGATCGATTCATGGTTTCAAACAGTGTGTAACTTAACAATCTTCACAACCACATAATGCAAATAATAATCACAGTCATGTTTGACTAGGATAGTTTTAAATTACATGATACATATTGTTAGCTAGATGTGTTAGACATAAAACGGATACACGGAAATGATGGTGTAGAGAAGACAAAAACAGTTTGTTTTTTTTCTGTTCTCTTCGAAATTATAAAAATGTCAACTAAAATAAATGTGACTTAAAATGTAAAAAGCTCTTATTAAATTTCATACATTTCATACTTAACATGAAAAGCATATTTCATTTTCGTTAATGTATTTCACAGTTTGTAAATAAATATTTATGCATTGGAAAAAAAAAGATCAAATTACCATTTACTACTTTAAGAACTAGGATAGATTTCAATGCATCATCGGATATTGATTAGTAAAACAAAAATTCATTTGAGATTTGATACAGCAGCTATTGTCGATGTTCACTGCTGATGATTCTCATACTAAGACGAAACGGCTATCTAGTGCTTTCAAGTTTCTAATCGTCGTCTAACAATGATCAACTTATCATTTCAATAAATATCATATATTTTTATTGTACTATGAGAGGAACCAGAAGACACTGATGTGACACGTGCAACTGTACATCTAAGATAAGGTTAAAGCCAAGCCACTGGAGAAAGAAATCAGCTACATGGTATAAATACTACTGTAGTG
This sequence comes from Schistosoma turkestanicum, assembly GCA_944470395.2. Classification (NCBI taxonomy): domain Eukaryota; kingdom Metazoa; phylum Platyhelminthes; class Trematoda; order Strigeidida; family Schistosomatidae; genus Schistosoma; species Schistosoma turkestanicum. The sequence continues at coordinate 7,142,791 of OX103972.1, forward strand.
GACGGGAACACAGGTGAGGGCAACCGAATTGTATTTAACGAAAATTACAGAGTTACTCAGTAAAATTGGAAAACCATATCGTAAATCGTTCATTTGCAAAAGATCAGTTCATCATATTATCGAACTGGACTGTTCCTATTGCTAAACATCAATCCATTGTCACTATTCATACGTTTCATAGAAATTCCATTATGTTCCCACTCTTCCTTTCTCTTGATCTTCTCCCATCTTCTGCTGCCAGACATTACGTTGACACTCACGTCATATACTACTTATAAGTAGCTCACACCACACTACCTTTGAATACTTCTAAAAGACAAGAGTGACTAGTGATTGGATTCAGGACTCATGTTTTTTTTCAATTTTAATATTATCTAGAGCTGGATGTTCAAGCATTTTAAAGTTGATGTTTATCTTGGAACTCACACACTAAATACCACTTACTTCATACGTTAGATTTAACAAGTTTAGATAGTTACTCACTTTTGTAATCTCTGTGAAATTTAATTTGATATGAATTGGTTTCGAATACCTCTTTGTTATTATGTTTGACTAAAATTTTTATGTCAGTCTTGTCTAGCATGAAAGCATCTTGTGAGGATTGCCTCCATATAGATATTTTGATAGGATAAAATATATAGAATATGGCTAACAGTTGATTGAAGTTATCTTTCTTTCTGGTTGGCTGGCATTCACCCCAACAAAGTATAGTTGGAAACTAAAACTGAAATCATATAACTTCGAAGAAAATTACTTCAGACAGAGTTGTTACCTATTGTAGAACTAAAATGTTTATTTTATAAATATGTTATTAATATATAACCATTGCATGTTGCCTACATTTCAATTCTATTCAATAGAAAAGAGTATTTTTGGTAAGATTACTTCTTAGATAACAAACAAATCGCCTAGACAATAAACTTCTAAATACCATTGAGTTTTTAACTTATAACAACTTCATTGTTTATACGCTAAAAGTTTGACCTATTCATATTTGCCCTTAATGACGTTAATAAAAAAAATTGTTAATTTCAAAATGATGACTCATCTTTGTTTAAAACTTTGTCCTTGACATTATTCGATATCTAATTGGTTAATTCCAACAACAAAAATTCCCTAAGAATATTAACCTTTCTTATGATGGCATCATAAATTATGGCGACGATATTTTGTTAGTGAGTGGTACTGGGTTTGAGTTCATTTATGAACACTGACTCTGAAATACAAGTACATTGAGCTACAGACGATTTCCAAATAGGATTAAATGCGCTCCCTGAATCCCAAATGGATGCACGAAAACTCATCCCATCTGGATCAGAGTACTATGAGGGGCGGAGTTAGCTTAGGCAAAGGCTGGTAAAAAGCCCACGTAATGATCACGAACAGTGGTGGGTAGCGAAAGAAAGAGAGATGAAAAAGGCAATGGTGATAGGCAACATTAGGCAACCATTCAGACTCATCAAGGAAGCGGGTATTAGGAAGACGGATGTGAGAGAAAATATATGGGGAATGGATGGCTGTATCATTTATTTTCAATCCAGGAGATTGGATCGATGGGTAGAATACTTCAGTGACCAATTCAACTGGCCCACGATCTCCAATCATCCTGAATGGGAAACCGACAAAACTCCACCGAATCTTTATCAAGTTGAGAAAGCTATTGGAAATTTGAAGCGAGGGAGGGCAGCAGGGCCTTGTAGATTGACCCCTTAGATTTTTAAGGATAGTGGTCCAGTTTTAACAGCTAGGTTGGCTGAGTTCTTTGTTAGAATCTGGAAACTGGACGTAATCCCATCGCACTGGTTTCAATCCCTGTTTCTCCCAATTTAAAATAAGTGACAATCACACGGGAATAAGTCTAACTAATATAGTGTCTAAATTGTTAGCCTCGATTATACTTAGACGCCTAACTAGATATCGTGGAGAGCAGATTAGAGAAAACCAGAAAACCACATCTTCACACTACGACAGGTCCTGGAACACAGACACACATTTAGACGTCCGACAATAGTTGTGTTCCTGGACTTTAAGGCGGCATTTGACTCTGTGGTTCGTGAGGTTCTGTGGCAGTGTCTGTCATTGAAAGGTGTACGAGAGAAGTACATTAACCTTATACAAGCTCTTTACTCGAAAACTACTGATCGAGTGAGAGCTTATGGCGAACTGTCACCGGAATTTGTTACTTCAAGCTGTGTCCATCAGGGCTGTCACCTCTCTCCATTCTTGTTTAATTTTGTCATAGACATGCTTTTAGAGATCTTCAAGAGTGGAACTTCTCCCAGGAGATTCACTGGTTGTCTTAGAATATGCCGATGACATAGTTCTACTTGGTGAAGAAGTTGACAAATTGCTAGATCTTCTGACTACACTCAGCAACAATGCAAGCATGTTCGGGATGCGATTCTCCCCTCGAAGTGAGAAATGTTGCTTCAGGATTGGCTTGCATCAACTCCTGAACTAGTGATAGGGCGGGTGAAGCATAAAGCACGAATCCACGATGTCACTAATAACAACTGGATTGAGTCATATTGGTAGGTGTAGACTACTTGGTTGGGGCCCACGAAATGATAGAAATTAATGGTTAGAGATCATGAATGAGATGTCTCAACACCGTTTACAATGATGCAGATGCATCCACTCTATGTGTTCTTTCAAATACTAACCTTCATAGCTCCTCAACACTTTTCTACTACTTCTACTACTATGGTATTTGAATTGATATATATGTATGCACGTACGAAGTTTTACGTTATAACTGACTGACTGACTAACTGACCTTGAATTCCATCAGTAACCAATATTCATCTTTGCTTATCATACTGACTGTGAAACATGGCCGTCAAGAGTAGAAGATGTTCGTGGGTTACTAGTATTCGATCATCGATGTTTAAGAAGCATAGCTCGTATACCGTGGGACAACCGAGTAAGCAATGCTGTCGTTAGGAAACAAGTACTAGGTAAGGATGACAGATCAATAGAAGTGCTGAAACTTCATCAGTTGAGGTGGTTGGGACATGTGTTATGTTACCGACTGCCTCGACGAGCTATGTTTTGTAGTGTAGGAGTAGGTTGAAAGAAAGTTAGGGGCGGCCAGACCAAAACATGTCACAAATCCATGAAATTACTGACAAGTGGACTGAGTCATGTTGGTAGATGTAGACTATCTGGTTGGGGTCCGCGAGACGAAAGTCACCGATGGTTAGAGATCTTGAACGACATGGCTCAAAATCGTTTGGAATGGCTCAGGTGCATCCATTCTTTGAGCTCTCTCAAATGCTAATCTTCTGGATTCGTCAGCACCTCTACCTTTGTCTTTCTAACTTTATCTCACTCAATAATACTTCTTGAATAATATCTTCAAACCCTAGTCTTCTTCATTACCATTAATACCTCTACTATCTCTATCACTGTTGGAATTGATTTAACATTTTGCGTCTCTGTGCTAATAATGTGGTATGGCAACATGAACTGATGTACATACGTACGTAGTTCTACGTTGCACCTGACTGACTGACTTATCATACTAGTGAATTATTTCTTTAAATTTTCAAATGTTTAATAATATGATGGCTACATGCTAATTCTTTTCACATTATCATGCCCTAAAGTTATTATTCTTTTTAGTTGTTCTGACCTTTGAAATGTGTTTATAGTTGTTGTTATTGTTGTCATCATCAACATCATCATCGTTGTTATAGTAACAAATTGTTTAAAACAATTAATTTTGTTCAATGTATGTGTTATTTATTACAAGAGATTGATCAATGTTGAAGAATTGTTTTTTGTAAAAGGAAAAATATATGTGTAGTCAAATAATACAATGAATATTTATGTTGACAGAATTTCACAACTGAATAACCAACCACCAGGTGTTCCTAATAGTATGATGATGAGTTTTTTAAGAAAATACACACAACAACCTAATGTTTAAATCATTCTATATGGATAAATAAATAACTGAATAACAAGAAATTAGTAAAATTACTTTTTTAAACCAGGTGTTTTGTACTTTTATAGTAGGATTAGTAAAACTAGTAAGCAAAACAAATTTGTTTCACATAGAGAGAGAAAGAGAGAATAGATAGATGGTGAATTGATAATTTATTTTTATGGCAGAGTTATGGAGACTCTTGTTGTTGTGTTTTTCCTGAAATCATAGTCTAAAAATGATCGATCTTCATAAAACCTATATCATGAAAAATTGTATTGTAGTGAACGAGAACACAGGTGGGGCAACCGAATTGTAATTAAAAAAAATTACGGAGTTACTCAGTAAAATCGGACAACCATATCGTTAATCGTTAATTTGCAAAATATCAGTTCATCATATCGAACTGGACTGTTCCTGTTGCAAAACATCAATCCATTGTCACTCACTATTCATATGTTTCATACAAATTCCATTGTGTTCTTCTAACTCTTCCTTTATTGATCTTCCCCCATCTTCTGCTGCCAGACATTACGTTGATACTCACGTCATATACTACTTATAAGTAGCTCACACCACAGTATAATGTGTTTCTCACCAGTGATTAGCTTCATGAGAAAGCGAGGATTAGTGAACTCGCATCATTTTCATTGGCGGTGCAGTGAGCTAAAGGAATGCGACTAGAGTTAGTCATAGAGATAAGAGACATATTAGGGGGTGTAAGAAGGATTTGATTTTTACAAATTTGGTCTCGTGTGCTGTTACGCGTATGAGGGAGGTTGTCACTTCCCCGCTGCCCACACCGTGGAAGTTTGTTTCTTGAGTGAAAAGGTAGGTAGAATAGTGTTGGTCTTAGAGACCTGGGTGCGTGACCGCAAAACCCAGAGGACAACTGCTTGAGGCCAGTCACGCACGGCCTTTTTATGAAGCGTCTTTTGTGTATTAGCTCCGCTTTTAAAAGCCCTTAGTGGGTACCCTTACCGCCGGAGACGGAAATCCGTGAGGTAAGGTGAGGTGTGATATTTTTTTAGGGTCGACCTTTTCTAACCCTTCCTTCCTTGTGAGAAGGCAGCATTACTGTAGATGCTGGTTGTCCGAGGGAAAACACCCTACTGCTGTCACACCCCTCTGCAGTCAGCAATACGTCTTCGCCCTCAGACCTTGAGTAGCTGCTTTTAGTCTCATCGCTCTACAATCGACCTGCCTCACATGGTAGAACCTTCAGGAACACATGTTCCAGCTAACATAGTTCGGTTGGGCCATCACGATATAGGTAAGCCCGATCTCCACGTCAAGTTAGCAGCTTCGGTCGGGCAATGATTGAATGACTGATTGATGATTTGAATATATAAAAACCCTAATCTCAATAACTCTATATTCAAAGCTGTACAATATGATCATTTGTGACTAGCTTCATGAGGAAATTCTCGGAGATCTAGTGAGAAGATTAGACCAGTGGAGTTCAACCCTATCTGATGTAGGTAGGTAATAACTACCGAATAAAAATGGTTGAGGTTGAACAAAATCCTTAGATTGGTCAGCCGGTCCAGTGTTCCAGCGGATAGGCGTTCGCGCGAAAGACTAAAGGTCCTAGGTTTAAATATCGTGAGTAGCGGGAGTCGTGAATGAATGAGCATTGCTAATTAGTCCCATATTAGGACAAAACGGTTGTCCAGTGCTTCGACGTTTCTAATGCTGGCCTAACAATCAACTATCTATTATTTTCTATATATGACCAATCAAATAAATCTTCTTGTCGATTTCCGTATATTATACTTAGGTAAACCGTGTTCATGTGACGGTGATAGTAAGAATCCGAATACGGTGTTGTTGATTAATTTATCTTACTCAGTCATCTATGCAGACAGACAAGCAAAGCGAAGCGAATTGGAGAAGGTGAGTGAGCCAACTCTTTAAGTGCTGAGTAGGCATCCACACACACACACACACAATCAAACATACATCAGTCGATACTGTAATCGAATTATCACAGCAATAAAAAAAATGGTAGATACACATCTGTCGAATAATTTAAACGACTAATCATTGAAGTACTACGATCAATCAATGCTGAGATGCTCTACATGTCTGCCTCTTTATTTTGATTGCCATAATCATTCACCTGAGCTATACATTTTTCTCTACCATTTCTCAAATATCACATTTTCTTTAGAATAAATAAGGGTTATATGAAGTTGTAGGCATCAATCAATTCATTGGGTAGTAAGTAACTTTGAAAATTCATCTTGAATTATCTATCATTTCATGTAGAAACAAGTCTGACAATATATTATGATAAATGAGTCTAAGCATGGATTAATTGATACATTTAGTCCATTCATTTGACCTTTTGTTATTTGAGTTAGGTGAAAAGGTCATTGAATGTCTGGTTTTTTATTCACTGTTCATGTGTACTTTTTAAAATCGATCAATAAAAGTCTTTCATAGGTATGAATATTAAAGATCGATATAGGTTGACGATAGGATGAACGAGTCTCGTTTCGTCCAATTTTGGAATTGTCATCAAGATGTACTTGCGCAATTATGAATTGATATTCACTTCAAGACTGATTAGTTATAAACCAGAACACCAGTGGAAAGATTGAAAGAATCACTAAAAAATGAATTAAATATTCCATAAGTGATCTCCCACAATCTACTGTGGGAGAGAACAAACCAGATTCCTTCAGTGGAGGAGGAAATCAGGAAGAAGCGGTGGAAGTAGATAGGATAAACACTGCGAAAAGCGCCAAACTGCGTCACACGATAAGCTCTCACTTGCAACCTTCAAGGCCGAAATAAAAGAGGAAGACCAAAGAACACATTACGCTGAGAAATAGAGAAAGATATGAGAAGAATGAACAAAAATTGGATAGAACTGGAATCGAAAGCCCAGGGCAAAGAAGATTTGATAATACTGGTTGGGGAGGCCTATGCTCTATTAGGGGGTCAAAGGTGAAAGTAAGTAAGTGAGGTCACTTCCATTACAAAATGATATCATCTGGTAATATTAATGAAAATCGATAAAAATTGGATAGCTGTTTCGTCTTGGTTTGTTGAAACCTCTCAGTGAGATGCACACATAGAACCATGATAGGAATCGCACATATGTTTTTGGTGCGCGCTACTTATAAGTAGTATATGACGTGAGTGTAAACGTATTATCTGGCAGCAGAAGATGGGGGAAGATCGAGAAAGGAAGAGTTAAAAGAACACAATGGAATTTGTATGAAACGCATGAATAGTGAAATGTCAAACAATGGATTGATGATGGATTGAAGATTTGCAAATTAACGGTGGTTACGATATGGTTTTCCTATTTTACTGAGTAACTCTATAAACTCTGGAGGAGTTTGAGGCCGTGGTGGGTCTGGTGGGTGTGAAGGGGCCCGGGGCGGAGTTGGTGGTGCTGGGGACGCTGCGGGGAGGTGATGCGAAGGCCTGGATGATGCCGCCGGGAAGATGGCGTGGGAGACGGTCACGGGGCGGCTGATGACGGAGTTCAACAGCCCAGTGGACAGGGAGAAGGCGCTGCAGGAGTTCCGGTTGGCGAGGCTGTCGGCTGATGGTGACCCGTTGGTGCTTGCTGTGGAGCTCACGATGTTGCTGCGCCGTGCTCTGCCGAATATCGATGAGGAGTCGGAGGCACAGTTGTTGGCGTCGCAATTTATCGAGTGTGCCTGACGCCGTGTCCCAGCAGCTGGAACTAGTAAACGCCACACGTTGGATAGATGCCGTACCCATTCCAGACCAGCGGGCAAGAACAATGACCGAAGTGGTAATCCGGCATATTGTAGCGTGTCACGGAATACGGAAGGTGATATTAACTGACCAGGGTCCCTGTTTTGAAAGTGACGAGTTTAAAGCCCGTGTAAAGCAGTTTGGCATCAAGAGGATACGAAGTACACCGTATCATCCGCAGATAAACGGGCTAACGGAGAGGAGACAAGCAGAAGCGCGTAAATGCTAGTCAACTGCAGAGATTGTTTCAAGATTATCAAGTGTATGACTCATGAAAAGCACCAAAGATGATAACGGTACGGCAATCAGAAAGACTACGACGACAGCTTATTAAAAGGGGGGACGAGTGTGGTGCACGCTACTGATAAGTAGTATATGACGCGAATGTAAACGTATTGTCTGTCAGCAGAAGATGAGGGAAGATCAAGAAAGGATGAGTTAGAAGAACACAATGGAATTTGTATGAAACGCATGAACAGTAGTGAAATGTCAAACAATGGATTGATGATGGACTGAAGATTTGCAAATTAAAGGTGGTTACGATATGGTTTTCCGATTTTACTGAGTAACTCTCTAATTTTCGTTAAATACAATTCGGCTGCCCCAGCTGTGTTATCCTTCAATACATGTTTAGCAGATTTTTTTAGAGAAAATATATCCTGTAGACAATAGAATAGTATTTTATTTAGCTTTCATCTGATACTTACAAATTACTTTCAAACTTCAGATTTAATAAATTCATTCTGTTCTGTTAGCATCGTCTTCTCAATTAGAAATATTTTGTGTTGAATAATTGTTCTAAGATTTTTCGGGTAGAAGACACTTATTCGCCACAGACAATAATAGATGAAGGTTGCATAAAACCATGGATTAATTTCAAGTAGACATTACACATCATTAGATGCAGATTTAACTGTCCAGAGGTTAAACATTCGCACACAGGAGATCAATGGTCCTGGAATCCATTCCCATCATGTAGGGATCGTAGATCCACACTATTAAGAAGTCCCTGACTCAGAAGATAAAACAATTGTCTAGTCTTTTCAGGTTTATATTAGTGGTCTATCTTCGAGCACATCATGATCTCTATCTCCACAACCCGCCTTTTATTGATCCATTAAACTGTTCAAATATATGATCGAAGTATTTGGAAATATTAGTCGGACAGTCATTAAATTTCATTGAAATATTCTTGGTGTTTTTAACAACGGTCAAACCTACTAAGCATACACACCACTCTAAACGAATACAATATCGAAGTCAATTACTGATGAATCCATGAGAACTTACTTTACTTTAGAAATACTCATCTTCAAAGAATGAAATTTATTAAATATTCAATAAACGCAACAGAGTTCAGCACACTGTAGTGAACGAGAACACAGGTGAGGACAACCGAATTGAATTTAACTAAAATTACAGAGTTACTCAGTAAAATAGGAAAACCATATCGTAAATCGTTCATTTGCAAAATATCAGTTCATCATATTATCGAACTGGACTGTTCCTGTTGCAAAACATCATCAATCCATTGTCACTCACTATTCATGGGTTTCATACAAATTCAATTGTGTTCTAACTCTTCTTCCTTTCTTGATCTTCCCTCATCTTCTGCTGCCAGACATGACGTTGACACTCACGTCATATACTACTTATAAGTAGCTCACACCACAACACTTCTTTGTTCCCTACACAAAAACACACATATATCTATTTCGAATATATTCCAAATGGCAGTACATTGAAATTCATTTAACAAAAATTTTGTTTAAATTTTTTTTTCAATAATTAATAAATGAAATTCATTTTTGTCTTATAATATTTTATTAATCTTATTCAATTGTCAATGAATTAGTGAATGGAATGGAATGTAATGCATAGAATTTTTCTAGACACATAAAGAAAAGTTTCAAAAATAATTTTTATCATTAGTATTTTTTTTTCTATGCATAAAATATTTAATTTAAATAATTACGTTACAAAAAAAAATTGTCTTTTTTTGTTCAGTGGTAAATTTTTAAAAATTTAATTAATTTTCTCTTTCATATATAAATTAGGTTACCTAAGTGATAATGATACTACTACTAATAATAATAGTATTAGGCATTGTTTGTAGTGTACTTAAAGATTAAAGATTCAATGTGATCATTTCGTTTGTTTTGTTTTAAATAACCTCTTCAAATCTGGCTATGATACTACTTACAAGTAATATCAGTCATTCATATTAAATTGATCTCATAAAGTAAAGAAATATGAATCTCATACGTGATTATTATTGATTAGGTATGTTATGTGTATATTTGAACATATAAGACAGTTTTGAATATATTTGGAGTTTGACAAATCTAAATATTTATTTTTTTATTATGAAGCTTTGATTTGACTCAGTGGATCGTGAGGTTCTGTGGCAGTGTCTATCATTGAAAGGTGTACCAAAGAAGTACAATAACCTCATACAAGCTCTCTACTCGAACACTACTGGTCGAGTGAGAGCACATGGCGAACTGTCATCTGAATTCTATACTTCAAGTGGTGTCCGTCAGGGATGTCCACTATCTCCATTCTTGTTTAACTTTGTCGTAGACATCCTCTTAGAGTTAACATTAAGCTCGTCAGATTTTTCAGGGGTTGACCAGGAATCTCGCTTACTGATCTAGAATACGTCGATGACATAGTTCTATTTGATGAAGACGCTGACAAAATGCAGACTCTTCTGACTACCATAAGCAACAATGCAAGCATGTTCGGGATGCGGTTTTCCCCCTCGAAATGAGTATTGTTGCTCCAAGATTGGGTTTCATCGGCACCTGAACTAGTGGTAGGGAGTGAAGTAGTCGAACGTGTAGACCGCTTCTTTTATCTGTGGAGTCTCATCAGTGCTGATAGCCTGGTGACTGACGAAATCTCAGCATGGATACAGAAGGCTCGATTGGCTTTTGCCAATCTGCCTCACTTATGGCGTAGGCGAGATATCCGTTTGCTGACCAAAGGACGGGTGTACTGCACAGCAGTTCGCTCCGTTCTCCTATATGGCTGTGAAACATGGCCATTAAGAGTCTCTGTGCTAATGTGGTATGGCAATATGAATTTATGTACATACGTACGAAGTTCTAAGTTGCAACTGACTGACTGACTGATTATGAAGCTTTGAAGACGCTTCAGTTTCAGTGATATCATGAATCGATTAGAAACCTGGCAGCACTAGACGGCCATTTTTCCCATTACGCGTATAATTAACCGTGAGCATCCACAGCCCCCGCATGCAAAAACCCTACTCAGAACCTTCGGCCTGAAGCAAGAATGCTTAACCTCTAGACTACTGAACCGGCATTCAATGGGGTTAATGTTTAATTTTAAACAATCTAAGTTATTGCGCAACCACACTCATTCTCTTCAAGTAGGTAACGATCTCACATCCGACAGAGTTGAACTCCATTGGTCATCATAGCTTCTCACCAGAATTCTTAAATCTACATATTAACCCTAGAAAACTTTGCTGAATAACCATTTTTAATGTATGTTCAAAAACTGTAACATACAAATCACGAACACTCCTATTTATGCATTGATTAACATGAGAGGAGGTGACGTTCAAGGTTGTATTGGTATGCGATTGTGTTTTATACAAAATAATTATTGTTAAATCTCGATGATTGTACAATTTGTTTGAATTTGAACACACTACTGATATATATTTCATCAGAATTGCTTCTTATCAATGTTTAGTTATATAATAAAAGATTTGTGAACTTCTTTTTCATACAATGAATCAGAGTCAGATCAGAGTCAGATGCAACGTAGAACTTCGTACTTAAGTATATCAGTTCATATCGCCATACCACATCAGCACAGAGATGTAATTGTCAATTCAAATCCAATAGTAGAAGAGGTAGTAAAAAGGTATTAGAAGTAATCGGAGAGTTTAGGATTAGAAGATATTATTATTCAAGAAGTATGATTCAGTTAGATAAGTTTAGAAAGTCAAAACTAGCGGGTTTGAAGAATCCAGAAGACTAAGATTTGACAGAACACAAAGAATAAATGCACTGGCGCAATTGCGAACGATTTTGAGCCATGTCATTCAAGGTCTCTAACCATTGGTGACTTTCGTCTCGCGGACCCCAACCAGGTAGTCTACATCTACCAACATGACTCAGTCAGCGACTTCATGGATTTCTGCCATGTTTTGGTTTGGCCTCCCCTAACTTTCTTCCAACCTACAATGTATACATTTCTATCATTTATTGTGTATGTTACAGTAAGAATTTTATCTAATCTCATTATCTGATCAACAATGGTATTACATAACTAACTGAATTTGTTAGCTAAGTGGATAAGACAATGCTATTTGAAATGAACGTTTCTGAGTTCCAGTCCTGAATGAGATATCAACTCTGAGATATAGATACATACACATGACAAGTCACAATTAGGACGAAACATGTGCCCTAAATTCAATTCCTAGCCATATTCTAAAATATATGTATGAGCTTAGTGTAAACCTATGATTATTATTCATAGAATGTTGTGCATACACAATGTTTACGAGTCCTATAGTGTAATGTAATTACCAACTATTCAATAATTCAAGGTTTTCAATGATGATTATTTGTTTAAGTAAAATGAATTCACATATATATTAAACAATGAAAATTCTCTAATCTATACACTCAAAGAAATATTGATTTTTTTAAGACTAATTCACGATGAATCAGCAAAGAATGAGTCAGACAAAGCTTAGAGAAAAAAAAAATAGTTCATTTAAACGCGAATTAAATAAATGAATCAATCAATGTTCCATTGGTTTTTATTGATTATTTTACTTGTATTATATTGTTTTATTGAATTCTTTTCTTTGTTTTATTCATTTAATATTGATTAGAAAAATTTAACATAATGAATGGGTGATGGTAACAACACACATTGAAAATAAACAAACTGAAAATTAAAAATTGATTTATACATGAAACAATGAGAAAATAGAGAGTGTATGTTAACCAATAAACGATACAAATAGAGAACATTTCTGTTGAATTTTCTCATGAGTTAATTGTGTATATATATATAGAGAGAGAGATGTTTGCTTGTTCGTAATTGTGTATGTACCATGTACATTTTTATATTTTTTTGGAATTGTTCATTGTATATTTAACATGTTTTGTTTCGATGAAAAACAAGTACTTTGTGACGTATTTCATATGAATTAGTTAAAAGCAAGTGTTAATTTGTTTTAATCTGATTCAAAATGGATAAACGGAATATTGAGCGGTGAATGAGTCAAAAGTAGGATGTGTTCTACATTCTCGCCAAATTGGACATATTCCATCTATGTTAGTAGAAACTTGCGTCATGAAATGGTTAATATCAAGGTAATCCTTATAGGATGTA
>OX103972.1:7156342-7179680 GCA_944470395.2 Schistosoma turkestanicum
AATCGAGCTGCTTCTAGGGGCCTCGCCGGTGTAGGTATAGCATTGAGTCGTAGGGCAGAACAATCTCTCCTTGACTGGATCCCTGTAGATAGTCGCTTGTGCGCCGTCCGACTAAACGGGACAGTAAGGACTCGGAAGGATAGGGACACTCGTCGTTGCCTCTTCGTCATATCAGCCTACGCCCCCACTGACTGCAGCCCAGATGATGTAAAAGATGAGTTTTACAGAAAGCTTTCGGACCTCCTCCAAAAAGTTAAGCGCTCTGATATAGTTATAATGGCTGGTGACTTCAATGCACAAGTAGGTAGACTAAGTGAAAATGAAAGACACCTAGGTGGATGTTACGGTCTCGCGGCTCAAAGAACAGACAATGGCGACTGTCTGTTGCAACTGTGCTCAGATAACCAACTATTTCTATCAAACACTAATTTTAAACATAAAGAAAAACACCTTTTGACCTGGCGACCCCCGAAGTCGTCTCAACGTTGGACACAACTAGATCATATCGCCATCAGCCACCGATGGAGGGGTTCGATAGAGGACTGTCGCTCGTTCTGGGGCACATGTTTAGATTCAGATCATGCCCTAGTGCGAGCACGTATTTGTTTGAGGCTTGCTGGACGTAGGAAAGACACTGTAAGGAAGCCTCTTAGGGCTTTACTTGATGATAATCAAGCTAAGAAAATATTTCAGGAGGAACTAGAAAAACAGTTGGGCGATCATGCAAGTGATTCCCATCCGGAGTCAGGTTGGAATGATATAAAGAAGGCTGTGGAAACAGCAGTGATATCTGCTAGCAAGGTAAACCATAAGGCTAGGATGAAGCCGTGGATTTCAGTCGCATCCACCGAACTGATGGATGCACGAAAACGCATCCCACCTGACTCTAAACATGATGAAGAGCGTACTCAACTTAGGCGCAGACTTATAAAAAGCCTACGTAACGACCGTGAACAGTGGTGGGTGGCGAAAGCAAAAGCGATGGAAAAGGCAGCGGCGATAGGCAACACTAGACAACTTTTCCGCCTTATCAAAGAAACCGGTATTAGGAACCCGAATGTAAGTGAGACTATCTCGGAAAAGGATGGTCTTATTATCCATTCTCAATCTAGGAGGCTGGACCGATGGGCAGAACACTTTAGGGATCAGTTCAACTGGCCTTCAGCCACTCTTCGGTTGCCCACGATCTCCAGTCATCCTGAATGGCAAATCGATTTAAGTCCTCCCAGTTTACATGAAGTTGAGAAAGCTATAGGAAATCTAAGGAGAGGTAGAGCGGCAGGTCCCGATAGGCTTACCCCTGAGATGTTTAAGGATGGTGGTCCAGTTTTAACGGTTAAACTGACCGAGATCCTAGGTAGAATCTGGGAAATGGACGTAATCCCATCTGACTGGTCTCAGTCGCTAATTGTCCCAATCTACAAGAAAGGACAGAAGTCCTCTTGTGACAATCACAGGGGAATAAGTTTAACTAATATAGTTTCTAAATTGTTAGCCTCGATTATACTTAGACGTCTAACTAGAGCTCGCGAAGAGCAGACTCGAGAAAACCAATCTGGTTTTCGACCTGGACGTGGTTGTATAGACCACATCTTCACACTACGACAGGTCCTGGAACACAGACACACATTTAGACGTCCGACAATAGTCGTGTTCCTGGACCTTAAGGCGGCATTCGACTCAGTGGATCGTGAGGTTCTGTGGCAGTGTCTGTCATTGAAAGGTGTACCAAAGAAGTACATTAACCTTATACAAGCACTCTACTCGAACACCACTGGTCGGGTGAGAGCATATGGCGAACTGTCATCTGAATTCTCTACATCAAGTGGTGTCCGTCAGGGCTGTCCACTCTCTCCATTCTTGTTCAACTTTGTCGTAGACATCCTCTTAGAGTTAACATTAAGCTCGTCAGATTTTTCAGGAGTAGACGTTCTACCAGGTGGCTCGCTTATCGACTTAGAATATGCCGATGACATAGTTCTATTCGGTGAAGACGCTGACAAAATGCAGAGTCTTCTGACTACCATAAGCAACAATGCGAGCATGTTCGGGATGCGGTTTTCCCCCTCGAAATGCAAAATGTTGCTTCAAGACTGGGTTGCTTCGGTACCTGAACTAGTGATAGGGAGTGAAGTAGTCGAGCGTGCAGATCACTTCACTTATCTTGGGAGTCTCATCAATGCCGATGGCCTGGTGACTGACGAAATCTCAGCTCGGATACAGAAGGCTCGATTGGCTTTTGCCAAGCTGCGTCACTTATGGCGTAGGCGTGATATCCGTTCTCTAATCAAAGGACGAGTGTACTGCGCAGTAGTTCGCTCCGTCTTACTTTATGGCTGTGAAACATGGCCGTTAAGAGTAGAAGATGTTCGTAGGTTACTAGTATTCGATCATAGATGTTTAAGAAGCATTGCTCGTATATCGTGGGACAGCCGAGTAAGCAATGCTGCCGTTAGGAAACGAGTACTAGGTAAGGATGGCAGATCAATCGATGAAGTGGTGAAACTTCATCAGTTGAGGTGGTTGGGACATGTGTTACGTATGCCTAACCACCGACTGCCTCGACGAGCTATGTTTTGTAGTGTAGGAGTAGGTTGGAAGAAAGTTAGGGGCGGGCAGACCAAAACATGGCATAAATCCATGAAGTCACTGACAAGTGGACTGAGTCATGTTGGTAGATGTAGACTACCTGGTTGGGGTCCGCGAGACGAAAGTCATCAATGGTTAGAGACCTTGAACGACATGGCTCAAAATCGTTTGCAATGGCGCAGGTGCATCCACTCTTTGAGCTCTCTCAAATCATAATCTTCTGGATTAGCCAGCACCTTTGTCTTTCTAACCTTATCTCACTGAATTATATTGTTTGAATAATATCTTAAACCCTAGTCTTCTTTATTATAACATTAATACCTCTACCATCTTTATCACTATGGGATATGATTTGACATTTGCGTCTCTGTGCTAATAATGTGGTATGGCAACATGAACTTATGTACATACGTACGAAGTTCTACGTTGCAACTGACTGAGATATACCAGCATGACTCCTACACCACAAGACATAGCTTGACGAGGCAGTCAGTGTTTGGGCATTCGTAACACATGTGCCAACCATCTCAACTTATCAAGTTTCAATACTTTATCTATTGATTTGTCATCCTTACCTAGTACCCGTTTCCTAACACCAACATCGCTTACCCCGATAGACCCAGGATATACGACCAATGCCTATGATCGAATACTAGTAACCTACGAATATCCTCTACTGTTAGTGACCATGTTTCACACCTTTAGAGTAGGACGGAGCGAACTGGTGCACAGTAGACTCGTTCTTTGGTTAGCAGACAAATATCCTTCCTCTGCTATATGTGACGCAAGTTTGCAAAAGCCAATCGAGCTTTGTGTATCCGTGCTGAGATTCATCATCAACAGCAACGTAGAACTCTACACGTAAGTACATCAGTTCAAGTTGCCATACCACATTAGTGCAGAGACATAATTTCAATTCAAATCCCATAGTAGTAGAGGTAGTAAAAGTATTAGCAGTAATCGGAGAGATTAGGGTTCGAAGATATTATTCAAGAAGTATAATTCAGTGAGGTAAATTTAGAAAGAGAAAGATAGAGCTGATGATTAATTCAGAAGGTTGGAATTTCATAGAACACAAAGAATAAATGCACCTGGGCCATCGCGTTCAAGGTCTCTAACCATTGGTGACTTTCGTCTCACGGACCCCAACCCTACATCTACCAACATGACTCAGTTCACTTGTCAGTGACTTCATGGATCTGTGCCATGTTTTGGTCTGGCACATCCTAGCTTTCGTCCAACCTATTCCTATATCGCAGAACATAGCTCGTCAAGGCAGTCGGTGATTAGGCATACGTAACACATGTCGCAACCAACTCAGTTGATGAAGTTTCAATACTTCATTTATTGACCTGCCATTCTTGCCTAGCGCCCGTTTCCTAACGACAACATCGCTCACTCCGTTCTCCCACGATACTCGAGTAATGCTTCGAAGACACCTATGATCGAAAACAAGTAACCTACGCATATCTTCTACTCTGACCAGTCATGTTTCACAGCCATAAAGTGAGACGGAGCGAACTACTGCGCAGTACACTCGTCCTTTAGTCAGCGAACGGATATCTCGCCTATGCCATAAGTGACGCAAGTTTCCAAAAGCCTATCGAGCCTTCTGCATTCGTGCCGAGATTTCGTCAGTCACCAGGCTATCAGCACTGATGAGACTCCCAAGATAAGTGAAGCGGTCAACACGCTCAACTGCCTCACTCCCTATCACTAGTTCATGTACCGATACAAGCAAATCACTAGTTCTGGTGAGGTCGCAAGCCAATCCTGAAGCAACATTTTGCATGCTTGCATTGTTGCTTAGGGTAGTCAGAAGAGTCTGCCAACCAGCCATTATTACTATATCGGAGCGCTTAACGTTTTGGAGAGGTTTCTACTAGACTTATTTTTATGTCGTCTGAACTGCAGTCAGTGGAAGCGAGGCAGATACGACGAAGAGGCAACGACGAGTGTCCCTATTCTTCCGAGTCCGTACCGTCCCGTCTAGTCGGAAAGCGCATAAGCGACTGTCTATCGGGATCCAGTCAGCAGTACGACTTCGCCCTCATACCTTGAGTAGCTGCTTTTAGTCTCATTATTCGCTAATCGACCTGCCTGGCATGGTATAACTTACAGGAACATATGTTCCAGCCAATCTAGCTCGGTTGGGTAATCACGATAGACAAGCCCGACCACCATGTCAAGGTAGTAACTATGATCAGGCCGTAGTGAGATTTCTGTCAGACAGAAAGTTATTAGCACTGATGAAACTTTTGTACTCGCCAGCTATGTCTTCAACGTTGTCTTGATCTCGTAGGAAGACTACGAGGAAAATATATCAAATCCAACATCATTTCTTAGTATTCTGTACATTAGAATTAAATCACGTCATTAATCTACGGTAGTGCACACTGTGGTGAACATATTGTTGTTCAACTTGGTAAATGTTCTTCTTAAAGTCTACAGTGTTCTGAACTTCTTTTGCTACAAACACTCACCATAGTGAACCATTGTCTTAAGATCGTGATTTACTGTTAGCCTGAGAGAGTTTAAATTGATAAATTTCGTTAAAGCACATTGTTATGTATGATTTTCCTGTCCAATTTTTATTTAAAAATTATTCGTCTTAACTAACTTTAAAAATAATTTTTTAATGAATATTTTCTGATGTAAATCAATGATATTGCCAACCATATTCTGTGTGTAAATGATATCAGCTCCTCTACCTTTGTCAGATCCTCTGCATTTGTCTTTCTAACCTTATCTCATTGAATTATACTTCTTGAATAATATCTTCAAACCCTAGTCTTCTTCATTAGTACCATTAATACCTCTACTATCTCTACTATCACTATGAGATTTGATTTGACATTTGCGTCTGTGTGCTAATGTCTGGTATGGCAACATGAACTTATGTACATACGTATGAAGTTCTACGTTACAACTGACTGACTGTGTAAATGATATTTCCAATAATTCATAGTTTAGTAGTAATGGTTCAGATAATTGATTTTGAACTATTGTATGTACACTTCAGATTGAAGCCTGCACTACTTAATATGATTTACAAGCAGTGTAGAACGTGGCACATAGTTGTAACGATTCGAGATTTCACATCAAGGTAAGTGTCAGTGCTAGTAGAATAAATAACTGAAAGACAGGTGTAGACTACCTGGTTGATTGGAGTCCACGAAACAATAGTAACCGATGGTTAGAAAGTTTGAATGACTTGACTCAAGTATATCTCCATTCATTGTCCACAAGACTCTTTTTCCTGTTTCTAAATTTATTTGACTGAATTATACTTCTTGAATAATAATATCTTGGAACTCTAATATCTCTCTGATTACCGCTAAAATATATCAACTACCTCTACTACCGTGCAACTTGAATTGACAATGCGTTCTTTGTGTGCTAATGTGATGTGGTAACTTGAACTGATGTACGTACGTACGAAGTTCTTCTACGTTGCCACTAACTTACTGACTGACTGACTGACTAATTAACTTGGTAAAATAAACGATACAACACCATGTTATAAAACTCAACGATCTAAGGAATGTATATATCTGTACTTACAATCATTTCACTTATCCACATACTTCAACGACTTTATTTATTAGATTAATTAATGCTCATTTTTTTTCTTTTCTGATTATCTAATCACCACTAACTAATAAACTGACAGAAAGCAAACAGTATTGATTTTTTTACTTTTTTTCATTCAATTATCAAATTCCATTAGAACTCTTCTTCTTCTACTTCTTTTTCTTCGTAATGAATTTTAAATCTAAGTTATTGCTAATTATTGTGATTATGATTCTGATTCTGATTTCTTTTTATTAAATCACTTACACCACATAGTTTTGTAAGAACACTTACCTATCAACCTACCTACCTACCAAACTACATACGTAGGTACGTGCGTGCTTATAATAATATGTCTGTCACATGCAAATTAATCAATACAGAAAATAAATTACACCAAAACCTGCCTTCTTCTTCTTCTTTACAATATTTAAAGAAAAAAAATAACCAATTTGAATTAGACTAAAATTAAATCATACAAATAATATATCTATCTATCTATAGAGTGGAATGCTTCTAGTTCACTAGTATATTATTATGTTATATAGATATATAAATATATAGATATATACATACAGAGAGATATATTATTATAATCTGACCCGTATCTTGTGATTTGTTTGTATTAAAACTTCTGTATTCTACTATTTCTTTTTTCTCCTTTTTCTTAAAGAGAATTATGTCAGAATGAGACTGACTATTCACCTCGTCAATCTTTCAACTGCCGCCATTTTGATTCTATTTTTTTCTAAAAATATTATTAACTATTTTAATAAGAGATCATATTTTGTTGTATATATGTGAGAATGAGAATGAGGGTAATATGAGATTTTTTTACAAATCAATTTTTTAAAATAATTTAGAATTAAAAAATTCTGATATGAACAAGATGAAATATATATTATTGACACTTGATATGCAGCCATAGTAGTAAAGAAGTCCAGTTTAAAATAGACTCTGAATGGTGTGTTCATGATTGTTGTGTGGTGTTTTATGTTCTCTGAGCTGGATGTTTTGGGACACAGTTTTGGAGTTTTGCGTTTTTACACATTTGAAATCATTGATCAATCATTGTTAGACCATCATTAGAAACCTGGAAGCACTGGACGGCCGTTTCGTCCTAGTATGGGACTCCTCAGCAGTAACTACCAAAGACAAATGAGTGAGGTCGTGCAAAATCCCTAGATCAATCAGAGTTAGACACCGTTGGATGCCTGCCCAGTGGTCCGATGGTAAGGCGTTCGCCTACAATGTCAAAGGTCCCGGGTTCGAATCCTGTGAGGAGCAGGAGTCTTGGATGTGCACTGCTGAGGAGTCCCATACTAGGACGAAACGGCCGTCCAGTGCTTCCAGGTTTCTAATGGTGGTCTAACAATGATTGATCAATGATTTCAACTGGATATTTTGATTGTGGAGATTTCATTATCAGCACAAACTTCAGATGGAAGTATTTATGATTGTCTGGCAAGATGACTTGAAATGGGAATGAAAATTAGGAAATTAGAGGATTTTAACGAAAATGAATCAATCTTCATTGATAATTGATCGACCAATGTGATATGTGTGATCAGCTCCTCCTTCTTCGTGTCGATTGAATTCTGTCGATCGAGTTTCAAAGTGGTCATTGATTTCGGTGACTTGACATCGTATGTACTATGTAGGTGGGATATAAGATGATAGTAGGTAGATGAAGGCAGTTGACAGGAATCTCTATGTCAACCTAAATTTTATGCTGTTTGATGATAGTTGTCAGTAAGGTGTACCTGTAATCCCAACATAACTGATGTTCTCAAGTAATCAAAGGAGCTGACATATTGACATTGGTTACTAGACACTGACCGACCAATTGTAAATACTATTCGGTTCTAAAAGAGATCAATTGAGACCCGAAAATTTCAGTTGTTGTAACGTTTCTGTCTGTAAAGCTGGGTGACATGGTGACATAGAATCCACCAAGAAGCATCAGTTTCTTCAAGATTACAAGTTCATCTTGCTGGTTAGTGCTAAATAGCATGAAACCTAGGTAAAAACAGAATATTCTGTCAACTACCTCAAACCACCACCTTAAAATGAAACATGTTACATGTTACATTTATTAATTACGTTTATCCAAACGACGATGTTTAAACTCCTCCTCATGCTGCACACACTGACAGTTTATAACTTAATAAATTCATCACTATAAATCTTTTGTTTTTTGGTTTCTCTGGTTTTCTTTCAATCTACTTCTATCTCAACTATCATTGAACAGTAAGAGAGCCAATGATTGATTATGGTTAATATATTTCTTAATCAATAATAGTAGACTAACTCTCGAAAACTTGCACCGAATAGATTATGTCATGATATCAGTTCACTGACTGTTGTTTTGTTGAACCATAAAAGGAAATGAGAATTTATGAGACATTCGAAACTTGATGGTTGGCAATTTTCGGTTAGTAAAGCAAGCTGTCAGTCATACGTGGAGAATACTTCAACTTCTATCTGAAGTTGTTGTTCAGCAGAAGAACAATGAAAGCTCCACAAGCAAAACATCCAACTCGGAGAACGAAACTTCACCACACTTTTGTGCTATTTCTCTTGTATATGTCTACATCTGTTTGCTCCATTTGTAGCGGTTGCCTATAACTTAGAGGAGTGTCAACCACTGATTAACTAAAGAAACCTAAAGTATGAACGGTTACCAAATCATCTTTTACTTAGTGTTATGTAATTTCTTATTCATTAGTAAAAGTTAAGCGATACAATACATTGACGTTTTCCTATTTAATATTTGAAAACATTTTCAAGAAGTCCTCAATCATTTATTATCAACGTGAGACCTATGACTAGTGTGTGTCATTCTGGGTTGTTATACTCTAGGAAATCTTGAGTTTTAGTTTCACACTTGTATGAAATTCAAGTATCGATTGAGTTTTATGTTGAAAAACATATAGCTGTCAATTATCTTCTACTAGTATTCGATCACAGATGTCTTGGATGCACTGCTCGTGTATCCTGGGACAACGGAGTAAGCAATGCTGCCATTAGGAAGCGAGTACTAGGTAAGGATGGCAGATCAATAGATGAAGTATTGAAACTTCATCAGTTGAGGTGGTTAGGACATGTGTTACGTATGCCTAACCACCGACTGCCGCGACGAGCTATGTTTTGCAGTGTAGGAGTAGTTTGGAAGAAAGCTAGGGGCGGCCAGACCAGAACATTGTGGAAATCTATGAATTCACTAACAAGTGAACTTAGTGATTTTGGTAGATGTTGGCTACCTGGTTGGGGTCCGCGAGACTAAAGTCATCAATGTTTAGAGATCTTGGACGATATGGCTCAAAATCGTTTACAATGGTGCAGATGCATCCACTCTTTGTGTTCTCTCAAATCCCCTAATCTTCTGGATCCGTCAACACCTCTACCTTTGTCTTTCTAAACTTATTTCACTGAATTACACTTCTTCTACTGCTAATACTTCTAGTATCTCTATCACTATGGGATTTGAATTGACAATTAGGTCTCTGTGCTAATGTGATGTGGTAACATGAACTGATGTACTTACGTACGAAGTTATACGTTGTAACTGACTGACTAATGTACCAGGCTACGTTCATATGACTTTGTTTAGTCGGGCTCTTTGAGATTCCAAGGATTAAATTCGTTGCGGTTTTTTAAGCCGCTTCTATTGGCTCAGATTTTTTATTTGATAGGATTCAATCGTTCAGGTTTTGGTTGGGAAAAGGTATCCACCTGCTTAAATATCTGGGCTACCTGTTTTCCTAACTTCAACATATTTTAACAAATTACCTCAGTTTAACTCTTTCTTAACACGTCAATTATGTTTATCAATCGTATAGTCTACTAAGGCGCGTAGACAAGTCGTTTACGACCCCTATCGCTTCACACAGTACAAAAAAGTATAATCCTACACACTTCTTGATAGCTGTCAATCTGCTGAGAAAAGAAATGAACGTTGATAAGATTTGGATTCCTGAAGTGCTGAGAATTCCATACTTGTACTGAACATATGTAATATTGAATAAAGCCATTATTATTATTATTACTAATTATACAGAGGTTTCAAATGACACCAATGAAACCCCCTACGAACAGACTCTCTTATGATACTGTTGTGAGATATGCTTTCGGAAGTAGTGAAATCAAAGTCTAACAACGCTTACATTATTACATTACTTATCATTTTAGTTAAGGATGGCTAATCAGCCAGTAATCGCAGGAACATCAATAGGATAAAATGACTAAAATGACAGAGTATAAGTTTTATTATAGTTAGTCAGGATTTTTAACGGCTCAATTGTTCTCAATAACCTTTACTTCTAGGTATACACACACGTGTTACGCCTAATGAAGCATAGCAGTCTACTATGCCTTAGGCCGTCCTTTCTAGTTCTGTTCAAATGTTGTTCATTCTTCTGATGTGTTTTTTGGTCTTCCTTTGGCCTTAAGCATCCCAAGTGAGGGCTTGTCTTGTGGTGCAGAGCTTCTTCCTCCGCTAGAATCCAGTTTGTTCTCACCCATAGTAGGTTGTTGTTGATGGTGTCTGGCCAACGGATCCTTAACATTTTGCCTAGACAACTTTTAATAAGTATATTCTGGATGATGACTTTCATAGTTTCTAGGTATATAGTTATGAAAACAATTACATCCTAATGATGATCAGTATTATTTTAAAGTAGAAATAGGAGTTTTCAGTATTCTTGAACCGATATATTCATGTTGAAAAAATCAATTCAAAAGAGATTAAAAATCCAAATTATTTAAACACAAATTTGTGCATATAAAATTCACTCTGGCTCATAACACACATAAAAAAATTTCATTTGTTTCTCTCCTATATAGCAGAAGAAACACACGAAAAAAACCCTCTAATGGTTTTTTTGTTTTGTTTTTCTAATCAATTTCTCTCAATAATTATTATTCCATTTTTAAGCGGTTCATGTGAATTTTACCAATAATCTCTCATACCAAACAAACATTTATCCAATCGATTCAGACAAAGTATTTTTCTTTAGTAAAAAAAAATTATATTAATGTTCCTAGCATTATTATTTTGTATTTTAAGAAGGTTTCGCATAGTTCACCTATAATTCATAGTCCCACCATATGAATGAATACACATACACGCATACACACACACGCGCACATACACACACACATACACACAAAGAATACAAGAGAAAAATAATAAAACAAACTAAACGCTTCAATCTGACAGGCTGGATTCAATATATCAGGCCATGACCTTGAAATCGTCAAAATAACCTTGAATCTAGCGCCAGATTGTTTAATGAGCCAATCAGAACGCTGCTATCGATCGATTGCCATTTGCAAGGGTTGTTTGTTATTTGTTATTGTCCGCCCTTGTTCTCGCTCTTGTTCTTTCTCATAGTTATTTGTTGTTACTTGTCCTAACCGGCCGTAGAGAAAAAAGTATTCTTTTTTTTCGTCTTATTATTATCATTATTATCATTCAATTGTGTTCAACAGTGGTGTGTTGATTTTGGTTAGCAGACAAATTTATTCTTTGTTGGAATTAAAAGCTTAATTCGATTTCTGCTTCGTCTACTGTTGTGTGTGTCAACGTGCGGTTCCCTTTTTTTTTTAATAATTCTGAAGAAAAAAAATTAAAACGAAAACTGGCATAGAATGAAAATATCATTCTTTATGTATTTACCACCGACAACATGAGAAAAAAGACAAGATTTCTATGGATACGTGATTTGCCTGCAAAATGTAAAGATGCAGATTTGCGTAATGTTCTTGAAAGGTGAGTTGTCGTTGAGTTTTGTTTTCATTTGTTTTGTTGAATAAAATGTTTTTTTCTCTCTTTAATATTTCTCTGCTTATTTTTTATTCCCATTTCAAGGCATGCTGGTGGTTCCATACAAAAAATTCGTCTATTCAAACAAGATCATTTACGTCATGCTATAGTGACATTTGTGGATATTAAATCAGCTGCAGCAGTGATTAATACAGAGAATAAAATTAATGATTCATTATTAAAAATGGAATATTGCAGTTCATCGGATGCATTAACTACACCTACAACAAATACAAACACTACTACTACAATGGGAATTATCAATCATAATAATAATAATAATAAAAGTAACAGCAACAATACTACTAATAACTCACATCGTAATACTACTAATAATACAGTATTAACTAATTCATTGTCTACATTTAATCATAATAATACAAACAATGATGGTAATAATAACAGCAATAATAACAATAATTCGGATCGTAAAACAGAAAAGTGAGTTGTTCATTCGGAAATTTTCTGTTCATGTTGTTGTCGTGGTTGTTGTGGTTGTGATTGTGTTGATTTACTATGTTTTAATGAGTTCTTGTTGTCGTTCTAATTGATTGATTGATTCCGACGACGCCTTTCATGTTTTTATGATTATCTTTATCGTGTAATCTGTGATTAGATCCCTGTTCGATTGATATTAGTAACTGGATGACCGCCATCCCGTCCTTAATAGTAGTTAGAATTGATTAGTATAGTGGTCAATGCGCCACCGTCATGGCAAACAAGCATATTTTTCTATTTACTTTTGTAAGATACGAGTTTGGTTTAGGAATTGTGGAGAAGAGGAGGATTGCTTTCCTTTTGTCTCTAAGTGTAATGGGACTGTTTTTATTTTCCCTTGTAATTTGTTAATCGATTGGGATAATTATTCTGTATGGTTCTTATAGTGGTGATTATATCATTTAGGTAGGTGTAAGTAGGGTATCGTTTAACAATGGACAAGATTTTTGTCCTAAAATTCACTTTTTCTCCGTTATGACGATTTTCACGGTGAAACTCAAATTTTTCGACATGGATTAAATGATAAATTTCAATTATAATAAGGGAAGTATGATGTTTAGGTGTTTTATAGAACTTTTTTTTAATTCAATCTTAATATCAGGATTTGTACTGTATTTATTGTCATTTCCTTTTCCACATTACATCGAATTTTGTTGATATATTTAACTCATAGAACTCTTATTCTAAATGACAAATGTTTATCAGAATTAGTTTATTCTATCAGTTTTTTTTAATTGAATGATGAAATCTGATCTATCACGGTCAGGATGTTGTTGTGGTTGGTTATTTGTTGTAGTTGTACATTGGTTGAATTGAATCAACATTGATTTTTTGTTTTGTGAAGTAGCTTTGATTTATTTATCGATAAGATTATAATATTACTGATTGTAGAAATTGAGACTAAGGTTTTTATGCTTTGTGGGTTCTTTTCTTGTTGATACCAAGATTTTATTATCTGTGTTAATGATAAGTAGTGTTATTTTAGTTTAAAATTATTCATTCCAATATCGTTTATATTCTTACTGTTAGGGTACATATAGTAATAGACGGTTTTAGAACTTCATTATATTAAGATATATTGGCTTAGAAGAATTAGGAGAGAGGTGTTTTTTTTTTCTGTTTTAAAAATAAGTCAATTAATTATGACTTGAATTGAGAAATAAAAATTTGAATTCTGAATCGTTATACTTACTTACTGGCTGACTTACTTACTCCTGTTACTCCTGATGGCGCATTCTCCAACCTACTCTATACTAGGCTTTTCTTTCCTGTTCTAACATGTTGCTATTCATTATTTTCATGTCTGTCTCCAATTTTTGATGTATTGTGTTCTTTGGCCTCCCCAGTCATCATAGTACAACACAAAAAGTAGTAGTTTCTCTATAAATACAACTAATCTATCAGGTTCAATATTCACTCATTGTTATCATTATTATTCATAATAATAAGTAGTACCCTTTGTTCATTGATTTGTTTAATCAGGAAAATCTGTATAATATCATGAAAGTAGTCAATAATTATTTTAACGTCTCATATTCTGTGCTTATTATTATATTTGTTTATTTTGTTTTATTCCATAAAAGACAACTTAGGCCACACTCTGCTTCACTGTTCCATCCATATCTCTTAAATTCACGATTTCTATGAACAAAGATTTAATTCATTACGTGCTGGCATTAGTTTCATAGTATTTATTCAAATTTTACTTTAAAAAATAGTGAATGTTGTATTCTTAACTCAATCTGTTATAAGTTACTATTATTACCATAAATCTAACTTGTTTTAATGGTAGAATAGAACATTCCAATTAGATATTTAGATATAAAATATACTGATAATTAACATCATATTTGACTAGAATTTAGTGCATAGTACTTTATATTTTCCTGTTTAGAATTCATTCCTTCATAATTGGATTTTTGTGTATATATCGGTTTTTTAAATTGATTTTTACTTAAGATGAGTGAACTAGTTGTGAATCAATCATAGATGAATGAAAGTTTATTTATAAAAATAAGTTCAACTCAATTACTCCTTTTTTTATTATTAATTAGTAATTTATAAATTATAGCTATTTTATTTATCATGGAAAAATGCCTTAGTGTGTACAGTAGAGAATGGGAAGACTCCATTTGATTACTTTTTTTTCAATCATTGTTCCACAAAAGTAGAAATCTAACTAGAAAACTTGTGAGTCTGAAATACAATTTTCATTACAACATCATAGTTTTAATTTGGTAATTTTAAGTAGTACTACGAGTTCAATTAGGTAAGTAAGTAAGTAGGTAGTAGGGTAGGTAGGTGCTTTCTGTTAAATAGTTTATGGCATAGTTCTATTATTTATCGACTAGTAGTCTGTTAGTTTCATGTATTGGGATATATTAATTAGAACAGATTCTCTATACCAAGTAGTAATCAGATTATTAATTTATGCAACCACTTATATTCTGTAGTGATATATTCGATGTGTTGAGTGTGTAATTAGATAGTGTAACATTATTCTCTCTTCCTGCCCTCTTATCAGTTTTTTTTTCTTTGTTCTGAATAATGTTTTCTTTTAAGTTGTGAAAGATTCTCATTGTGAAAATTTGACTAACAACCATATTAAATTGTCCTTTATTCTCTAATATCGAAATTAAGTGAAAGCAATTTATTTGTGAGTATTATAGCTACCATTATTATTTATTCTAGGCAGAATGTATAAATTCGATCGTAAGACAAATTTCGATATTACACTAATTGTATCTCAATTCTATTACTAGTAGTAGTACTCTTTTCAAATGTCCCCTCCACACACAATCGATTGTTATTCTTTGTTGTATTCTATCTATCTATCTATCTATTATTTGTTTTGCTTTTAAAAACGATACTGCAATGTCATAAAGATATCAAATAATCTCTTTTTTCTTTATTGAGATTATTTTAAAGGTATTTAGGATTTTGTACTATAAAAAGATATTCTTATTAGATAGATAATTATTCGTTTAGTGATTTTTTGTCTGAGTTAGTTGTTGATCGTAGTGTAGAAACGGTAGACTTGGAGTGTTATATTCAGTGAGTAGGTCCCCTTAAACAAAAAAGAACAAATGCCTGCTTCCATTTGAACAGCCTCGACAGCAATATCCTCCTAGTTCACTTACAAATGTAATAAATTTTTTGGCTTATGAATATTTAGGCGGCTCGTTTGTTGTAATAATTATGTTGTATTGAAATATGTTTGTTTCTCTTAATTGTACTGAATCAAGAGATTTCTATTGTTTAACAGTGTAACAGTAATAATGTCTGATAATGTGAATTCAAGTGTTATTACTCTTTCAATGTACTCTAGAATAAACACAGTTAAAATCATAATTAACTAGTCTAATAACTTTCATACAAAACATTACAGCTATCTTTGTTAACATATACAAATCACCAGTTGAAAAGAATAATTGACGAAGTGAATCTGTCATACATATATATTACTGTTAAAAGTATTTCTAGTTTTAGAAACAACAAATTCCTAGAATTCACTAAATTCTATTTGAGTTAACTCCCTTTCTCAGTAGTATCACAATCTGGTTTTTATTGTTAGCTAATTGAAAAAGTACAAATATATAGGGGTAGAGAGCTTTTCATTTCTTCTAATCATAACTTTAATATACTTGTGAGTTTTTGTGTCATTGTTTTTTTTGGAGAGTTTACCATTTTCTTTATTTGATATAATTAAAATTCAATAGAACTAGGTTGGTAGGGGTAGTTAGTTGTTTTACTAAGCAACTGGTGTGTGTGTATATTGATTTCATACTGCCAGTTTTCTAATCGCTACTTAACTGTTTTGTATTCGTAGAGGATACTTACTGAATTTACTCATAAAACATTCATAATCTGACAATTTATACATATATCCTGCTTCATTCTAATTTGCACAATCAACCCATTTCATTTATCTTTATCGTAATTGATTGTAATTCATCCAGTACACAAACACTGTAAACCTCATTGAATGAATAAAATTGTATTTCTCACTTCATCCTAATTCACCGACGTTAATGTATTACAGTTGAAAATCATCTGTACAGAAAAACTAGTTTTAATTATAATAATAATAATAATAATAATAATAATAATAATAATAATAATAAAAACTAGTTCATTAAAGTCAATAACAATTTTTTTTTTTAAAAAAAGTGATATACAATGAATGACTTGACCTATAAAATCATTAAAACAATTTCATTATGTCAGTTCAAGTTCATGATCATGATAAATTATCAATTGACGGAATCGATTTATCTACTAAACACATTTATTCAATCTGTTAATTGTCAATGTAGAATTTGGTACTTACGTACATACATCAATTCAAGTTGTCATATTGTATATTAGCACACAAAGAGAGAGATAATCGAAAATAAGTTTCTAGAAAAATGAAAGAAAGATTTTAAGGTGTTACAATATTGAACTAAGTCATTTAAAGTCTCTAATCATTCCGGTCACAATGGGTTATATGAATCACAACTAAGTAGATTAGTTGTCTACACACACACACACACACATCTATCAATATGGTTCAGTCTTCATAGATGACGACTGGTGTCATTGAGTTAGTTTGACAGAAATAGTGCAGAGTTCATTCATAATCCTGTTTTATTTTCTTCCAAAATAATGAATTATATCATTACTCTTATCTATTGTATCATTAGTATTAGTTTGTTGTGTAAAAATTAGGTTCATTTTTCTCTGTTTTTTTTCTTGTTAAGGCCAATTAGTACACAATCTTTCATAAACAAATTGAATTTTTATTCTAATATTTTTTTGTTTTTTGGTTGTTGTACCGGATTCCATACATTTCTTTACAAATTTTATTAGAGTTGATTTGTATAATAACCTAGATTTTATGGAATTTATATGACTTTATTAGTTAGTGTAGTAGTAAGAGTAGTAGTGGTAGTAGCAGTAGTACTCTTTTAAAAATCCTAATTAAAAGAAAAAAAAACCATGATTTTTCACATTTAATGATGAATGTGGATGTTTGTACTTATAAATTACTGAAATGTTTTAATTTTGTTTGCCTTAAAGAAAGATGAAAAAATATTTTTTTAAATTATTATTCTTATGATTAGGTATTAATTTAGTAAGTATTTTAAATTGTAACTAATGATACTATCGACATTGTGACTGTCCAATTTACTGTATAAATCCAAATATCAACACACCATGTTGTAGAGTGTTGTATGCAATCATGACTGCTAGCTACGTTACTTATGACTAACTGACTGGCTGACTTTCTATTATTTATTTTAACACATAAACCTTGATACAAAGTGACAGCTAAATATTTATTCGTCATACGAATTATTAGATTAGCAAGTAAGTCGGCTAGGATATACTGTTCGAATGCCCAAACCGAAGTAAGTAGTTTTCGTAGGGCATCATTTATCGTACCTTTGACTTATATGTCTCATCCACAAGACAATGAGTGGAGCAATGTCAGGAAATACCGTCCCATGATAGTTGATGACTAAAGTAAGGTTCATTCGCCATCTACCCACTCAGGATCTTGGAGTCCATGTGTATCATTGGGTTCTATATTGTTAAACTAGTCATTGGTGCTAATACATTTGTTGTTCTAATACATTTGTATCGATAGTTTGAATGTTTCCATTGATAGTCAGGATTGCAACTGATCAGTTTCATTTGGCTTTCTAGACTCAGTAGTTAAGTGGATCAAGTGGTGGTAGCATTTGAAATTAACGGTGCTAGGTTCCAGTTCCGAAGTGAAAATCAACTCTTGGATGTAGCCGCGATACCCAGCTGACGAGTTCCCAAATGGGAAGAAAAGCACATCTTTAATTCCACTGCTAGCCACTATTCATCTTCGATTATCATCAGTAGAGTTGTTTAAAACCTTAACTTTATGGTATCAGAAAATGAATTTAGTTGTGTGTTTTAGTGTTTAATAAAATTTCACAATCTTATATATTACAAACAAACAAATTATGAGCTAATGTGTTAGTTTATAATAACCGAATCGGTTTCGTATTTATGTACATACTTTTATTGTATTATCATTTTCATATTCATTGTAATGCAAGAATTTTCTCAGCTTCTTTGGTTTATTTTCTCCGGGGGTATTTTCCTTGTGACTGTTTCTTTTAAATTGTGGTTCTCATGAAACTGATAAGCAATTATTCCTTACATATTGAATACAGTAACCAATGTCTATTTTATTCTTGCCTATGTTATACAAAAATGGATTGGTTATGTGACCGGGATTACTCAACTATATACATCCCTATCTTGTTTTACGTATAGTCTTGAGAATAAATGAGTCATAGGAATAACAATTACATCATAGTAACAGGATTACATTCTAGTGGAGAGCGCTAATTGAGTTGTTCAAATGGCAATTGCTCAGTTAGATAAACAACTTAGGACTTGTAATATAATTAGAGGAATTGATTTAATTTACCACCACAATGACATGAAATTAATCAGTGACACATACTAAAAGAAAACTTGAAGTAATTATTGATTACTTTGTATCCAGATGTATGAAAAAAATATGGTTTACAATGTAGTAGTAAAAAGTACTTAAATAATTCAAATGAGATAATGATGTCTCTACATTGTTTTGATCTATATCACTTTAAGATATCTCTAACTAATTCAATCACTTCACATTCAATGTTAACTTCCCCCCCCTGTTTCCTCGTATTTCAATTTCGTTTTCACAAATGATGAATTACCCTAATGCATACAATGCTGTTAGTTTAGGCTGAATGACTTATCATTTGAAATATATACAAAGTTCTGTACATTTTTTTTGATTCTCTTGAAACCAGTCTTTTTTTGAGAGAGAGAGGGAAAGAGAGAAGAAGATAACAAGTATCTCAATCAGTATTCGTGCATGATAATGCTGTCTTAAGTATTAACAGCTCTATCTCTCTCTCTTTATTACATCCGATAATATCTGTGTTAGAGACCTTAAACGACATGGCTCAAAATCGTTTGCAATAGCGCAAGTGCATCCACTTTTTGTGTTCTCTCAAATTTTGACCTTCTGAATTCTTCATCACCTCTATCTTTCTGTTTCTAAATTTACCTCTCTGAATTATACTTGAATCATATTTTCGAACCTTAATCTTCTCCATTGATGCTAATACTTCTATACTACCTCTTCTACCACTATGGGATTTGAATTGACAGTTGTGTCTCTATGGTTATGTGGTATGGCAACTTGAACTGTTGTACGTATGTACGTGCGAAGTTCTGCGTTGTATCTTCCTCTCTGTAGGCACCTTTTCGTAGATCAACACTATTTGAAGAATATTGATCGTATGCTATCAACTGTATGATTCATTCAATCTTGAAATTTTATTCATTGTTCTAGTGTTCCTCGAGTTGTTAATATGAAAAAAAAAAGAAATTAGTGAGATTTTAGTCAGTAGTTTTACTTTTACAGACGAAAAACGATTTTTTTTCCGTATACTTGACAACACAGACTTGTGTTGGTTAAAAGCAATCATTGAACTAATGTTTCGTCTTAATCGCGGACCTTTAGACCTCCCAATGAACGCTAAAATGAAGTCAGCATCTTATATGAGGTGTACAATGTTTATAAACTGATCAAAGTTCTGGACCATCATTTGGAAAGCTGAAAGCACTGGACGACCGTTTCGTCATTGAATAGAACTCCTCGATGGCAATGTGCATCCACAACCATGCTAGCGGGGAATTGTGAACATAGGACCTTCGGCGTTGTGCGCGAACGTTTAACTTCTTGACTAATAAACTGACTTAATTTATCTTTAATATGTATTTACTTGATGTATGTACGTATATTTATTGCATTCAACATATCCTCTCATTCTACCTGGTTAGATGAAATTACGTAATAGTTTCGCACCTATTTTTTTTTGTCTACTTCAGAATTTAGTTTCACATGAAATGTATCATTATACATATAGTTTTGTTATAATTTTGATCATACCTATATGTCACATATGGATGATTAGAACCTTCTTTTTTTTCTAAAAAAAACATAAGTGATATAATTACCGTGACAAGATTGTAGGTCAATCAATGATAAACGATTATTATAATCTGATTGAATCATAAGGTTGGTGGTCTCTTAACACATTGGATTAGATTACTTATGGATTGCATAAGTTTTTTCTGCTTTTTTTAATCCGATCGATTAGCTTTGTTGCTGTTTTTGTTGACAAATTGTACAAAACATGTTTTACATCTACAATTGTGCATACAAACAGAGTTCAATCTACCAGTCAATCACTCACTCATAGATTCAAACTGTCTACTATGATTCACCAAACAATATCATTGGTATTCACATGGTGAAATCAAGTCAATAAATCAACAATATTGAGCGTAATTCATTCGACTTGAATTTCTATGTTATTAATATTCTTTCTTACAATTAAAATCTCCCTTAATAATAATGATAATAATAATAATAATAATAATCTTAATATTTTAACCTTTTATTAAAAAATATTTATATTTAACAGGGAATTAATGAACACGAACATGCTTCATAAAGGATCAAATGATTCGCTGCCTAATAATGATCAATTAGGCAGAGGTCCATTAATATTTAAACGTACAACTAATCATAACAGTAATAGTAATAACAATCATAGTAATAACAGTAATAATAATAACCATAATACGTCATCAAATATTATCCATAATGTACAATTATTCAATCAAGTATTACGACCAGTTCAACAAAGTTCCACACTATTAACAACAACAACAACAACTCACATGTCAAATTCATATCGTGGTTTAAAAATTAGTGATTTACCACCATCAAGTAAATTATCCGATAATCATTTAAGACAAAGTTTATTTACGGAATTTCGACGATGTGGTCGTATACAATCAGTGGTAGTGTTATCATCAATGAATAATAATAATAATAATGGTTCAACAAATACAACTAGATTAGCTATTGTTACATTTCGACGTGCTGAAGAAGCGGAATGCGCTTATCAAGCAATTCAAAGTGGTGCTAAGCTATTATTTTCAACACCGGTTTCAGTGGAATTACATCCAGGTTCAAATGGTAAGTAGTAGTTAGTGGATTGTGCCATATTTACCCTAATAATGATTTCTTTTTTGGTGTGCTAATATAACTACTCTTGACTGTAGCTGGTTACTTTGTTGGAAGTGGTCAGGTTTGCCTTTTTTTGATGACTCAACCGAGCTATATGGGCTGGAACATATGCTCCTTTAGGTCTGAGGGTGAATTCTTACTGCTAACTGCAGAAGTGTTTGACAGAAGCGCCCGAAATTTGAGGACTTCCCATAAAAAGGCCGTGCATAACCGCCCTCAAGTCGTTGTCTCTTGGGCTCTGTGATTACACTCAAGACCAATACTAACAAAAACCCTTGACGATGTGGTCATTCAGAAAGTGGTATCCAGCCTGATTCTCTGGTAATTGACGATTTATCATTTCAACTGATCGAAAGTATCGTTTATTTACATACTTATCTCAAACAACTCACAAATACCCTGATACAACTAAGAGTGGAGAGAGTTTACTCTATCTCTCCGAATGCTCTTATATGGCCATTCCTGTATAGCCAATACGATGAAAGTTCTACTCACTACTGCTTTCTCACATCACAAGTGTTGTTCATCATATTGAAAAGACAAAAATCGAATGTCCTATTTGGTAGATATAGAGGATCCATCTAGACGAGTTGGATAACCTTCATTCCAAACTAGTACTGCACACAGGCTCAACGATCCTGATAAAACAACTGACGTAGGAACCTATTTTTGGTCAATGACTATCATGGGATTGCATCTCCCTTCTAATGTTGATCCATTGCCTTTTAAATTAGACCAGTAGGTCAGTAGCTTGGAGACTGGTATCCTAAGAAAATCACCTACTTTTATTTGGACAGCCAACAGTAGCAATCTTTATCCTACATGCCAATTCAATGATTTGTTTGTCGTATACATATATTTTATTGCTTTTGTACCAATATTTACGTGTTTAAATTAATAAATCAACCGTTGAAATAAATTAAAATCCTTGCTATGATCAAATTATTCTGTCATTTTTTTTACGATTCAAACAAACTAACAAACATTTTAGCTATTTGACACATTTGTATTTCTTCTTCGATGAATCCATGGTGTGACATGCAGATAGACAGACAGATACAACACAGAACTTCGTACGTACGTACATCAGTTCAGGTTGCCATGCCCCATCAGCACAGAGACGCAACTGTCAGTTCAAATCCAACAGTGATAGCAATAATAGAAGTATTAGCAGTAGTGGATGAGATGAGGGAGCGAAGATATGATTCGAGAAGTATAATTTAGTGAGATAAATTTAGACGGAGAAAGATAGATATGATGAGGAATTCAGAAGGTTAGAAGTAGAGAGAACACAAAGACTGGATGCACCTGCGCCATTGCAAACGATTCTGAGCCATGTTATTCAAAGTCTCTAACCACCGGTGACTTTCGTCCCGCGAACCCCAACCAGGTAGTCGACACCTACGAACATGACTCAGTCCACTTGTCAGTGACTTCATGGATTTCTGCCATGTTTTGGTTTGGCCTCCCCTAGCTTTCTTCCAATCTACTGCTACACTGCAAAACATAGCTTGTCGTGGCAGTCGGCGGTTAGCCATACGTAACACATGTCCTAACCACCTCAACTGATGAAGTTTCATTACTTCATCTATTGATTTGCCATCCCTACCTAGAATTCGTTTCGGTGTGACATCATGCCGTGCTATAACTGTTCTCTCATTCCTATGATGTTATCTTCAAACTGTTCGAATCACATCAAGCATTTCATTATTCAGACATTTCTTTCT
>OX103972.1:7180176-7224410 GCA_944470395.2 Schistosoma turkestanicum
TTCTGTGTGTGTGTGTGTGAGAGAGAGAGAGAGACGATGATGACGATGAGGTGGTTGATGATGAAAAGCGCGCTCTTTGTGTTTTATTGTATACAATGGACTTAAATTACCATTGTGTTTAGGCGTTGATGTTGAGGAATTCTTCAATTCAAACCTTAATGCTTCATTTTATCCGTCATAAAAATAGCTTTGAATTCTGGTTTCTACGTGTATGTAAGTGTGTATATGACTGGTTGGTTAGTTGGTTGATTGTTTGGGCTGTCAGCAACAAGAAAGAAACGTAAATAGATGATAAATGAATTGATGGTAGAAAAAAAATTTGTCTGAAACTGAGAGAGAGAGTGTGGATGCATAAATTTATTTTGTTTGAATCGAATAAAATGAGAAACAAAAAGAGCAATAATTAAATATTGTTTTGTTTTTAATTGAAAGAATTTATGAAATTATTGTTTGGCTGGTGGTTGTTTAATTGGAAATCTGAATATGGCTGGTTTGCTCCTAGTGTGGTGGGATTCATCAGTGTAGTAGTACATATTCCCCGGTATTCGCATGTAGAAATTATGCATGAACGCATTACTTGTTGATCGATCATTGATCCAATAATGTTAATATTTGATAACTTTAATAAATCTACAATATTGCGTGACTATCATCTATTGTCTTTTAATGAATGGTAACTGCTTCACATCGAAATATGATTGAACTCAATAGGATTTCCAGAATATTTTCACGGAGCTAGGGTTTTTTTTGTAGGTAGTTGAGAGTGAAAAATTCAATGGTTAACTTCTTTCCTGACGTTTAAAAAAACAATTGAGAGAATGTTAGAGTTTTGTCACGATGAATCGTTCAATGCTCTGAACACTGGCCGGTTGTTTCGCTTTGGTGATAACAGTTCTCACTCGCATGCGAAAATCAAACTGAGGTTGTTCGGGGTCTTGCTCGCGTACCATCAGTTAATTTCTAGACCACTGAATCAGAATCCATTGTATTCGGCAGGTAATTGTCTCAAATTCAACCTGGGTTGATCTTCATTTTGGAAATTCGTACTTATAAATAGATAGGTAAAAATTCGAGCTTTTGAACCAAAGCTAAATACCCATTCTGCATCATTCATTCATTCTACGAAACATTTTTGTAATTCACTTTGTATATTTCAATCAATAAATCATTATATTTTTTTCTCTTATTTTTCATACAGGGTCTTTATGTTGTGCATATTTTTCCACCATGTGATTTTTCTCATGCACAACTTGGTCTAGCTGCTCCTGATCTACATAGACGTGTAGTACAAGCCAATCAATCACATTTATTAGTTGTAATTACAACAGTTTAACATCTTAATATAATCAAAATATCAATACCATATATATTATATATTATATTATATCGACATAGAGTTGAAATATTATCAAGTGAGTTGAATTTTTGTTTTTAAATCTGTTTGACTGTGTTGTGTCATTGATGATGTATTGGTCATCTGTGATTGTGATTAGAAAAACCTTTCTTTAATTTCATTGAATACTTTCATCAGCCTTGATCGTTGAGTTTGTTCATAATTTCCATTGATATCAAAAAATTGATCATTGTTTGTTAGAAAGCTGAAAGCCCTGCAGGTCCATTTCGTCCGAGTATGCGACTGCTTAATGGCAGTGCTTATCCATGATTCTGTCTGTCATCAGGAATCGAACCCAAGACCTTCGGTCTAGAACGAGTTGCTTAAAACGAAATAATCCTCAAACTACAGGATTGGCATCTCTGATTTAGTGTAACAGCCAATCAAATTTCAAACGCAACGATTTTTTTTCTAGTTAAACACAACGCTGGTTATTTCCTTTTCATTTTCTCAATTTCATAAATAGCGAACATCCTTGATGTCAGGAGGCAGTGATTAAGTTTTCCCTGTTAGTAGCAGCTATCTCCTCATTCTCAGCTGTACCAAAACATGGCAAAAATCCACGAAGTCACTAACAAGTGGACTAAGTCATCTTTGTAGTTGGAGACTACCTTGCTGGTGTCTGCGAAATGATAAGAATTGATGGTTACAGACCTTGTACGAACGATATGGTTCGAAATCGTTTACATTGGCGCAGATGCATTCACTCTTTGTGTTCTCTCAAATCCTAATCTTCTGAATTCGTCATCTGCTCTGCATTTTTCTGATTCTAAAGTTATCTCACGGGATTATACTTCACGAATTATATCTTCGAATCCTAATCTTCCCCATTACCGCTAATACTTCCACTATCTCTACTACTACTATGAGATTTGAATTAACAATGACAATCTCTGTGTGCTAATATGGTATGGCAACATGAACTGATGTACGTACGTACGTACGTACGAAGTTCTACATACACCGACTAGGGCATTTGCAGCAACACAATCTATGCATTGAATATAAATGAATTATATAAACTAGATTATGTAAATCTTGTGCGTATTTTTACTAATCTTGATTTTCATTCTGTTCTGTTTTTTACTTTCTAGTCGTTTCCCCATACACACACATATTACATAATATCAAATATATATATATATATTTATACAGTGCACACATACACATACACAACCACCGGTGAAAGGCGCTCGTGTTCCAATGCATAATTCTGTTTTGTTTTACTTTTTATTTCATCAATTGTTAACAAAAAACAAAATGAACAAAAAGAACTCTCTCTCTCACTCACTTCAAACAATACACAATCCATATTGTCTTTATTTTTTTTCTCCGTTGTTTATTTGCGCGCCTACTAATTCAACAGAAGAGAAGAGAAGAGAAGATATCCCCAATATATATATGTGTATTTATACGGGCAGCATCATTTTTATGTTCTTTCCAATCCTTATCATCGTTATCATCTATGATCAGTTGAAAACTGTTCATCAATTCTTTTTTTTCAAATTCAAACACACATTGAGTTAAAACAATCAGAGTTAGAGAGTAACATTTCATGCAGAGAAACATTTGAATCCTGTTTTTCGTCTTATACTTTTCCCTTCTTATTATTATCGAAAAATCAAACGTTAATTATTAATTCAATTATTTAAAAGTTGCACTGTACACTTGTGTAGATCGTAATACCCCGTTCTTTGCCTGCATCTTCTTATTCTTCGTATTCTGTTTTTCTTTCAATACACCTAGTTTGTTATTCTCAACAAGAAGAGGAAACTTCAGGGTATATCAAAGTTGTGTTCTCCGCTTCTGTTTGTTTCCCAATTCGATCGATCGACGAGTGTGTGTGTAGAGTGTATTGGCGCGCCTCATTATGTGTGTCGTTCGTTGATCATCGTCGGTGGTTTATAATATTCATAAGTGCAATAATCATGATACTAATAATCATAATGATCACTTTTGTTTTGTGTTGTATAAAAAATTAAGATTCCAATGTTATTTCATTTCCTTTTTTGATTGTGATTGTGTGTTGTTGTGTTGTGTTGTGTGTGTGTGTGCGTGTCCATATCCAGTATCAATATCAATATTTATTCAATTAATTACACAAAATAGAAGAGAGATGTAAACAGTCAATGTAAAGAGTTCGGCGGCGTACATTGTGGTTGTACTATACTACATATACATATATACATATGTTTATTCTCTTGTGTTCTTTTCTTTTCTTTTACTTATTTTTCAATCCCGGTGGTCACATTTTATAATTTATCTTAACTTCTTTTCCTTGTTGTTACAACAACACTATTCATTCAGTGATTAAATTCATGAAGTATGTGTTACTTCAACATGAAATCGTGATTATTATTATTATTATTACTATTATTGTTATTACTATTATTGTTACATCAGTGAAGTGTTGTCATCAATTCGAGAAATCAGCGATAAACACACACAACACAACACAATCAATACTCTTCACATCTATCGAATGCACATAAATTCCTATCACTACTACCACTACTACTACCAGTACTACTACTATTACTACTACTACCACTACCACTGCTGCTACTGCTGATGTTGAGGATGCCGATGTTCTACTGTCCAATAATCAATCAATCAATCAATCACATCCACCAAATGCTTTTTCAATTATATTCGTGTGATAATAATAATGACAACAACAGAGCCAGTGCACCGCTGTTGTCGTTTACCCCGCGTAACGCACACACACACAGATGCATCCATACACACACACATATTTGCTATCACCATTGTACAATAACTAATCCACTATTTTATTCTATCATAATGATATATTTGTTTTCTTACATCATCATCATCATCACCATCTTCTATTTGGAAGTGACAAACATTGTTTTTTTGTGTAGGGTGTGTGTGTGTGTGTGTGAGTGTGTAATTGAGTGCGGGTATGTACAGTTGTGTGGAGAGATCTTGTTTTGTTTTTGGTTTTTCTATTTGCTGTTGTTCTCCTCCTCCTCCTCCTCCGATGACTTCTTCATGTTCTTTTTTTCTCCGTTTGATTTACTCTTTTTCTATATTTTCAACACACTGAGTTCAATTCAATTCAATATGAAAATGTAACTGTGTGTATCTGTCTGTGTATCTGTGTGTGTGTGTACGTGCGTGAATGTTGATTCCTAGCGGTTCCTTGTACATTATTTATTTATTTGCTATAATACATACATCTATCTATATATATATAAATCGATTGTGCTCTTGTTGCTCGCTCCACACACTAGCTTGAATGCTGTTTGCTGCTATTATTAATATTAATATTAATATTATTATTATTACTATTATTATTACTATTATTTCATTCTTTATACAGACAACAACACAACTTGTACACACAGTTACATGAATAAATATATTAATAAATAAATATATTTATACATAAATATATAGTTATTATTTTGTTTTCCATATTATAGAGTATCATTTGTTTTTCTCTTCCGTTTTCGTTTCCTTTATTCTCCTACTGGATGGGGTGGGTGTTGTTACACGGTTAATTTTCTCTACCCTAAGAAAAATAACTTATAATCGATCACTAGAGAGTATCTTTTTTCTTCAAAACTATACACACGGATGATCTCATGCCTCTCTGTTGTTGTTGTTGTTGTTGTTATCGTTCTTCTTCTTCTTTCGTTTAATCTTTGATTTCTTCTCTTGGTTTTTCTTTTCTTTCAGAAAAATCTTTTCCTTAATTTTTGCCTGTTTGTGTGTTGTGTTGTGTTGGGTCCCCACATTTATTGTGTGTACGTGTGTGGGCGAACATGTGTCACATTTCCTAGTTTTTTTGTGTTCCCTCTTTCACCATTGTCAAACTTATGCAACAGCACCACTGGTAAAAAAAACACAACTTGAACAAATTATCTTTCATTTATTATGATTATTGTTCTTTGTATCTAACTTTCTATCCTATCTTATCTAATTTAATCTATTTTAGACGATTATTGTGTAGGC
This sequence comes from Schistosoma turkestanicum, assembly GCA_944470395.2. NCBI lineage: Eukaryota > Metazoa > Platyhelminthes > Trematoda > Strigeidida > Schistosomatidae > Schistosoma > Schistosoma turkestanicum. The sequence continues at coordinate 7,185,551 of OX103972.1, forward strand.
ACACAAAGCAGTTGCATACACACACTGGTGCACGTGTTTGTATTTTGTATAAATTACATTATCGATTAAAAAAAAAATAACTGATCCTTTTCTCTCTCTATATATATAACGCGGTTAGGGTTAGTTAACGATAAGAAATAAGAAACTTGCCTATGCTACAGCTGACATTGTCAAATCTATTTATTAGCTGTGTAATTGTGATAATAGTGGTTTTCTATTGTCGGTTGTAGCACTATGATAACTAATATAATTGATTCTAGGTTCATATTGAATAGGATACAGCATTACAGTGCATATTGTACAGTGTTTTCTAACAGTCAGTTACAACGTAGACCGTCGTACGTGCTTGCGTACATCAGTTTAGGTGGACATATCACATTAGTACATAAAGATGCAATTGTCGATTCAGTGAAATTCATTTGAAACGAGATAGATGAAGGTCATGAGGAGTTTAGATTAGAATTTGGGAAAATGCAAAGAATGGATGCACCTGCTCCATGGCAAATAATTTTGAGCCAAGTCATTCAAGGTCTCTAAGCATCAGTTACTATCATTTCGCGAACCCCAACCAACCAGTCTACATTTACTAAGATGGCTCAATCCAGTTATCAGTGACTTCATGCATTTGTACCATGTTTTGGTTTGGCCGCCCCTAACTTTCTTCCAACTTACTGCTGCACCACAAAATATCACTCGTCTAAGCAGTCGGTGATTGGACATTTGTAACATATGCCTCAACCATCTCAACTGATGAAGTTTAAATACTTCATCAATTGATTTGCCAACCCAAGATCGCTTACTCAGTTGTCCCAGGATATGCGAGCAATTTATTGAAGACACTAATACTAATTGTCCACGAATATCCTCTACTCTTACTAGCCATATTTCTTAGCCATAAATGAGGACGCAGCGAACAGTACACCAGTTCTTTGATTGTTTTCTAACAAATATCGGGAAGAGGTGATTATCATAAGAGAGTACCTACGTTTATATATGTGTATGTTATGAAGTGCTTGGGCGAAAGATTATGTGCCAGTGATATTCATGTAATTCCTGAGAGAGACAGTTTGGTGCAGTACCATGTGATTGGCTAGCATACATCTATAAGTTTTGCTTGAAAGATGAAAAATTGGTCAGATTGTAAATATAATGAGAAATCAGTTTATTGTTATCATGATTGTATTATATCAGAATTTAATTAAAAAAAAACGAAAAATTACACTTTATTCGTACTTTGATTCCGTGTATTATTATAGTCGATTTTACGACAAACATACAACCAACTCTATTCAACATAGTAATTTCTGAATATAACATTGTTATGTTATCGCATACTGTTTGCACAGTCAACATAATTAAAATTGCGTTGCACAAAAGGGCTTATTATCTGTCTAACTTTGGTGTTGTTTATTATTTTTCTGTGAAATGCACTGGTCGTTCGATAGTTAGTAAGCTTAAGTTTTAACTATTGATCTACCTCTTCAAATCCTTTTCTACTTATTTCTATTTGGACAAATGATTAGTATTGTTAGTGCTCACACTTGAATTGAGTCTGTATACGAGTTTGTACCTGGCAAATGAGTTTAGAAATGTCACATTTAAGTAATAAGTTCAGAAATTAATTGTAATCGAGGAGGATCTAAGTTTATGGTAGTGCAGTCAGTCACCAAAATATATCTACATTAATAGGGAATCAGAAACAAAGTGCAAATGAAAGGTCCGACCATAGCTGTGTATCGTAATGACTCAACCGAGCTACATTGCTGGAGCATGTTTTCTTCTAGGTCCTACCATGTCAGTTAGGTCGATTGGAGAACGATACGGGTAAATGCAGCAACTGAAGGTCCGAGGGCGAAATCACACTGCTGGCTATAGACTGGTATGAAAGCATTAAGGTGTTTGTCTCGGGCAGCCGGCATCTGCAACAATACTGCCTTCTCATAATTGAAGGCGCGGGTCAGAAAAGATTGGTCCGACGAATGTTACACCTCACCTTACCCCACAAATTTCCGTCTCAAGCAGTAAGGTCTTTTGAAAAGCGGAACCTTCAATTCCAAAGTTTCCCATTAAAATGCCTCTCGTAACCGCCCTCAAATAGTTGTCGCTTGGGCTCTACAATCACACTCACAGGTTGTTTAAACCAACGCGCTAACCCAACTTCATTTTCAGCTTCCTCAGAAAACACACACTATATGGGCACAACCGGGAAGTAACAATCGCCCTCATATCCCTAACAGCATACGAGATCAACTTGGTCATTATCAAATCCTTCCTACACTTCTCAACAACTATTTTATCTCTCCATGACTAGCAGAAAATGACTAGTGAAAAGTGGTCATATGGTCATGGTGAAACTTTTATTCAGCTCTACCTATTTTTCAATCATGCTCAAACATGAATAGATCTATCATGAATACAAACTTGATCATAATAATGAGAAAATGATGGAAATAATTCATTTATAAATCACTGACGAAAAGTAACTGATGAACCAACCATTGAGAACTAACTAATGATTGATTCACAACAAATGTCTTATTCTATCTATCTATCTATCTATCATAGAATACCAAAGGACTGAATATATACAACTCCAACTAACGCTAAAACTAAGAACACTATGACCTTACAGTAAACATCGCTGCGTATGTAGTTAACCAATTTTTTTTCTAACCGATGCCAACTAACGAACGCAATCAAACTCTTCTTACACTACAAACTTTTATTTTCAATTATCAGTTTTGTCTTCATCTCACATTATATTTGTATCATTTCTAATTGTTATCGACTTGTTATCGATTTTATGTACTTATTAAGTCATCAACTAAATTTTACTCCAATTCATCATCTCACCTACTGCTGCTTCAATCAAACACACCGTCCGCCATTGCCAGCAAAACTAATCGAAAAAGTTGAACATTAAAAAATCCGGCACTCATACAACTAAGCTTCCATCCATTCCAATCTTATTACTACTACTACTACATTCTCTCTCACTCACTCTCAGAAAACAAACTCAATGATTATATGAACTATTACAATTGTTTGCATTGAAAAAATGAATTTCTTTTAAAAATTTATTTATTTATTTTACACGAAACTATTCTTGTATTTCAATCAATCAATCAATCAATCAGTCATCCATGTGTGTGTGTGCGTGTGTGTTGTTTGGTTCGTTGCGAAATTTTCTCAACATGCATCCATGAAAGTAGAAATAGAAAAAACAGAGATTATTTTGGTTAGCTGTAGTAGTAGTAGTAGTAGTAATAGTAACAAAGATTATGGCTAACACATACATCATCGATACATTGAACAAGGCATATCGATAATTCAATCAATATATATTATACTTGACAAACAAAATACAGAACAAACGTTTATCATTGTTTGTTTATGAAAAGAAATTTTCTTGTTTAAATAATCGATTCAACGTTAAAGTATTTTTGAAAAAGAAGAAGAAACAGAGGAGAAAACAATGATTGCTGCTTTATTGTGTACAGAGAATGGTTTCGGTTATATATTTCTAGTATAGGTGATGGATGAATGTTGGTTGCATAGTAGAGAGAATCGTTTTAATTAATTAAATATTTTATTTTAAACACTAAGAGTTATTGGGGTCGACTAAACGAAAACATGACACAAATCGATGATGTCATTGACAACATAGGTGTAGACTTGACCTGGTTGGAGTCCACGAGATGATTAGTAACTGATGGTGGTTAGTGACCTTGAATGACATGCCTCAAAATCGTTTACAACGGCGTAGGTGCATCCACTCTTTATGTCCTCTCTAATTCTAATTTTCTGAATTCCTTATCACGTCTTTCTTTCTTTTTCTAAAGTTATTTCACTGAATTATACTTCTCGAATTATATCTTCGCCCCTAATCTCCTACATTACTGCTAATACTTCTACTATCGTTATCACTCTTGGATTTGAAGTGACAGTTGAGTCTGTGTGCTGATGTGGTATGGCAGCAACCTGAACTGATGTACGTACGTACGAAGTTCTACTTTGTAATTGACTGACAACAAGTTATTCAGAGCTCTCTATTATGAGAAGTGTATTCAATCTAGCCTATGTTAAGATATATAGCAGTTTAAATAATACAATTCACCATATAACCAGTAGCGTTCGAGTAGATAATGCGGTACAAGACTAGTAATGTACTTCTTTGATATACTCCTTTTAATGACAAACAATCCCATAGAACCTAACAATCAACACAGAATCAAACGCCACCTTAAGATTATCCAATAAAACTATTGTTGATTGTCATGATGAGGGTGATATTGATTGATATAACAATCATTGTTAACAGTACTGCTAGTAGTAGTAGTAGTAGTGTAGTGAACGAGAACACAGGTGGGACAACCGGACTGCATTTAACGAAAATTACAGAACTACTCAGTAAAATAGGAAAACCATATCGTAAATCGTTAATTTGCAAAATATCAGTTCATCATATTATCGAACTAGACTGTTCCTGTTGCAAACAACATCAATCCATTGTCACTATTCATGTGTTTCATACAAATTCCATTGTGTTCCGAATTCTTCCTTTCTTGATCTTTCCCCCATCTTCTGCTGCCAGACATTACGTTGACACTCACGTCATATACTACTTATAAGTAGCTCGCACCACAGTAGTAGTGGTAGTGGTAGTAGTAGTAGTAGTCCTAGTAACAACAATAATAACAATAAAATCAATGAATTTCATGATTTACATTATGAACTGACCTACTAGTATGATTGATTGATTAACTAACTAAGGTTCAATACGTGATATAAACTTCAATATATTTTTTATTGTCACTTCAGTTTATGATGTAACAGTATATCAATAAATTGTACTAAGGTCAGCTGTAAGATTGTTAATTGTTCAAACTGTAAATCTACACTGATCTGCTGCTGTAATGACATTTATATTAAACTAGTCGAATCTTCCAAATCACTCTTGATGGAGATGCCTTGGAGGACGTTAACACCGGCTTTACATATCTGGGCATCATCACCGACGAGAAAGGGGGATCCGATGCAGATGTGAGGGCGTGGATTGGCAAAGCAAAGGCTGCATTTCTACAATTGAACAACATCTGGAACTCAAAACAACTGTCAACCAAAACCAAAATCAGGATTTTCAATACAAATGTCAAGACAGTTCTACTGTATGGAGCGGAAACTTGGAGAACTACTAAAGCCAACATCCAGAGGATACAAGTGTTTATTAATAGTTGTCTTCGCAAAATACTTCAGATTCGTTGGCCAGATACCATGAGCAACAATGTACTGTGGAAGAGAACAAACCAGATTCCTTCAGTGGAGGAGGAAATCAGGAAGAAGCGATGGAAGTGGACAGGACACACATTGTTTACATCACCTAACTGCGTCACGAGACAAGCCCTCACTTGGAACCCTCAAGGCAAAAGGGATAGAGGAGAGCCAAGGAACACATTACGACGAGAAATAGAGAAAGATATGCGAGGAATAAACAAACATTGGACAGAACTGGAAAGGGTAGCTCAGGACAGAGTTGGTTGGAGAAAACTGGTTGGCGGCATATGCTCGATTGGGGGTAACAGGCGTAAGTAAGTAAGTAAGTCGAATCTTAGCTTACCATGATGATGATGATGATATTTGTTTGGAAAATAAATGATTTGACAGAAAGATAGAAGAAGTTTGTTAAAACACACACACATGGTGATTTGTATATATGAAGTGAATATATTTGTATTGAACTGTGCTTTTTTTCAATAGGTCTATGTATGTATACCACCAGCATTTGATCAGATTACATATACACGTAATGAACACGTGATCCATGGAACAGTGATGTCAACTATTCAGACAGAGTAGCAGCAAGATTATATTCATACACAAATAGGTGTTCTGACATTTTCTATTTGAAAAATCAACTAATCATTAGGTCGATAGGTTTGTAACAACGAGAATTACTAGTGAAATAGCAAGCAGAATAATGAGCATACACTAATGAAGAGAATCCGTTTTGAAATGATTCTTCCTAGTTTTCAAAAGTATCCTCAAATGAAATCATTATGTAATGAATAAAACCAACTATGCTACGATAGTATACCAACCAGGTCAGTAGTTCTAATAGGTAGTTAAGTGTTAATTACTGGATCTGAATGCCCTTTGGTTGTTGTTAGGTTCTTAGATATGCACAGTCCTCCTGAGAAGTTTCATATTAGATAGAATAAAACAGATATTATTGTCTAAAGCTTATTGATTCTGTCTGATTGACTTGAGTTTAGGATGATATTGTTACTACTACTTACTGTCAACTAGTTTGTTTAATTCAAAATTAACTCTCACAAACTCACATTCATTTTTACATATTGGAACATTTAACATCCTACTATATATAATACTCTTCTTTTCTAGTCGATAATACACTCACCTTTGATATTTCACTGTAACACTGTAGTATTTTGTTAAAACAAAAAATGTCAAACAAATATTGATCATTTTCGTCATATTGTTCGAAAAAATTATCAGTTTCTCAATCTTTTCGACTAGATTACTTCATTCAATTCATTCATCTAGTTTAAACTTGATAATTGAAACGATTTACAATTTTATTGATCAGTGAATAATAATGATAATAAATATCACATTTTTTTTTCTATCTATTCATTAGAGATATCAAGTCACGTAAACTAGTGATGATCACATTTCAAGTGAATTTGTTCAATAAAATTCAATCAGCATGAATAAAATTACAAATAAATATAATATTGGTTACTTTTTCATTAATCAATGAATTGTAAAAATTTATTCAGAGGATGTTAGAGAATGTTAGCATTAACGACTCCATAAAGAGTATAAATTACTATATTCTCATAGGAGGTACTAGGCCACACTACCCGTAACCATATAAAATACCTATAATAAATATTTTGGCTAATTAAGCAGCGATTTAGCGTGTTTTTTTAACTAGTTACTTTCGTACGGGACGGCGTTTCTGAACCCAACATGCACAACACTCCTCCTTTATCTGGGCTTTTTGGACCGACATTAAACCCAGAAAAGGTCGAGGCGGATGCCATCATCTGGAAGATACAAGTATTGATTAACGGTTGTCTATGCAAAATATATCAGACCAGTTGGTCAGACATCTTTAGTAACAACCTACTATGAGAGAGAATAAACTAGATTCCAGCATACGAAGAAATCAGGAACAAGTGTTGGAAGTGCATAAGACACCACATTAAGTGAGGTCGTCAAGTGTGTCGTCACAAAACAATCTCTCATTTGGAATCCCCAAGGTCACATATGAGAAGAGGAAGACCAAGAAACACATTGCGTCAAGAAATGGAGGCAGACATGAGAAGTATGAACAACATTTGGATAGAAGTGGAAAGGGAGGCTCAGGACAGAATAATAAGTTAGAAAATACTGCTATTTTTGCCAATGTTTCAGCAGAGGTAACAGAGGCGTAAGTGAATAAGCTAGCGATTTGGGTAATGTTTAAGTTCAAAAACAATTCACACACCTACCTATGCACCACTCTGCTTTGATTCTCCAATTACCAATCGAATGAACTAAGGCTAATGCTTTGAAACTGAGTTACAAAGACTAGAATAACTGTCATCGTAAATCTTCAATCATATACAGACTATGATGATGAGTTGTTTCGTACTATGACACAATGACGGCAGCTCAAGGCTTCAAGAATTGTTAATGTGTATCTACTAACGTTGTCAGTCAGTCAAATGCAACATAGAACTTCGTATGTAAGTACATCAGTTCATGTCGCCATACCACATCAGCACCGAGATGTAATTTTCAATTCAAATCCAATAGTAGAAGAGGTAGTAAAAGTACTAGAAGTAATCGGAGAGGTTAGGATTAGAAGATATTATTCAACATGTATGATTCAGTGAGATAAGTTTAGAAAGTCAAAACTAGAGGTGCTGAAGAATCCAGAAGATTAGGATTTGAGAGAACACAATGAATGAATGCACCGACGCCACTGCGAACGATTTTGAGCCATGTCATTCAGGGTCTCTAACCATCGATTATTATGATCTCGCGGACACCAAACCAGGTACTCGAAAATTACCGACATGGCTAAGTCCATTCGTCAATGACTTCATGGATTTCTGCCATGTTTTGGTTTGGACGCCCCTAGCTTTCTTCCAAGCTATTCCTATATTACAAAATAAAGCTGTTCGAGGCAGTTGGTGGTTAGCCATACGTAATACATGTCCCAACCACCTCAACTGATGAAGTTTCACCACTTCATCTATTGATCTTCCATTCTTACCTAGCACTCGATTTCTAATAACAACGTTGCTTACTCGGGTATCTAACATTGATCGATTTAATGAAGATTTCAAATATATAAATGGCTAGTTTGACAACTAATTAAAAACTTACTATACAACAATCATGATTATTATATTCGTTAAAAATCATATGAATTATTGTTATTTCATTCAATTTAGACAATTTACAACAATCATGTCAACGACATAATATTTATTACATAACAAACAAAATGATAACAATTTATTGATCATTGAATGAATGAATGAATGAGTTAATTTAAACAAACATACATCAATCATCATGATGTATTGTATTTTGAATAAAATGTATGTTACATCATGTTGATTGATTTTTTTGTTTTGCCAAAGTAGGTTAAGAAGAATTCGAAAATAAATAAAAACTGGGTTGCTTTTTTCTCTCTCCAATAATCGATACGCAGATATGTGATTAATTTTTGATCTTAACTTGATCATCATCATGTGCATGAAAGATGAATGATCATTGATGATCAATTTGTAGTTGATTGAGAAAATGAAAGTTAAACAACGGAGTATTACGTAATATAACATTGAATTATGTTGAAAAAAAGATTAAAATGATTGATTGATTGAGATTACAAAGATTATCGTACGACATATACGACACATGTTAATTAATTGGGTGAAAAGTATTGGAAATAGTACTGGGAATAGACCAGCTCCCTAAATAAACTTGCAACATATACATACATCTAGAATCGACTAGAAAGGGAAATCAAACGATTCATCCCATTCAACACAATGTTCAAACATTTTGATGAATGGATAAGAAGACATTAAAGCTTAATTGGCAAACTAATGGGATTTTGAAATCATGAATGAATCATTGTTAGACAACCGTTAGAAACATGGAAGCACTGAAAAACAGCCATTCGTCCTCGTATGAGACTCATCAGTGGCATTGCACACACACACACACACGATTCCTGAACCTCGCAGGACTCGAATCTAGGACATTCGATCTTGAGAGTGAACCCCTTACCTCTTAGCCTGCATCCGACAGTGTTAGTTTCTAACTCCTATCAATCTAGGAATTTTACACAACCTCACTCATTTGTCTCCTTCAGTTATTGCCTCTATATCCGACGGGGTTGAACTACACTAGTCACTTGCAAGCGCATCACTGATGAGTCCCATACGAGGATGAAACGTCCGTCGTCTAGGCTTCTAATGGTGTTCTAACATTGATATATTCATGAAAGACATACCATTTAAAGATTGTTTGTTCAACTTACTTACCTATATACCCCCAAAGGAGCATAGGTCTGAAAGCCGCGTTCTCAAACCTGCACTGTTCTCCTGTTTCATTTTGTCTTCTATCGAACTGTTTATTTTTATTTTTTTCATGTCTCTATTTCTCAGCGTAATGTGTTCCCTCGGTCTTCCTCTCATTCCTTTAACCTTGAGGATTCCAAGTTAGGGCTTATCCTGTGACGTAGTTGAATGCTTTCCTCAATGTATTATGCCCTATTCACTTCCAGAGCTTCTTCCTCCATCGTTTGCTGATAGTGTCTAACGAACGGATCCGAAGTATTTCGCGTAGACAACTGTTAATAAACACTTGTATTTTACAGATGATGGCTTCCATGTTTCTTCAAGTTTCCGCCAAAAACAACAGAACAGTTTTGACATTTGTATTGTATATTCTGACTTGATTGTGTTGGGGATGTTAGATCCCCAAAACTCGCTTGATAAATGCCTTATTATGAATTTCACTTACGAGAGCATGGGCTGATGAGTTGACCTTGAGATTTCATTTCCCATCAGGACCATCCTTGGCTGTGTATTTTAGTGTGCTATTTTTGTGACTCTCCCAAGGACATTTCTATAATGTATAAATAAACGAGATTTGTGTACTTGATTGTATTGTGTGATTGCTGGGTGTTTGTAGAATACACTTTCTACACTTATCAAAACTTCCAGATCAAGATAGCCTACCTGGACACTAGTTGATTGTCTCGTTCACGTTTATCGACTAAGGTAAACCCGTAATAGATTCAAGCATACGTAACAGATTGATAGTGTCTTATTGAATTTCAACCTGTATATTAATCTCTATTGATCACATTCTTCTCAATTGGAATAATTCATTTCACTGTAAAATGTTTTCATTCCCACACAATACTCCTCTATGTGGTATTTGTTAATAGAGAGTTTAGTTTAGTTTAGTTTAATTATATACACCCAAAATAATAACAATAACAAAACAAGAACAAGGTGAACGAAACCATTGATAATATCGACCGTTATTGTTTTTCCTTGTGTGTGTGTGTGTGTGTGTGTGTGTGTGTGTGTGTGATTATTTCCGTGTAACAAATATTTTGTTTTCAATTTGAAAAAATATTAAACTAAATAAGGGCGTAAACACATATTGGCAAAGAAACGATCGAATTGGTTGGATTTTCAAATGTATTTATTATCAGTTTGATTGAATAGATTCTATTTTTTTCTCTCTCGTAAACAATAAGCGCCTAATTATGATTTCAAATATAATCACCTAATCAATCATAATGATTGGATTGAATTGAAGTTAAACAACAACACATTGAATATTGTTTATTCATTCATTCATTCAATTGGTTAGTTGAACATTGAACTGCATTGATATAAATGATTGTTTTTTTTTTTTGAATTGAATTGATAAATTAAAACAAATTATAATATGATCAATGTGTGATTATGAATTTTTAGTGGTAAATGTAACATTGAAAATTGATTATTCTTATTGACCCTACAATTATAATTGAACTATCTAAATAATTTATGTATAGGATAGATAGAGTTTAGTTAAAAACTGAAAATCAGGTTTCGAGTTTCGTCCTATTTAAGACTCATTCGTTGGAGAGTATACATGCCGTAGGCAAATGTAGTGAAGGAGAACACAGGTGAGGACAACCGAATTGTATTTAACGAAAATTACAGAGTTACTCAGTAAAATCGGAAAACCATATCGTAAATCGTTAGTTAATTTGCAAAATATCAATCCATCATCAATCTATTGTCTGACATTTCACTACTCATGCGTTTCATACAAATTCCATTGTATTCCCACTCTTCTTCCTTTCTTGATCTTACCCCATCTTCTGCTGCCGGGCATTACGTTTACACTCACGTCATATACTACTTCTAAGTAGCTCGCACCACACTCGTCCCCCCTTTTAATAAGCTGTCGTCGTAGCCTTTCAAAACAGGGACCCTAGTCAGTTAATATCACCTTCCGTATTCCGTGACGCGCTACAATATGCCGGATTACCACTTCAGTCATTGTTCTTGCCCGCTGGTCTGGAATGGATACGGCATCTACCCAACGTGTAGGGTTTATTAGTTCCCGCTGCTAGAACACGGCGGCAGACACACTCTCGACAAATCTCGACGCCAACAACTGTGCCCCCGACTCCCCATCCATATTCGCAGAGCACAGCACAGCAACATCGTGAGCTCCACAGCTAGCACCAACGGTCACCATCAGCCGACAGCCTCGCCAACCGGAACCTCCCTGTCCACCGGGCTGTCGAACTCCATCATCAGCCGCCCTGTGACCGTCTCCCACGCCGTCTTCCCGGCGGCACCGTCGCCTCACCTTCCCGCAGCGTCCCCATCACCGCCACCTCCGCCCCGGGCCACTTCACATCCACCAGCTCCACCGCGGCCTCAAACCCCTCCAGGAAGCTGCGCAAATCTCCGTTCTCTAACTCCTTCGGCCATGGGAGCTCCTTTCTTCGACCAAGTAACGTTTGTTTTAAACGTCATTGCCGGATCCACTAAGGCACTGAGTCCTAATAGCTCTTCACCTAATAAACGAGTGTTTATGAAATCATCAATGAATCATTATTGTTAGACCATCATTAGAAATCTGGACGAACTGGACAGCCGTTTCTGGTACTGGTACTGGGCTCATCAGATCTCTATAATACTATAATATAAAATCAAAACTTGATTCGTGGGGAAATTCACAAACTTCTAATGAGAAGACATCATGACCAGTGGAGTATATGCATTTACCTACCCAAGACAACTAGGTGATATTGGGCAAAGTCATTAGGTTGGTCAGAAACAAACATTATAAACACCGTCGGACGCTGGCTTCGTGGTCCAAAGGTTAGGCGTTCACTTGCAAACCCGAATGTCTTGAGTCTGAATCTTGGAAGTAGCAGGAGTCCTGAATGCACACTGCCACTGATGAGTCCAACTGGAAGACGAAATGACCATGTTTCACTGCTTCCTGGTTTCTTTCTGATGGTGGTTGGTGGTGGTCTAACAACAATTCTTTCACAATTTCAATTTTTATGTTAAAAATCTGTTTTTACACATTTGAAATCATCAAAAAATCCCTAGATCAATCAGAGTTAGACATTAACACCGTTGGATGCCGGCCCATTGGTCCGATGGTCAGGCGTTCGCCTACAATGCCAAATGTCCTGGGTTCGAATCCCTTGAGGATCAGGAGTTGTGGATGCTCACTGCTGATGAGTCCCATACCAGGACGAAACGGCCGTCTTTCAGTGCTTCCAGGTTTCTAATGGTGGTCTAACAATGATTGATTGATTGTGATTTCAAATGTGTAAAAACGTAAACCTCCAAAACTGTGCCCCAAAAATTCTGTTTATCCAAAAAAACTAGAAAGAAAACAAACACATTTTACATTCAAATTAAAAATGTACAACAGTTTTTTTTTCCTGCAAACAAACAACTAACTTACTTAACATCATCATATTAACTACTATTCTCTAGTTAAAAAAAAACGTAAATCAATCAATCAATAATAGAATAATAATGGCGATGAAAATTATTCGCCTCTTCTTCTCTGGCTATTTGCATGTATGTCAATAGACGACGACAGTGTGTCATTATGTTCGGATGTGTTTGTGTGTGTGTGTGTGTGTTCATGTGTTCAGAAGGTTTGTTCATTTTTATGTTTAATCTATATAAAAAGGTTGTATAACAATTCAATGTCATTATCGATTAATGCTTACAATTATTTTACTTCTTACTTTTTCAATTCAGAATGTTTAAACAAAACTAACTAATAATTTCAAAGCTTGAACATTGAATGAATGGTTCAATATACAAATTTCAATTCATTATTGATAAGAGTACAAATGAGAGAAAATGATTTTCGAAATTTATTGATCTGTGTTTAGACATCAAACAATAAATGTTGGGCTATTTATATGAATATTTGAATAATTAAATAAGGGCGTGGTGAATTAATGAATGCCTAGTGAGAAGTCATACTTAGTGGAATTCAAACATTTACGTGGCCGATTACTTACACCAGTTACCTCCAATGGAGCATAGGTCACCACCGACAAACATTAGCCAACTTACTCTGTTTTGAGAATTCCTTTCTAGTTCTGTCTAATTGTTGTTCAATCTTCTCATGTCTGTCTCGATTTGTCGACGCAATATGTTCTTTGGTCTTCCTCCATTCTTTTGACCTTGAGGATTTGGATGAGGGCTTGACTTGTGACACGTTTGACGACCTCACTTAATGTGTGTGTGTCCTAAGCAATTCTAGCACTTCTTCCTGATTACTTCGTATACTGGAATCTCGTTCGTTCTCTTTCACAGTAGGTTGTTACTGAAGATGTCTGACCAAATGATCTGAAGTATTTTGTGTGGGCAACTGTTTCAGTTCCATACAGCAGAAAAGTCTTGACATTTGTATTGAAAATATTGACTTTGGTGTTGATTGTAGTTGTTTTGAGTTGCAGGTGCTGTTCAATTATGGAAATGTTGCATTTGCTTTGCTGATTTGCGCATTCACATCTACATTAAATCCACTGGGTTCATTAATGATGCTGAGCAGGTGGTGTATAAAGGATTTTATTATCCTCCAGATCTTCTCTATCAAATGTGATTCAATTGGTGAATATTGTGATGTAGCGGAGAATATTGATTTTCTCTTTGAGACCTGCCTCTACACTGGCCGTCTTCTTTTGCACATGTTGTTGAGTGTGGGATATAGGAGCTAGATGATCTGTGAAGTCCAGTTCGTCCAGCTGCGTCCTAGCAGTCCATTGGATACCGTGACTCCCTGTAGATGTTGACGTCTTCATCATCCCTTCGAACACCAGGAGAAAGACAATGGGTGAGAGTAAGAAACCTTGCCTGACACTAGTGTTTACTTCGGATGAGTCTGTTAGCTGTCTTCTATGCACGACTTCGCAGTTTACTCCATAGTTAGAATTCAGTATTAAATGTTTCGTACAGCATGGAATTCTCTACATGGAATATTCCGACAAGTTTCCCTTACAATGTATAATGCCGTCCAGTGAGATATCTAGGATTGTACACTTTTGCCCTATATGTGGTGGCAAGAAGTCTTAAAATTTTGAATAGGCGCCTGAATAGATAACGTGATCAATAGACATAATTGATGTGTTAAAACAAACGTAAATCCGGAAAGTGTTGAAATATTTTGATGTTAGGAATACAGTTAGCCTGAATATTTAAACAAGTCGTTCAGGTGTGCTCATTACGAGATCTAAAGGCCTTAGATTTGATATCTAGAAAGTTTGTGAATGGACCTTACTGTGTATGTAGTCCAGTAGTGGGACTAAACAGCATCAAGTATGGTTCTTGGTTTCATTGAATGCCTTAGCTAAGATCATTATGAACAGTATGAACGGATTAATTCAACATCATCGATAACTCTCTATGATAAGAATCAGAATGATAACTAAAATAGACTAACAATGATATTTGGAGATCAGATTAGAATTAAAATATGGAAATATACACATTTACTGTGTTAATCTGTATATGAAACCTTTCAAAATGGATGAGCACTTTATATACTGTAACATCTATTTTCAGTGGGTGATTATTCTGGTGAATATATTATCTACCGAATCAATCGAAAAGCAATTTTTCTGGAGTTGTAGACGTTATATATTAATATGTTAATCATGAAGTATCACTTTAGTGAAAATTTTTTGCGTACAATTTCATAAATACTGAACAACTAAGTCATTAATGGTGTTTATCTGATAATTACATGGTCACTAAGTTAATTTATTCGATATCTCAGTACAATATTGTGTTTTATCCTAACATTTGAAATAAACAGCAGGAAATTTAACTGATCACGTTTAGGACCACATCATAACAAAATCTACACATTTGAAATCATCAATCAATCATTGTTAGACCACCATTAGAAACCTGGAAGCACTGGTGGTCTAACAATGATTGATTGATGATTTCAAATGTGTAAAAACGCAAACCTCCAAAACTGTGCGCCAAAATCTAAACAGACACTGATTATCTCAGTGATGGGTTAACGTTGAATCAAACAATATCTAACTCCGCCTGTAGCCTCCTATTGTGGTTACTCCATGTCTCAAGACCGTATAAAGGATGAGGAGAATCGGGCATGCGGTTAGCGACATCGTCCCGTAGAAAACTAACTCCCTAAAAAAAACGCTAGCCAGCAAAAAAAAATGATTCGAACCATTTAAACTCCATTCTAGGAGTTTCAAGGTCATCATAACAAGTCATGATGAAAGCTGAGTTTCTTCGGTAGTCACAAAGCTGATACTTCTTCTGACAACCAGAGTGACCGTAAATATAAATCGGTTCATGGAATGTTCGTACAAACAATATTCACGTAGTTATTGATCTGACTGACACTAAACAGTTTTAAACCTAATCAGACCTTACCACAGTTTAAGAACATGAGTCAGTCAGTCTGACGCAGCGTAGAACTTCGTATGTAAGTACATCAGTTCATGTCGCCATACCACATCAGCACAGAGATGTAATTTTCAATCCAAATCCATTAGTAGAAGAGGTAGTAAAGGTATTAGAAGATTAGGGTTTAAGAGAATACAGCGAATAAATGCACTGGCGCCTTTGTGAACGATTTTGAGCCATGTCATTCAGGGTATCTAACCATCGATTATTATCATCTCGCGGACCCCAATCAGGTAGTCGACAATTACCGACATGGCTAAGTCCACTCGTCAATGACTTCATGGATTTATGCCATGTTTTGTTCTGACCGCCCCTAACTTTCTTCTAACCTATTCCTACACTACAAAACAAAGCTCCTCGAGGCAGTCTGTCGTTAGGCATACTCAACACATGTCCCAACCATCTCAACTGATGAAGTTTCACCACTTCAGCTATTGATCTGCCATTCTTACCTAGCACCCGATTCCTAATAACAGCATTCCCCACTTGGGTGTCCCAGGATATAGGAGCAGTGCTTCGAAGACAACTATGATCGAAAACCAGTAACCTACGAATATCTTCTACTCTCACTGGCCGTGTTTCACAGGCATATAGTAGAATGGAACGAGCTACTGCGCAGTACACTCGTCCTTTAGTCAGCAAACGGATATCTCGCCTATGCCATAAGTGACGCAAGTTTCCAAAAGCCAATCGAGCCTTCTGCATTCGTGCCGAGATTTCGTCAGTCACCAAGCCATCAGCACTGATAAGACTCCCCAGATAAGTGAAGCGGTCAACACGCTCGACTACTTCACTGCCTATCACTAGTTCAGGTGAACATGACACAAATTTACTAACAATTTCTAATACACTATAAGTCGTTATGACTTTTTATTCATGTCATTGTTTTATTTTGTTAAAAATTTTCTTCCTGGTTACCAATACAAACTATTTCTATTCATAACTCAACATGGAGGATTTATAAACATCACTAGATTAACCAATCAGATTGCAAGATATCCTTTAATTCATCTATTGTGCTGAAGACAATACACATACATAGATGATACTAACATGCACACAAAATAATAACTCTTATTTCCCCTAATCAAATATCTCATTCATTATTCATGTAATTTAAGTACTTAGTTTCTAGCTTAATAATTCCAAGGTATATAAATTAACTATGATTTTCTTTACCACCAACTTGTAACAATAAAAAAACACGAATTTTGTATGACTTTTTTTTTCCTCAAAATACACTAACCACTACTACTAAGTGTACTTGGTGGATACACAATAGGGAATTCATTCATTAGACAATAAACTAAATGACGCCATTTATTGGGTTTTGTCAATGAAGTATTTTGATGAATGATAGGAATATAAACACTGCATAAACACAATACTATACTATACTATACTATACTAATGCTATACTATACTAATACTATACTATACTATACTAATACTATACTAATACTATACTAATACTATACTAATACTATACTAATACTATACTAATACTATACTATACTATACTGTACTGTACTATACTATACTATACTATACTAATACTATACTATACTATACTAATACTATACTAATACTATACTATACTAATACTATACTAATACTATACTATACTAATACTATACTATACTAATACTATACTATACTATACTATACTAATACTATACTAATACTATACTAATACTATACTAATACTATACTATACTATACTGTACTGTACTATACTATACTATACTATACTAATACTATACTATACTATACTAATACTATACTATACTATACTAATACTATACTATACTAATACTATACTAATACTATACTAATACTATACTAATACTATACTAATACTATACTAATACTATACTAATACTATACTATACTAATACTATACTATACTAATACTATACTATACTATACTATACTATACTATACTAATACTATACTAATA
The DNA here is from genome assembly GCA_944470395.2 of Schistosoma turkestanicum. NCBI lineage: Eukaryota > Metazoa > Platyhelminthes > Trematoda > Strigeidida > Schistosomatidae > Schistosoma > Schistosoma turkestanicum. The sequence continues at coordinate 7,203,539 of OX103972.1, forward strand.
CTATACTAATACTATACTATACTATACTAATAATATACTAATACTATACTATACTATACTATACTATACTGTACTATACTATACTATACTATACTATACTATACTGTACTATACTATACTATACTATACTATACTATACTATACTATACTATACTATACTATACTAATACTATACTATACTAATACTATACTATACTATACTAATACTATACTAATACTATACTATACTATACTGTACTATACTATACTATACTGTACTATACTATACTAATACTATACTATACTAATACTATACTAATACTATACTATACTATACTATACTATACTAATACTATACTATACTAATACTATACTATACTAATACTATACTAATACTATACTAATACTATACTAATACTATACTATACTATACTATAATTTACTATACTTTACTATACTAATACTATACTAAACATGAAAATGGAGATGAAATAAAGTCTCTTATTGAATTCAATACAAAAACCCTACATTTGTTTGTAAATAATTGAAACAATGAAATGTATGATAGTTAAAACAATACGATAAAAGATAAAGAGAGATATTTCCATTTGGAACTGAGATTGTTCAGCTGCTCTACGACTCAATGCTATACCTACACCAGCGAGACCCCGGGAAGCAGCATCAGGACTATCAGATACATGAAGAATAAATTGAGCTGCTTCTTTATTTTGACAAGGCGAAATCAAATTAATGATCTCACTGGGATCCTGTATGCATGTTCCCGAGACGCAGCATACATCGATTGAGCGAGATTCTAATGTCCTAGCTAACGAAGCCTGTTGCACTATTTGGCATAATTTACTTACATTTAATGCTCCAACATGTAGTCCAGCTGTGCACTGTGATAAATGATTGTGAGAAGAGTTAGTTGTGGAGATAAGAGAGGTATTAGGGCGTGTAGGAAGGTTTTGATTTTGACCGATTTGGTCTCGTGTGCTGTTACGGGTATGACAGCAATTGTCACATCCTGGCTGCCCACACCGTTAAAGGTTGTTTTTTGACGAACCTGAAAAGGAAGATAGATTAGTGTTGGTCTTGGAGACCTTGGTGCGTCACGTCAGAGTCCAAGGGACAACTGCTTGAGGCCGGTCACGCACGGCTTTTTATGAAGGTTTTTTTTGAGTATTAGCTCCGATCTTGAAAGCCCTTAATGGGCACCCTTACCACCAGAGACGGAAATCAGTGAGGTAAGATGAGGTGTAACATTTACAGGGTCGACCTTTTCTAACCCTTCTTTCCTTGTGAGATTGCAGCATCGCTGCAGATGCTGGTTGTAAGGGAAACACCTTACTACTGTCACATTCTTCTGCTGTCAGCAGTACTACATCGCCCTCAGACGTTGTGTAGCTGCTTTTAGTCTCATCGTTCTCCAATGGAACTGCCTGCCGGGCATGGTAGAGCCTACAGCAACATTTGTTCCAGCCAGTATAGCTCGGCTGGGTCATCACGATATAGGCAAGCTTGACCACCACGTCAAGGTAGGTAGCAGCTACGGTCGGTTACTTGGAACTAATGTTATTATTATTATTATTATTATTCAGCTTATATTATGGATGAATTCAACACTTAACCAGATATGTATGTGTGTTAATGCTTGCTCATCAAGAGTGGAAAGGCGTTCTCATTGAAAAATAACTGAGTCAATGTTCAATAATTACTAATTCAGTCAATATTCAACTATTTTTAAAACACGTAATTTGATTATTTATAGAGTTGACTATTTTTTGTTTCAAAATCAAAAGAAATACTTTGGTAGAGATCAAAAAGTTGGAGATAATCATATATCGAGGGAAAAATATAAAATATATGTATATCCGTATAGTTACATTATAGTGGACATTCGTTTTAATGAGGGGTTTAACCTCATCTCAACTGTAATTAATTGTAATAACACTAATACATTATTGCTTTCTTTATTCAATAACTAACTAATTCAATCAAGTTTTTTTTCGTAAGTTTAATAATTATGAAAAGAAAAAAAAATTTTTTTTCCCCCCAAAAAAAAATGTTTGTGTCTAGGTGGAGAGAAAAATACCAAAAACAAAGAAGTTATTTACAATTACATTGTCTAGTCTAGACAGTAATAAAAAAATTTTCATTTATATTCAATGTTGATTATGTTGTAATGAGTGTAGAAACCAATAAACAAAGTGTTCATTCACTAATCTGTCAGAAAATAAAAACTTCATAATTATATTGTTTTTAAACTTATACTTTGCACTAATCAAGATATGACTTGTTGATAATATAAGCAGACAGAATGATAATCAGTAAAGTGCAGGAATAATATAGGACATAGTTAAACTAATCAATCATTGAGGCCTAGTAGATCAGCTAACTAGATTATAAATTTCAATGTCGATTGTGTATAGTTCAAAAGCACTCGTAAGCGAATTGAATTGATAGACATTCAACTCAATCAAAAATATATATATATATATATATATTATTGATTGAGTTGAATGTCTATCAATTCAATTCGCTTACGAGTGCTTTTGAACTATACACAATCGACATTGAAATTTATAATCTAGTTAGCTGATCTACTAGGCCTCAATGATTGATTAGTTTAACTATGTCCTATATTATTCCTGCACTTTACTGATAATCATTCTGTCTGCTTGTATATATCAACAAGTCATATCTTGATTAGTGCAAAGTATCAGTTTAAAAACAATATAATTATGAAGTTTTGTTTTCTGACAGATTAGTGAATGAACACTTTGTTTATTGGTTTCTACACTCATTACAACATAATCAACATATTGAATATAAATGAAAATTTTTTTATTACTGTCTAGACTAGACAATGTAATTGTAGATAACTTCTTTGTTTTGGGTATTTTTCTCTCCACCTAGACACAAACATTTTTTTTTTGAGGGGGAAAAAAAATAGTTTTTTTCTTTTCATAATTATTAAACTTACGAAAAAAAACTTGATTGAATTAGTTAGTTATTGAATAAAGAAAGCAATAATACATTTGTGTTAATATTACAATTAATTACAGTTGAGGTGATGTTAAACCCGTCATTAAAACGAATGTCCACTATGATGTAACTATACGTAAATATATATGTGTATATATATTTCCCCTCGATATATGATTATCTCAGACTTTTTGATCTCTTACAAAGTATTTCTTTTGTTTTGAAAAATGAAATAGTCAACTCTATAAATAATCAAATTATATGTTTTAAAAATAGTTGAATATTGAATGAATTAGTAATTATTGAACATTGACTCAGTTATTTTTCAATGAGAACGCCTTTCCACTCTTGATGAACATTAACACACATACATATCTGGTTAAGTGTTGAATTCATCCATAATTTAAGTTGAATAATAATAATAATAATCATAACATTAGTTCCAAGTACCCGACCGTAGCTGCTACCTTGATGTGGTGGTCAAGCTTGCCTATCGTCATGACCCAACCGAGCTATATTGGCTGGAACATATGTTCCTGAAGGTCCTAACATGACAGGCAGGTCGATTGGAGAACGATGAGACTAAAAGTAGCTACCCAAGGTCTGAGGGCAAAGTCGTACTGCTGACTGACTGTGGAAGGGTGTGAGAGCAGTAAGGTGTTTACCTCGGATAACCAGCATCTTCAGCGATGCTGCCTTCTCACAAAGAAGGAAGGGTTAGGAAAGGTCGATACTAAGAATGTCACAACTCACCTTACCTCACGGATTTCCGTCTCCGTCTGTAAGGGTGCCCACTAAGGGCTTTCAAGGGCGGAGCTAACACTCAAAAAACCTGTCATAAAAAGGCCGTGCGTGACCGGCCTCAAGCAGTTGTCCCTTGGATTCTGCGGTCACGTACCAAGGTCTCTAAGACCAACATTAATCTATCTTCCTTTTCAGGTTCCTCAAGAAACAACCTTCCACTGTATGGGCAGCCGGGAAATGACAACCGCCCTCATACCCGTAACAACGCACGAGACCAAATTGGTCAAAATCAAATCCTTCCTACACCCCGTAATACCTCTCTTCTCTCCACAACTAACTCTTCTCACATTCCTTTATCACACTGCACAGCTAATGCAAGCGATGCGAGCTCACGAAACGTCATTTCTGGTCTCCTGAAACCCCGCTCTAGACTTCATTTTGTAGAATTTAATGTACTTACATTATGTCAAATAGGGCAACAGGCATCATTAGCCAGGACTTTAGAATCTCGTGCCATCGATGTATGCTGCGTCTCGGGAAACGCGCATACAGAAGATCCTAGTAAAATCATTAATTTGATTTCACCTTATCAAAACAAAGAATCAGCTCGATTTACTCTTCATGTATCCGATAGGCCTTGATGCTGCTTCCTGGAGTCTCGCTAGTGTAGGTATAGCATTGAGTCGTAGAGCTGAACAATCTCAGTTCCAAGTTATCGTGTTGTTTTAATTACCATACATTTCATTATTTCAATTATTTACAAACAAATGTAGTGTTTTTGTATTGAATTTAATAAAAGACTTTATTTCATTTCCATTTTCATGTTTAGTATAGTATCAGTATAGTATAGTATAGTATAGTATAGTATGATATAGTATAGTATAGTATAGTATGATATAGTATGGTATAGCACAGTATAGTATAGTATGATATAGTATAGTATAGTATAGTATAGTATTAGTATAGTACATTATAGTATAGTATAGTATAGTATGGTATAGTATTAGTATAGTATAGAATAGTATTAGTATAGTATAGTATGGTATAGTATTAGTATAGTATAGTATAGTATTAGTATAGTATGATATAGTATAGTATTAGTATAGTATAGCATAGAATAGTATAGTATAGTATGATATAGTATATTACAGTATAGTATAGTATAGAATAGTATAGTATAGTATAGTATATAATAGTATAGTATATTATGGTATGGTATAGTAGTAGTATAGTATAGTATAGTGTAGTATGATATAGTATAGTATAATATAGTATAGAATAGTATAGTATAGTATGATATAGTATAGTATAGTATTAGTATTGTATGATATAGTATAGTATAGTATGGTATAGTATAGTATTAATATAGTATAGTATAGTATTAGTATAGTATGATATAGTATAGTATAGTATAGTATAGTATGATATAGTATAGTATAGTATAGTATAGCATAGCATAGCATAGTATAGTATAGTACAGTATAGTATAGTATAGTATGATATAGTGTAGTATAGTTTAGTATAGTATTCGTATAGTATAGCATAGTATAGTATAGTATTAGTATAGTATAGTATTGTGTTTATGCAGTGGTTGTATTCTTCCTGTTATTCATCAAAATACTTCATTGACAAAAACCAATAAATGGCGTCATTTAGTTTATTGTCTAATGAATGGATTCCCTATTGTGTATCCACCAAGTACACTTATTAGTGGTTAGTGTATTTTGAGGAAACAAAAAAAGTCATACAAAATCCCTGTTTTTTTATTGTTACAGGTTGGTGGTAAAGAAAATCATAGTTAATTTATATACCTTGGAATTATTAAGCTAGAAACTAAGTACTTAAATTACATGAATAATGAATGAGATATTTAATTAAGGGAAATAAGAGTTATTATTTTGTGTGCATGTTAGTATCATCTATGTATGTGTATTGTCTTCAGCACAATAGATAAATTAAAGGATATCTTGCAATCTGATTGGTTAACCTAGTGATGTTTTTTAAATCCTCCTTATTGAGTTATGAATAGAAATAGTTCTTATTGGTAACCAGAAAGAAAAGTTTAACAAAATAAAACAATGACATTAATAAAAAGTCATAACTACTTTATAGTCTAATAGAAATTGTTAGTGAATTTGTGTCGTGTTCACCTGAACTAGTGATAGGGAGTGAAATAGTCGAACGTGTAGACCGCCTCACTTATCTGGGGAGTCTCATCAATGGTGATGGCCTGGTGACTGACGAAATCTCAGCTCGGATATAAAAAGTTCGATTGGCTTTTGCTAACCTGCGTCACTTATGGTGTAGGCGAGATATCCGTTTGCTAACTAAAGGACAAGTGTACTGTACATTCGTTCGCTCCGTTCTACTTGATGGCTGTGAAACATGGCCAGTGAGAGTAGAGGACATTCTTAGGTTACTGGTTTTCAATCATAGGTGTCTTCGAAGCATTGGTCGTATATCGTGGGACACCCGAGTGAGCAACGCTGTTATTAGGAAACGGGTGCTAGGTAAGAATGGAAGATCAATAGATGAAGTAATGAAACTTCATCATTTGAGGTGGTTGGGACACGTGTTGCGTATGCCTAACCACCGACTACCTCGTCGAGCTTTGTTTTGTAGTGTAGGAGTAGGTTGTAAGAAAGTTAGGGGCGGCCAAACCAAAACATGGCAGAAATCCATGAAATCATTGACTAGTGGACTTAGCCATGTCGGTAATTGTCGACTACCTAGTTGGGGTCCGCGAGATGATAATAATCGATGGTTAGATACCCTGAATGACATGACCCAGAATTGTTCGCAATGGCGCCAGTGCATTTATTCTTTGTGTCCTCTCAAATCCTAATCTTCTGGATTCTTCAACACCTCTAGTTTTGACTTTCCAAACTTTTCTCACTGAATCATACTTCTTGAATAATATCTTCGAATCCTAACCTCTCCGATTACTTCTAATACCTTTTTACTACCTCTACTACTATTGGATTTGAATTGACAGTTACATCTCTGTGCTCCTGATGTGGTATGGCAACATGAACTGATGTCCGTACGTAGGAAGTTTTACGTTGCATCTGACTGACTGACTGACTCATGTTCTTAAACTGTGGTAAGGTATGATTGGGTTTGAAACTGTTTAGTGTCAATCAGGTCAATAACTACGTGAATATTGTTTGTACGAACATTCCATGAACCGATTTATATTTACGGTCGCTCTGGTTGTCAGTAAAAGTATTAGCTTTGTGACTTCCCCGAAGAAACTCAGCTTTCATCATGACTTGTTATGATGACCTTGAAACTCCTAGAATTGAGTTTAAATGGTTCGAATTATTTTTTTTGCTGGCTAGCGTTAGTTAGTTTTCTACGGGATGAAGTTGCTAATCGCATGCCCAAACCACTTCCTCCTTTATCCGGTCTCGAGACCTGGAGTAACCACAGTAGGAGGCTACAGCCGGAGTTAGATATTGTTTGGTTCAACGCTAATCTATCACTGAGATAATCAGTGTCTGTTTAGATGATGAGGTCCGAACGTGACCAGTTCAGTTTCTTGCTGTTTATTCCAAATGTTAGGATAAAACACACAATATTGTACTGAGATATCGATTAAATTAACTTAGTGACCATGTAATTATCGGATAAACATCATTAATGGCTTAGTTGTTCAGTATTTACGCAATCGTACGCAAAAAATTTTCCACTTCAAATGTTTCATATACAGATTAACATAGTAAATGTATATATTGGTTTTGAAGATTTCCATATTTTAATTCTAATCTGATCTCCAAATATCATTGTTAGTCTATTTTAGTTATCATTCTGATTCTTGTCATAGAGAGTTATCGATGATGTTGAATTAATCTGTTCATACTGTTGAATGATCTTAGCTAAGGCAGTCAATGAAAACAAGAACCAAGAACTTGATGCTGTTTAGTCCCACTACTTGGACTACATACACAGTAAGGTCCATTCACAAACTTTCTATAGATATCAAATGTAAGGCCTTCAGATCTTGTAATGAGCACACCTGGACGGCTTGTTTGAATATTCGAGCTGATTGTTTTCCTAATATCAAATTATTTCAACACGTTTCGGATTTACGTTTTGTTTTAGCACATCAATTATGTGTATATTGATCGCTTTATCTATTCAGGCGCCTATTCAAAATTTTACAACTTCTTCCCACCACATATAGGGCAAAAGTGTACAATCCTAGATATCTCACTGGATGGCAATATACATTGAAAGGGAAACTTGTTGAAATATTCCATGTATAAAATTCCAAACTGTATGAAACATTTAACATTGATTAAAGCCATTATTACTATTATGAAAAAGATCACTTTTATTTTCATCACCGAGATAGCACTCAATGATTAATATTTACAGTTAGTTTACTCAATTTACAAAACGATTGTTTATTACTTTCGTTGGAACTTGTTTAAAGCTCCATACAACTGATGTGCAGACGCTCAACTTCGTGCATAGACGACAGCCAGCAGACTCATCTGAAGTAAAGACTAGTGTCAGGCAAGGTTGCTTACTCTCACCCTTCTTCTTTCGCCTAGTGTGGTTGGCTGGATTACGAATTCATCAACATCTGGAGGGAAGCATGGAAAACAATAGAAAGCCAGGATGCAGCTGGACTATTTGGACTTTGTAAATGATCTAGCTGTTCTATCCAATACTCAACAACATATGCAAAAGAAGACGTCCAGTATAGCAGCAGGTCTCAAAGAGAAAATCAATATTCTCCGCTACATCACTATATTCACCAAATGAATCACATTTGATAGAGAAGATTTGGAGGGCATATAAAATCCTTTATACACCACCTGCTCAGCATCATTGATGAACCCAGTGGATTCAATATGTAGATGTGATGGCGCAAATCAACAAAGCAAATGTAGCATTTCTACAATTGAACAACACCTGCAACTTAAAACAAATGTCAGTCAACACCGAAGTCAATATTTTCAATACAAATGTCAAGACTTTTCTGTTGTATGGAGCTGAAACTTGAAGAATCACGATATTAGTATTAGTATTTATTCACAGTTGCCTACACAAAATACTTCAGATCAGTTGAGTAGACATCTTCAGCAACAACCTGCTGTGTGAAAGAGAACGAACGAGATTCCAGTATACGAAGTAATCAGGAAGAAGTGTTGGACACACAAACATTAAGTGAGGTCGTCATACGCGTCACAAGTCAAGCCCTCATCAGAATCCTCAAAGTCAAAAGAATGGAGGAAGACCAAAGAACATATTGCGTCCAGAAATCAAGACAGTCGTGAGAACAAGATTGAACAACAATTGGACAGAACTAGAAAGGAAGGAGGTCTAAAAGAGAGTAAGTAAGTTGGCTAATGCTTGTCGGTGGTGACCTATGCTCCATTGGAGGTAACTAACTGGTGTAAGTAATCGGCCAAGGTTAATGATCAAATTCCTCTAGGTATGACTTCTTTCTTACTAGGCATTGATTGAATCATCACGCCTATTTATTGCTTGATAACTAAACAACACAGATCAATAAATTTCGAAAATTTTCTCCCTCTTATAAAAATAATGAATTCAAATTTGTATATTTAACCATTCATTCAATGTTCAAGCTTTGAAATTATTAGTTTTGTTTTGTTTAAACATTCTGAATTGAAAAAGTAAGAAGTAAAATAATTGTAAGCATTAATCGATAATGACATTGAATTGTTATACAACCTTTTTATATAGATTAAACATAAAAATGAACAAACCTTCTGAACACATGAACACACACACACACACACAAACATCCGAACATAATGACACACTGTCGTCGTCTATTGACATACATGCAAATAGCCAGAGAAGAAAAGGCGAATAATTTTCATCGCCATTATTATTCTATTGATTGATTGATTTACGTTTTTTTTTTAAACTAGAGAATAGTAGTTAATATGATGATGTTAAGTAAGTTAGTTGTTTGTTTGCAGGAAAAAAAAGTGTTGTACATTTTTAATTTGAATTTAAAATGTGTTTGTTTTCTCTCTAGTTTTTTGGTTAAACAGACTTTTTGGGGCACAGTTTTGAAGGTTTACGTTTTTACACATTTGAAATCATCAATGAATCATTGTTTGACCACCATTAGAAACCTGGAAGCACTGAAAGACGGCCGTTTCGTCCTGGTATGGGACTACTCATCAGCAGTACGCATCCACGACTCCTGCTCCTCGCAGGATTCGAACTCGGGACCTTTGGCATTGTAGGCGAACGCCTTACCATCGGACCAATGGGCCAGCATCCAACGGTGTTAATGTCTAACTCTGATTGATCTAGGGATTTTTTGATGATTTCAAATGTGTAAAAACAGATTTTTAACATAAAAATTGAAATCGTGAAAGAATTGTTGTTAGACTACGAACCAACCACCATTAGAAAGAAACCAGCAGGAAGCACTGAATCATGGTCATTTCGTCTTCCAGTTGGACTCATCAGTGGCAGTATGCATGATTCGGACCCAAGACCTTCGAGTTTGCGAGTGAACACCTAACCTTTGGACCACGAAGCCGGTGTCCGACGGTATTTATAATGTCTGTTTTTGACCAACCTAATCATCTAGTTGTCTTTGGTAGGTAAATGCCTATAACCAACAAGGTTGAATTCCACTGGTCATGATGTCTTCTCACTAGAAGTTTGTGAATTTCCGCACAAAGCTAGTCATTAGAGAGCATGTGTTGATTTTATATTATAGTATTATAGAGATCTGATGAGCCCAGTACCAGTGTGGTGTGAGCTACTTATAAGTAGTATATGACGTGAGTGTCAATGTAATGTCTCGCAGCAGAAGATGGGGGAAGATCAAGAAAGGAAGAGTTAGAACACAATGGAATTTGTATGAAACGCATGAATAGTGACAATGGATTGATGTTTTGCAACAGGAACAGTCCAGTTCGGTAATATGATGAACTGATATTTTGCAAATTAACGATTTACGACATGGTTTTCCAATTTTACTGAGTAACTGTGTAATTTTCGTTAAATACAATTCGGTTGCCCCACCTGTGTTCTCCTTCACTACACCAGTACCAGAAACGGCTGTCCAGTTCGTCCAGATTTCTAATGATGGTCTAACAATAATGATTCATTGATGATTTCATAAACACTCGTTTTCGTAGGTGTACTTATTTAAATTTAATTCATTTCCAAATGGTTTGGATTAACCCCCCGTTGTTGATATTTTGACGAATATCTCTATCTGATCACTTCTTGATTAGCATATCAGAGCATTCAATGCAGATTGCCTCAATATATTGCCACAAGTGAATAGCTATTAGGACTCAGTGCCTTAGTGGATCCGGCAATGGCGTTTAAAACAAACGGTACTTTGTTCGAATCTTGCCTATGGCATGTACACTCTCCAACTGATGAGTCTTAAATAGGACGAAACTCGAAACCTGATTTTCAGTTTTTAACCACACTCTATCTATCTATCCTATACATAAATTATTTAGATAGTTCAATTATAATTGTAGGGTCAATAAGAATAATCAATTTTCAATGTTACATTTACAACTAAAAATTCATAATCACACATTGATCATATTATAATTTGTTTTAATTTATCAATTCAATTCAAAAAATAACAACCATATTATAATTTGTTTTAATTTATCAATTCAATTCAAAAAATAACAACCATTTATATCAATGAAATTCAATGTTCAACTAACCAATTGAATGAATGAATAAACAATATTCAATGTGTTGTTGTTTATTGAAATTTTTTCAATTCAATCCAATCATTATGATTGATTAGGTGATTAAATTTGAAATCATAGTTAGGCGCTTATTGTTTACGAGAGAGAAAAAATAGAATCTATTCAATCAAACTGATAATAAATACATTTGAAAATCCAACCAATTCGATTGTTTCTTTGCCAATATGTGTTTACGCCCTTATTTTTTTCAAATTGAAAACAAAATATTTGTTACACGGAAATAATCACACACACTCTCTCACACACACACACACACGAGAAAACAATAACGGTCGATATTATCAACGATTTTGTTCACCTTGTTCTTGTTTTATTATTGTTATTATTTTGGGTGTATACAACTAAACTAAACTCTCTTAATGAAAACATTTTACAGTGAAATGAATTATTCCAATTGAGAAGAATGTGATCAATATAGATTAATATACAGATTGAAATTCAGTAAGACACTATCAATCTGTTAAGTTCGTCACTATGTATGCTTGAAGCTATAACGGGTTCATATTAGTCGATAAACGTGAACGAGACAATCAACCAGCTTCCAGGTAGACTATCTTGATCTGGAACGGCTAAAGAGAAGTTTTGATGTAGAGTAGAAAGTATATTCTACTACAAACACCCAACAAGCATAATATACAATCAAGTACACAACTCTCGTTTATTTATACATCATAGAAACGTCCTTGTGAGAGTCACAATAATGGAACACTAAAATACACAGCCAAGGGTTTTCCCGGAGCGAAATGTAATCTCAAGGGCAACTCATCAGCCGATGCTCTCGAAAGTGAAATTTAATAATAAGGCATTTATCAACCGAGTTTTTGGGCATCTAACATCCCAAACACAATCAAGTCAGAATATACAATACAAATGTCAAAACTGTTCTGTTGTATCTGGCGGAAACTTGAAGAAACATGGACGCCATCATCTGCAAAATACAAGTGTTTATTAACAGTTGTCTATACAAAAATACTTCGGATCCATTCGTTAGACACTATCAGCAACCGATGGAGGAAGAAATCAGGAAGAAGCTCTGGAAGTGTATAGGGCATAATACATTGAGGAAAGCATTCAACTACTTCACAGGACAAGTCCTAACTTGGAATCCTCAAGGTTAAAGGAAGAGAGGAAGACCAAGGAAACACATTACGCTGAGAAATAGAGACATGACAAAAATTAAAAAAAAAAAACAGTTCGATAGAAGTCAAAATGAAAGAGGAGAACAGTGCAGGTTTGAGAATGCTGATCTTAGTAGGCCTATGCTCACTCGATTGTGGGTATATAGGTAAGTAAATTGAACAGACAATCTTTGAATGGTATGTCTTTCATGAATATATCAATGTTAGAACACCATTAGAAGCCTAGAAGACGGACATTTCGTCCTCGTATGGGACTCATCAGTGGTTCGCTTGCAAGTGACGAGTGTAGTTCAACCCTGTCGGATATAGGCAGTAACTGAAAGAGAAAAATGTGTGAGGTTGTGTAAAATTCCTAGATTGATGGGAGTTAGAAACTTACACTGTCGGATGCAGCCGAAGAGGTTAGGGGTTCACGCTCAAGATCAAATATCCTAAGTTCGAGTCCTGCGAGGTTCATGAGTCGTGGGTGTGCACTGCCACTGATGAGTCTCATACAAGAACGAATGGCTGTGTTTCAACACCTCCATGTTTCTAACGGTTGTCTAACAATGATTCATTCATGATTTCAGTTAAATTCACTTATTCTCAAAATCCCATTAGTATACCGATTAAGCTTTAATGTCTTCTTATCCATTCGTCAAAATGTTTGAACACTGTGTTGAATGGGATGAATCGTTTGATTCCCGTTCTAGTCGATACTAGCCAACCAGATGTATGTATATGCAAGTTTATTTAGGGAGCTGGTCTATTTCCAGTGCTGTTCAATACTTTTCACCCAATTAATTAACATGTGTCGTATGTGTCGTACGATAATCTTTGTAATCTCAATCAATCAATCATTTTAATCTTTTTTTCAACATAATTCAATGTTGTATTACGTAATACTCCGTTGTTTAACTTTCATTTTCTCAATCAACTACAAATTGATCATCAATGATCATTCATCTTTCATGCACATGATGATGATAAAGTTAAGATTAATAAAATCACATATCTATGTATCGATTATTGGAGAGAGAAAAAAGCAACCCAGTTTTATTTATTTTTGAATTCTTCTTAACCTACTTTGGAAAAACAAAAAAATCAATCAACATGATGTAACATACATTTTATTCAAAATACAATACATCATGATGATTGATGTATGTTTGTTTAAATTAACTCATTCATTCATTCAATGATCAATAAATTGTTATCATTTTGTTTGTTATGTAATAAATATTATGTCGTTGACATGATTGTTGTAAATTGTCTAATTTGAATGAAATAACAATAATTCATATGATTTTTAACGAATATAATAATCATGATTGTTGTATAGTAAGTTTTTAATTAGTTGTTAAAAACTAGCCATTATATATTTGGAATCTTCATTAATCGATCAATAGTAGATACCGGAGTGAGCAACGCTGTTATTAGAAATCGAGTGCTAGGTAAGAATGGAAGATCAATAGATGAAGTAATGAAACTTCATCAGTTGAGGTGGTTGGGGCATGTGTTACGTATGCCTAACCACTGACTGCCACGAAGAGCTTTGTTTTGTAGTGTAGGTGGAGTAGGTTGGAAGAAAGTTAGGAGCGGCCAAACCAAAACATGGCACAAATCCATGAAGTCATTGACGAGTGGACTTAGCCATGTCGGTAATTGTCGACTACGTGGTTAGGGTCCGCGAGATGATAATAATCAATGGTTAGAGACTTTAAATGACATGGCTCAAAATCGTTGGCAATGGCGCCGGTGCATTTATTCTTTGTGTTCTCTCAAATCCTAATCATCTGGATTCTTCAACTGTGTAAACTTTTCTCACTGAATCGTACTTCTTGAATAATAATATCCTCTAATCCTAACCTCTCCGATTACTTCTAATACCTTTACTAACTCTTCTACTATTGGATTTGAATTGAAAATTACATCTCGGTGCTGATGTGGTATGGCGACATGAACTGATGTACTTACATACGAAGTTCTATGTTGCATTTGACTGACTGACAACGTTAGTAGATACACATTAACAATTCTTGAAGCCTTGAGCTGCCGTCATTTTGTCATAGTACGAAACAACTCATCATCATAGTCTGTATATGATTGAAGATTTACGATGACAGTTATTCTAGTCTTTGAAACTGAGTTACAAAGAAGCATTAGCCTTAGTTCATTCGATTGGTAATTGGTGAATCAAAGCAGAGTGGTGCATAGGTAGGTGTGTGAATTGTTTCTAAACTTGAACATTACCCAAATCGCTAGCTTATTCACTTACGCCTCTGTCACCCCTGCTGAAACATTGGCAAAAGAGCAGCATTCTCTAACTTATTATTCTGTCCTGGGCCTTCCTTTCCAGTTCAATCCAAATGTATTGTTCAATCTTCTCATGTCTGTCTCCATTTCTTGACGCAATGTGTTTCTTGGTCTTCCTCTTCTCATATGTGACCTTGGGGATTCCAAATGAGAGATTGTTTTGTGACGACGCACTTGACGACCTCACTTAATGTGGTGTCTTATGCACTTCCAACACTTCTTCCTGATTTCATCGTATGCTAGAATCTAGTTTATTCTCTCTCACAGTAGGTTGTTACTAAAGATGTCTGACCAACTGATCTGAAGTATTTTGGGTCGACAACCGTTAATCAATACTTGTATCTTCCAGATGATGGTATCCGCCTCGAGCTCCTCTGGGTTTACTGTCGTTCCAAAAAGCCCAGATAAAGGAGGAGTGTTCTGTATGGGTTCAGAAACGCCATCCCGTACGAAAGTAGTTTAAAAACTCTAAATCGCTGCCTAATTAGCCAAAATATTTAATACAGGTATTATATGGTGACGGGTAGTGTGGCCTAGTACCTCCTATGAGAATATAGTAATTTATACTCTTTATGGAGTTGTTAATGCTAACATTCTTTAACATCCTCTGAGTAAATTTTTACAATTCATTGATTAATGAAAAAGTAACCAATATTATATTTATTTGTAATTTTATTCATGCTGATTGAATTTTATTGAACAAATTCACTTGAAATGTGATCATCACTAGTTTACGTGACTTGTTATCTCTAATGAATAGATAGAAAAAAAAATGTGATATTTATCATTATTATTCACTGATCAATAAAAATGTAAACCGTTTCAATTATCAAGTTTAAACTAGATGAATGAATTGAATGAAGTAATCTAGTCGAAAAGATTGAGAAAATGATTATTATTTCGAACAATATGACGAAAATGATCAATATTTGTTTGACATTTTTTCCAGATGTTTTTAAAAAACTATGTTCTTGTGTATTTTGTTTTAACAAAATGCTACAGTGTTACAATGAAGCATCAAAAGTGAGTGTATTATCGACTAGAAAAGAAGAGTATTATATATAGTAAGATGTTAAATGTTCCAATATGTTAAAATGGATGAGTTTGTGAGAGTTGACAGTAAGTAGTAACAGTATCCTAAACACGAGTCAATCAGACAGAATCAATAAGCTTTAGACAATAATATCTGTTTTATTCTATCTAATATGAAACTTCTCAGGAGGACTGTGCATATCTAAGAACCTATCAACAACCAAAGGGCATTCAGATCCAGTAACTTACACTTAACTAACTATTAGAACTACTGACCTGATATACTATCGTAGTATAGTTGGTTTTATTCATTACATAATGATTTCATTTGAGGATACTTTTGAAAATCAGGAAGAATCATTTCAAAACGGATTCTTCTCATTATTCTGCTATTTCATAGTAATTCTCGTTGTTACAAACCTATTCACCCATTTCACATTCCTAATGATTTTTCAAACAGAAAATGTCAGAACACCTATTTGTGTATGAATAGAATCTTGCTGCTACTCTGTATGAATAGTTGACATCACTGTTCCATGGATCATGTGTTCAGTACGTGTATATGTAATCTGATCAAATGCTGGCGGTATACATACATAGACTTATTGAATAAGCACAGTTCAATACAAATATATTCACTTCATATATGCAAATCACCATGTGTGTTTTAACAAACTTCTATCTTTCTTTCTTTCAAAATATTTATTTTCCAAACAAATATCATCATCATCATCATTATGTTAAGCTAAAATTCGATTTACTTACTTACGCCTGTTACCCACAATGGAGCATAGGCCGCCCACCAGTTTTCTCCAACCAACTCTGTCTGTCCTTGGCTTCCGTTTCAAGTTCTGTCCAATCTTTGTTCATTCCTCTCATATCTTTCTCTATTTCTCGGCGTAATGTGTTCCTTGGCTTTCCTCTTTTATTTTTGCCTTGAGGGTTCCATGTGAGGGCTTGTCTTGTGACGCAGTTAGGTGATTTCCGCAATGTGTGTCCTATCCACTTCCACCACTTCTTCCTGATTTCCTCTTCCACTGAAATCTCGTTTGTTCTCTCCCACAGTACGTTGTTGCTGGTGGTGTGTCTGGCCAACGAATCCGAAGTATTTTGTGTAGACAACTGTTCATAAATACTTGTATCTTCTGGATGATGGCTTTGGTAGTTCTCCATGTTTCCGCTCCATACAGTAGAACTGTCTTCACATTTGTATTGAAAATGCTGATTTTGGTTTTGGTTGGTTGTTGTTTGGAGTTCCAGATATTTTTCAACTGTAGAAATGCAGCCCTTGCTTTGCCAATCCGTGCCCTCACATCTGCATCAGATCCACCTTTCTCGTCGATGATTCTGCCCAGATATGTAAAGCCGGTGTTAACGTCCTCCAAGGCATCTCCATCAAGAGTGATTTGGAAGATTCGACTAGTTTAATATAAATGTCATTACAGCAGCAGATCAGTGTAGATTTACAGTTTCAACAATTAACAATCTTACAGTTGACCTTAGTACAATTTATTGATATATTGTTTGTTACATCATAAACTGAAGTGACAATAAAAAATATATTGAAGTTTATATCACGTATTGAACCTTAGTTAGTTAATCAATCAATCATTCTAGTAGGTCAGTTCATAATGTAAATCATGAAATTCAATGATTTTATTATTATTATTATTATTGTTACTAAGACTATGAATACTACTACTACCACTACTACTACTATTACTATTACTACTACTACTACTAATACTACTACTATTAGTACTGTGAACAGTAATTGTTATATCAATCAATATCATTTAATCATACTTCTTGAATAATATCTTCTAATCGTAACCTCTCCGATTACTTCTAATACCTTTACTACCTCTTCTACTATTGGATTTGAATTGACAATTACATCTCTGTGCTGATGTGATATGGCAACATGAACTGATGTACTTACGTACAAAGTTCTACTTTGCATTCGACTGACTGATGTCACCCTCATTATCACAATCAACAATAGTTTTATTGGTTAATCTTAAGGTGGCGTTTGATTCTGTGTTGATCGTTAGGTTCTATGGGATTGTTTGTCATTAAAAGGAGTATATCAAAGAAGTACATTAACTATATACCGCATTATCTACTTGAACGCTACTGGTTATACGGTGGATTGTATTATCTAAACTGCTATATATCTTAACATACGCTAGATTGAATACACTTCTCATATTAGAGAGCTCTGAATAACTCGTAGTCAGTCAATTACAACGTAGAACTTCGTACGTATGTACATTAGTTCAGGTTGTCATACCACATTAGCACAGAGACGCAACTATCAGTTCAAATCCAACAGTGATAGCAATAACAGAAGTATTAGCAGTAATGTAGAAGATTAGATAGCAAAGATATGATTCGAGAATTATAATTCAGTGAGATAACTTTAGAAAAAGAAAGATAGAGGTGATGAAGAATTCAGAAGATTAGAATTTGAAAGAACACAAAGAGTGGATACACCTGCGCCATTGTAAACAACATTCAGACATGTCATTCAAGGTCTCTAACCACCATCAGTTACTAATCATCTCGTGAACCCCAACCAGGTCAAGTCTACACCTACCAACATAACTAACTCAATTCACTTGTTGTCAATGACTGCATCCATTTGTGTCATGTTTTCGTTTAGTCGACCCCAATAACTCTTAAAATGAAATATTTAATTAATTAAAACGATTCTCTCTACTATGCAACCAACATTCATCCATCACCTATACTAGAAATATGTAACCGAAACCATTCTCTGTACACAATAAAGCAGCAATCATTGTTTTTTCCTTTTCTTCTTATTCTTCTTCAAAAATACTTGAACATTGAATCGATTATTTAAACAAGAAAATTTCTTTTCATAAACAAACAATGATAAACATTTGTTCTGTATTTTGTTTGTCAAGTATAATATATTGATTGAATTATTGATATGCCTTGTTCAATGTATCGATGATGTATGTTAGCCATAAGCTTCGTTACTACTACTACTACTACTACTACTACTACTACTACTACTACTACTACTACTACTACTACTACTACTACTACTACTACTACTACTACTACAGCTAACCAAAACAATCTTTGTTTTTTTCTATTTCTACTTTCATCGATGCATGTTGAGAAAATTTCGTAAAGAATCAAACAACACACACACATATTGATTGATTGATTGATTGAAATACAAGAATAGTTTCGTGTAAAATAAATAAATAAATTTTTAAAAGAAATTCATTTTTTCAATGCAAAAGATTGTAATAGTTCATATATAATCATTGAGAGAGAGAGAGAATGTAGTAGTAGTAGCAGTAGTAGTAGTAGTAGTAGTAGTAGTAGTAATAAGATTGGAATGGATGGAAGTTTAATTGTATGAGTGCCAGATTTGTAATGTTCAACTTTTTCGATTAGTTTTGCTGGCAATGGCGGACGGTGTGTGTGAGTGAAGCAGCAGTAGGTGAGATGATGAATTGGAGCAAAATTCAGTTGATGACTTAATAAGTACATAAAATCGATAACAATTAGAAATAATACAACTAAAGTGTGAGATGAAGACAAAACTGATAATTGAAACTAAAAGTTTGTAGTGTAAGAAGAGTTTCATTGCGTTCGTTAGTTTGCATCGGTTAGAAAAAAAAATTGGTTAACTACATGCGCAATGCTATTTACTGTAAAGCCATAGTGTTCTTAGTTTTAGCGTTAGTTGGAGTTGTATGTATTCAGTGCTTAGGTATTCTATGATAGATAGATAGAATAAGACGGTTGTGAATCAATCATTAGTTCTCAATTGTTCATGATAGATCTATTCATGTTTGAGAATTATTGAAAAGTAGGGAGAATTGATAAAAGTTTCACCATAGTCATAGAAATAAAATAGTTGTTAAGAAGTGTAGAAAGGATTTGATTATGACCAAGTTGATCTCGTATGCTGTTAGGGATATGAGGGCGATTGTTACTTACCGATTGTGCCCACAGAGTGTGTAGTTTCCTGAGGAACCCGAAAACTAAGTTGGTTTAGCGTTGCGTAAGCAATCTGGGAGTGTGATTGTACAGCCCAAGCGACAA
This sequence comes from Schistosoma turkestanicum, assembly GCA_944470395.2. Lineage (NCBI taxonomy): Eukaryota > Metazoa > Platyhelminthes > Trematoda > Strigeidida > Schistosomatidae > Schistosoma > Schistosoma turkestanicum. The sequence goes on from OX103972.1 coordinate 7,223,553, forward strand.
CTATTTGAGGGCGGACACGAACGGCATTTTAATGAGAAGCTTTGGAAGTGAAGGTTCCGCTTTTCAAAAGACCTTACTGCTTGAGACGGAAATTTGTGAGGTAAGGTGAGGTGTGACATTCTGACCCGCTCCTTCCGTTATGAGAAGCCAGTATTGTTGCAGATGCCGGCTGCCCGAGACAAACACCTTAATGCTTTCATGCCAGTCTATATATAGCCAGTGGTATGACTTCGACCTCAGACCTTGAGTTGCTGCATTTTTTACTTGTACCGTTCTCCAATCGACCTAACTGGCATGGTAGGACCTAGAAGAACCTCTGCTCCAGAAATATAGCTCAGTTAGGTCATCACAGACCCGATCATCATGTCAAGATTGCATCTACTGTCAGGTCTTTCATTTATACTTCGTTTCTAATTTCCTATTACTGTAGAAATATTTTGATGATAGATAGCACGACCATAAACTTAGATCCTCCTCGATTACAATTGATTCCTGAACTTATTACTTAAATGTGATATTTCTAAACTCATTTGCCAGGTACAAACTTAAGCTTACCAACTATCAAACGACCTGTGCATTTCACAGAAAAATAATAAACAACACCAAAGTTAGATAGATAACAAGCCCTTTTGTGCAACGCAATTTTAATTATGTTGACTGTGCAAACAGTATGCGATAACATAACAATGTTATATTCAGAAATTACTATGTTGAGTAGAGTTTGGTTGTATGCTTGTCGTAAAATCGACTATAATAATACACGGAATCAAAGTACGAATAAAGTGTAATTTTTCGTTTTTTTTTAATTAAATTCTGATATAATACAATCATGATAACAATAAACTGATTTCTCATTAT
>OX103972.1:7224900-7250704 GCA_944470395.2 Schistosoma turkestanicum
ATCTGTAATAAAGACTATCTAAAGAATACCTATCAAGCGTGTCTTTGCCTTTCGGTCTTCTCTCTTCGCTAGTTGTTAGCCGATTGTGTACCCACTTGCCTCGATATGATTTCGATATCGCGAGGCTAGCAATAAATATACTTCTTCATCTAGAATTGCCTTTTCTCTGATTTCTAGATAAACGGGATTAACATTTTTAATATCCCGAGGAGTTATTTGTTATTTTGGATACCACAATAGTATTATCTAGAAATTCGTTTTTGTACACTGAATAATAATATTAATTACCATATTCAAATCTCAACATGCAAAACATTGTATTCGTTGGAAAATGTCACCTTTATAGCGAAAAGATCGACGACACTGACAGCAACAATAACAATAATAATGATAATAGTAGTAATTGTATACCAATATCTAAAAATGGATGGGGAAATTGTTATTTAATATCCTGACCAGTTTCTAAACTATTTTCGAAACTTCGTCAAACGAAATGCAAGCTATGCTGATGTGGACATTTGAAAAAAAACAATATAGATATACAAACCATTGTTATTCAATGAATCCCTTCTGATTTATGTGTTGATTTTTGACTTGTCAAAAATTAAAATATGATATATATATATATATATATATATATATATATATATATATATATATGTAATTAGTGATAATACACTATTGGGTTGTGGAAATTGTTGAATTACTTACTGAAATCATGAATCGATCAATGTTGGGAACCTAGTAGCGCTGAACAGCCATTTCGTCCTGGTATGGGACTCATCAGCAACATGCATCCACAACTCCTGCACCTCACTAACTAGCTCCGTGAGAAATCTTCTTCGAGGACCGTTAGATACCGTCTCAGTGGTTCGGAGGTTAGGCATTCGTGAGCATTCGAATTTTGTGAGGTGCATGAGCCATGAATGCACATTGCTGATGATTCCCCCACTCATTACATTCTTTTGACAACCAAACAAGTGGTCGTTATGAGTATTTAAATCCCATAGAAAGCATACCTCATTCAGAATAATTTGACAATAAGGCTGGTGAACTTGATATTTCATGACAAATGTTCATCAACAATAAAATGGACATGATTGGTAACCCCATGCTCAGACTCTGTTCTTTTGTTCGCACACGGGACTACCAGTAACCAAAGAAAAACTTTAGTCAGAAAAAGAAAAATAAAAAATCTGAGATACATCACGACATGCACCAAGAATACACCCCACATCGTTTATGGAGATAGCCCTTTGTGGACAGCGACCTATTTTGCAAAGGCTCTTTACTGTTCTTTTTTTTAAAAAAATTTGAGTGAATCAACTCGCTCACTGGATAAATACAAAGATCTGATTCGGATTATACACAGCATTGGATGTGAATTAGCATCTATCAGGCAAGCCGAGCATTCGTTCAACTGAAGAATATATGGAAATCAAAACAAGTATCAACATACTCCAATGCCAATATTGATTCGCAAATTACCAGAACGACGGTCGAAACACCTTTTAAAAAATCAAACACAGTGAATGATCAAACGATTGAATCTCATCTACATAAAAACAACCTAATTGAAAAACAAACACGAGAAAGGGAGGAGAGAAAAAAAGAAGAGAGATTCACGTTGTCTCACACTGTGTGACGTTCGTTTGAGAATCATATTTGCATTGGGAGTTATGTTGATAATTTTTTATTGTGATTTTCCGATATATTTTCAGTTGAATCTGAATTGCATGGCCTTTTGCTTTGTTAATTCAATCACATCTTTATATCCAGATCAGATCATTTGTTATTTTTATCAGTGACAATATTTTGGCGATGTTACATTCATAGAAGACAAAGGTTAAAGGAGGGCTGTGTCGAACTAATATAAGTATAAGACACATTTTGCTCCACAAAACACAAAACATTCTTCAAAGCACTTGCTCCAATAAATTGTGTTTTTCTTTTCCTTGGTGCAGTGCGTGATGTAATCTCTAAGATGTTTTCTATTTTCTTTCTTTTTCTTCGACCTCTACAAGTATTGTTACTTCTTATTGGTTGAGCTTTATAGCGTAAGTACCCCGGTGTGCGAACGAAAAGAAGCAGAGTCTGGAGCCATGGGGTTACTGCAATCATGTCCATTTTAATTGTTGATCTACTATTGCTCCAATGAAATTAAGACGGGCGAAGTTGCGAAGACCTCAGCCTTACACATGTGGTCAAAAAAACTCTATGGAGGGTCTTGAATGAGGTAGCTTTCTAAGCTATGGAGTTTAAATACTCATAACGAGCCACTTGTATTGGTTGTCAAAACAGGAATGGTAATTGAGTGGCGCGTGTAATCATTGCAGAGACAAATCGTGCAGATATTCATCTGTGGCTGCATTTGCACGCCTCACCATACAATTCGAATGCCTCACAACTGTTTGAATGCGTAAACACTCGACGAACACGAGACGGGTATCCATAACGGTCCCTCAAAAAGACAGAAGAAGATTTCTTTCTTCTCACGGAAGCCTTGTTGGTGGAGGTGCAGGAGTTGTGGATAAGCGAGTTTTTGCGATGGGGGATGGAAGGGAATTTGGTCCACATTTTTTTTTTGCCCAATAGCCAAGGACGAAACGTTGGGCTGTTCAGACGTGTCTAGCCGAGGCTATCCCAACATTGATCGATTCCATGGCTGTTTTCAGGCGTAAAGAGTAAATTTCACAAATTTCCACAACACCAATAGTGTATTATCACTGAATTATTACATATATATAATACACTAAATATATAATTCTATATTAATATATATAGGATTCTAGCAATTTTAATTTTTGACAAGTCAAAAAAATTCGACACATATCCTAAGGGATTCCATTGAAATAACAATGGTGTTGTATATATATATTGTTTTTTTTTCAAATGATCCACATCAGCATATAGACTTTGCATTTTCGTTTGACGTAGTTTCGAAAATAGTTTTAGAAACTGTCACCTGGTATTAAAAATGAACGAATTTTCCCCACTCCGATGTGGGGGGTGGGGGTTAGAATATATTGGTATCATGTACTATATATTCATTATATTGTTATTGGTTGACTTTGGCCGGGTGCTACAAATGAGTCAAATGTCACGTCGCATCTAATTTACTTCGCTATAAAAGGTGACAAACTTATTCCAACGAATATACAAATGTTTTTGCATGTTAAGGCACAAATTTAGAATATGGTAATTATATTTATTATTCAGTGTGCAAAAACGAATTTTCTCCAGATAATACTATTGTGGTACCAGAAATAACCAAATAAACACTCCGGGATATTACAAAAAATGTTAATCAATACCACCCAGTTTATCATTATGGAAAATCAGAGAAAAGGCAATTCCTAGATGGCAAGAAGTATATTTAGATATTTGCTAACGCCTCGCGACGATCATCCGAATCAATATTGGCAGATGGCCAAGTCGCGTACACACAATCGGCTAACAACTAGCGAAGAGAGAAGACCGAAAGGCAAAGACACGCTTGATAGGTATTCTTTAGATAGTCTTTATTACAGATAAACAAATGGAGCACAATATAAAAATTATTGTCAAAATTAAGTACAATAATAAATGTTTATATTTCAGCAATTGTGTTTTCTTCGTAAAAGTATACTACTACAACACTATGCCAAAAAGGTATGTTTTGTAAGGTTTATATCAGGACAACATACTATAAAAATGAAATTGTCCAGTTTAAGCCTTTGTGTTTAACTTTGTAATCTTATTTTTGTAAAAAGTCTGTTGAATATCTTTAAGTATTTCTACAGGAAGAAGTTGCTAACCCTATGCTCAATCCTCCCCCTATAAACTGCCCTGGAACCGGCAGTAGCTTTAGAAAAGCTTCAGGAGGACGTTGACTGTATTATGAGGACGTCCACATCCCGGGAAAAGTAGGGATACACTGAATATCTGGGATGTAGCTATATGATTTGCACCTCACTTCTCCGTACCAACTCAGCACGACATCAAGTACAGATAAAGATTGCCAGTGTAGCAGCTGTCTCTACAGAAGTTGATTTCAACAGATAGAAGGTAAAAAGCAAAACCCTTAGATACAACATAGTGTACACTAACCAAATTAAACTTGGTTGAAAAGATATGGAAGAAGTGGAAAGTATAACACACCTTAGTTTTGTCATTGATCAAACAGTTGGATCTAATACCTGTGTAAACAGACAGATATGCAAGTCAAAGACAGTATTTGTACAACTGAAGAACATCGGGAACTAGAAACAACTTTCAGTCAACTAACATCTAAGTTAGGATTTTCAATACGAACATCATAACCAGTTCTGTTGTATGGAGTGGGAACTTGGGGAAACACGAAAGCTATCATCTAGAAGATCGAAGTATTTATTAACAGTTGTCTACACAGTATACTCCTCATCCGTCATCATACATAGTCATCAACGACCTATTGTAAGAGAAAACATATCAGCTTCCATCTGAGAATGAAATTAGGTAAAAGCGTTTCAGGTGGATAGGATACATACTGAGCAAATCATCAGACTGCGTCAGTTTACTTGACCTAAATCGGATTATGTACAACCATTTAAGAAATTATTCAGGAAAGTATTTGAAGGTATTAAATTAAAAAATAAACTAGATTATATTATTTAGCTAATATATAATATATTTATCTGATTAATACTTCACTAAATTTAATCAAAATGTTGTACAATGTCAATTGAAATACTTATGGTATTAGGTTCTTGTAAAATTTCAATGTGTAAGCTCACTGTTTTTATTATAATAAGCGAATTTATATTTGAAATTAATAGCCTGAACTGTTCTTATTCAGACAAGATTCAAAACACCTGAAAGTACTAAACAGTATTTTATTGGTGTGAAATATTCATGTAGTGTGAATCATTGACTTCAGCGGAGAACCGAACCTTGGACTTTCGAGTCATGTGTTGAGGGCCCAATTTCCGGGCCAATCAGCTCAATAGTTCTTGGTTTACATAGATAACTTTCAGAATCTCACGAAATCATGTTGACATTATTTAATATCCCGCGAAAATATTCACTATTGGACAGATATAATATCCAATATCTTTTTCATGAGCTAGTGTAAACCAATTCTTCGCGCTCGATTCTTGTTCTTTCGGTACGGTTCCAGGTGTTCGGTAGTGTCCAATGGATGGAGGCATAGCCACTCGACCGTCTAATTCTAGTCAGTTGGCATTTGGTTGTGAGTTTGTGTGTCTCGGGATTTGAATGGAACGTTTGTTTCAGGGCAGTAGGGTTTCTGGATACTAGAAGCCGTCACATTACCAAACCGGAGATCAGTTAGTTGCAGTGTGGAGAGCAATAAGGGTAATAAGGATAAATGAAAGTGATAATATGAATCAAATTTCAGAACTGAGTAATATATAGGTGAGTTTAGTTTGTTAATTGGTAATGAGGATTGTGAGAGAGGACTGAAGTGTAAGCAAGGGAGAGAAAACAGAGATAATAGGCGAGATAGATCAATTGAGTGATCTGAGGAGATGGCAATGGTAACAACTAGCAGGTCTCAAGATATGCATCAGGCACAGCTTGTCCAAGAGGGAGATAATAGTCCGTATGTGAGTACGTGATTATCAAGTCTCTTCTTAAAGCAGTCCACTGAGGAGACTGTGGTTACCTCAGCTGGAAGTCAGAGCATTCCACTAGATCTGACTGTGATTAGCAGAGCTCGCATCAAATGTGGCTGTCATGTGTCATTGTAACAGTAGCAACGATAGGTCTTGCCTACAAGTCGCTTTGCTGATATGTTGTGTACAATGTCTCCCTTTGTTAGATCGTGTCGTGCATACGAATTTTATCGGTTCAAACAGTGTTTGAATAATGCTGATGCATATGCAGTGCGACTTTTCTGCAGTTGTGTGGACATCACTAATCAGGACGTTGGTTCGCCGCAATAAAACGAGCTTGGTAGACCCCTTGGCCATACCACCAAGTGGTTCATCGATATGTGTTTTTGACTGGCGTTGTGGTAATAATATAAATAAAATACGATTTGTATTGTGTTAAGCAGAGGAATCATTGATGTATTCAATGCATCAGTCCAGTGAAAAAATTCTCTCAGCCATGTGCCACGTCATGCAAAGTCTGTTGTAATCGTAATAGTCACACAGATTACGATAGGTCTGCCACTTCAATCCCTACATCTCTACGCGCGTCAGAGTGACAAGTGGGTATTTGTCTAAATTTTTTCCAAACAATCATATTAATACGACCCAAAGACTATATCAGGGTATAATGTCTAATCGTGATTCTCATGGCTGTAGGTACCGTGCAGGAGTTAGGCGCTATGAGACAAGAACGGTTAATATTTGGCTTCGGAATTGACGCACTAGGATTGTGAGCAGGTTTGACATGAACCAGGTTTCGGGTGGACATGGTATGTTGTGTTTTCCCACACATACATAGGTGGACATGCGCCATCGCAACAAGCAGTCGATATGATGCTATTTGGTTTTTTTGAGTGAGAATGACAATGTCATTAGGAATGCCAATGACGCGTGTGCGTCTGCCATTGCTCGTAACACTTGCACGCTTTGAAGCCAATAGTCCTATTCATGTCTTCGGTAACCAATCGTATTATTTATATCATTCATCTACTGAGTTCCCGGACCTCTAATAAGCCAGGAGACATTGTAATCATCTGTGCGCAGAATGATACATTGGACATTTGCTAAGTTCTCAACTCTGTGTCTCTATTACATTGACGTGTAGGGGGTGCTCTCTTGTTCTTCCCAGGTGATTCTTTGTAGTGCCCCACTAGTTGCGGTTGCTGCCACGCGCCGTTGAGTGCCGACACTAACAATGCGTGCGCACACGCGCCTGGGACAGTGAGAGTCCAGTGGGGGGGTGGGCGGGGTTCTCAACAAGTTTGAGCGCAACATACGAGGGCTCCGAACACTGAGATCGCCGCTCGACTCAAAGGGACGGGAAAGGTGGGGCGATTGTGCATTTTGGTGGGGCACGTGTTTTTGCTCTAAGCATGGAGTCGCTGGAGGCAGCTGGATGACCGCCACGCGCACAATATTTCACAGTCGGCGAGTCCACCTGAATGGCCAAGGGTGACTCGTAGACTGGGTAGAAGTGTGTTGCGGTTTGTCGTGGGCCTCAATCTCGCGGAGGTGGGAGGGTGGTGTATACCTGGGATGGTGGGCCAAAACTCACGCGCCGAGCGGAAGCGAAGGGTACTGGACGGTGTGCAGGGCTCACAGATGGACGAAAGGGGGTGGGTCTCCAGTCGGGCCTTGAAAATGCGGGGGTGCGTAATATGCCGCTCCGATCCGACCTGTGTAGAGTCATACCTGGTATTGCCTACAGACCGGTTTCTCCTAGAAGTTTGCGTTTTTTTGAACCACCCAGGATTAGCGCCATGAAAGCAGTATACGAGTGGTGATAAGTCGTTGCTCAGACTGACAGTTGAGAGCTGGTTTTCTCAATCCATTGTTGACCACTCATAATGTGTGGTCTTGCTGACACTCTCCCTGCTTGAATAGTGCGAACACATGAGTGCACGTACCTGGAACATGGGGCTAGATGTGGACACAATTGCTTCCAGTTCCGGTTTCCACACAAGAGAGCGGCGCGTACCTTTCGCGTGCAACGCAATAAGCAACGGTGTAATGACATTACGAGAGCGTGGAAATGCGCGCCCCTTCAGGGCACGTGGCAAACGCATGGGGCTTAGTGTTGACTACGCTCTCCTCGGATATACTACTTGTGAACGCCCAAGGGGGTGGGGTCTTGCACACACATCTAAGTTCTGTCGTTAGGCGATTGAAGTCCAAATGGCGACGACTAAGTATCTCATAGTGTTCTGACTTTTGTCTCGTACTGGTCCGTGCACCTCTATCGCGTAGACGTAACGCAAATTACCTGCTACAGCCGTTGCGCTTCTCGCGTACTGCAGATCCGTGGAACAGCTGATGCTTGGACATGCGGGTTTGCATAGGGTGTGTCTCGTCAAGACGTATCACCTAATCCTACTCCCATGAGCACATATTTGCAGACCGGCGTAACGTCAGAGAGATCACACATTCTTCAAAAGACAAACGACGCTGCCTACCTATATCCTTCAGTCGCACCCTCAGATGCTGTTTCGGGTGTTTTGTTTCCAGGTATATCATTAACCTGGTATATCCACAGAAAGATGATTTGGCGTATACGTGAGCTTGGCATACTGTACACGATAATTCTCTCGTGGTCTCTGAGTGTTCGATGTTATTTTGCTTAAGATATCCCTTCTTTGTGTGTGACCAACTTCTAACACACATTCCTGAGACCTAGATGATATAACGCGCGCGTACCATCATGAGATCGTAAACGCGTGTCTAGTGCCAGACATAGCGCTACGCTTCATTGGCTTACTATCCTCAGCATACGTGACCTCCCAAGGTGGATTCTTTTGCACATAAGAGTCTGCCGCTGGTAGATGAAATGTCAGGTGTGGAGGCTTAACTGGAGGCGACACTGTCGACACCATGTTGTGTCACTTTAATATAACTTCTACTCCATCATTTTTTCTAACTGGCGCGAACTCTGAAAGTGGTAACTTTTTTTCACGTGGTATAGTGTTTTTCTGAAATTTATCATTCGTAGGGTATTACACTGATTTAGTAGAATTTATCTATTGTACCCGGTGCACTTTGCTTCTAGAAAGCAAACCCTCTAAGTTTTTAATCAGTTAATACATACTTGTCGTTTGATAACGATTTTAACTTCTGAATACACTAGTTTAAGCCTACTTACAGTGACTCTTGCACTTCATAACTGAACCTCTTATCTTAAAAATCCGCCACTGATTTTTAGTATTAACACAGTTAATACACAATAAATTATACCCTTAGATATTTGAGTTACTTAGACAAGCAATTATCCCACCCAATTTTCCATTATGACAAATAACTCGAGTAAAAGAGAAATGTCTCCAACTTTTAAACCACGCAAAAGATCAAAATCTGCAAACCCTATGTCAGATGAATCTTCACTAAGTATTCCAATAGTAAAACTCGTAGATATAAGAGATACTATACCCAAATATAGCGAAACTTCTACACAGAAAAAACTTCACCATAATCTTGTAAAGCCTAAATCAGGAAATTCACAAACCAAGGAGTTGAATACTCCATCCGAAACCGTTAATAGTAGTAATAACCATGGCAGCGAGATACGACAGTTACAAAACTCACTTGCCCAAATTAACGATAAGCTTAACCTGTTAGCACCCCTCATGCACTTATGGACCCCGAATAATGATAGGAACCTAAAAGAATTAGCCAAAGCGCAATATATCCTAGGCTTTGTAGCTGAGGAAGTTACGAAAAGAATAATGTCTTCCTGCAATGCGATAGCTTATAACCTCCCCGACCATACATCCTTGAATTCGCTAAAGGAAACCTGTCTAAAAGCGTGTGATATGACAAACGTCAGCTGTCACGTCACTCGCCTCAGAAAAAAATCGGACAAATCAACTTGCCCTCTCCTTTTCAAATTCGGCTGCTGCAACGACGCCAAACAATTTATCCGTTTGAGCAAAAATATTAGCTCATCAACCTTATACAAAGAAGTAAAGGTTACCCCGGATCTAACGCCTTGTCAACGTCGTGTAAAAACAAGAGAGGCGACTAGATCACATAACGGTGAGATAGCAGACAATCTACAGAAAATAACCCTCAATGTCATGAAAGTAAATAAACAAATAAACCACGATGTAGATCTTGATAATCCTGTGGACTGTAAACCTTCGAACAAAGTACGGATGCCCTCTGTCACCAAGAAATCGAACGACCCTTGCAGTTCTAATCCCAGCTGTTCGAACGTTAACTTGACTGAAAATGTCCCAAAAAACAACACTGTTCCAGCTAAAACTAATAAAATTAAGAATCCATCTCCAAAATATTTTGCACTAGAGAATACGATAGAAACTGATGTGTTTTTGAAAAACACGTCCAGGGGACCAAAACATTTTCCGTCTTTAACTAAGAAGAGTGAACTGATTAAATCTTGGGTCTCAAGTAAAAAAATAGGTAGGATTCAAACCCGATTGCCACCGACTTTTCCAACTACGATGAACAGGTTCACTCCTTTAATGTCATGTGATGTGCCCCCAGCCTGTCCAAGTTGTAAGACTGATAATATTAAGAACAGGTCAGACCAACATCTGAACATGCGCACAAATAATTATTATCCAAGAGCTAGGTGCACTGCCCAACCACCTAATCCTAGAACTATTAGTGAAAGTGGAAATGGAAGATTTTTCACCCCTCACCCTATCCTAAAGACCCGGGCTTTTATTCGCAAAAACGCTGAGAATGAAAACTCTATGAATCCTGCTCTACCAAGCCAGCTGGTAAACATGACCCCCAAATTTAGAAAAGGCCATAGCAACTGGCACTCGTATATGGCTAACCCTCCCCAAGTTAAAACCTTTCCGTATAAATTTAGCCTTAGTAACGAGCTGTGTCATCAAGACATTACTAGAAACGGTGGTGAACTGCAATGCCAGCCGAATTAAAATTTTTTCGGGATACAGCCACTTGTGGTACCTCTTGCGCGACATATAGCTGAAGTCATTTCATACCACACACAGAACATAAAAACACTCTCCTCGCACAATCTCAAACAGACAACATTCTCCCCCTTTCCCCCGGGGTAACAACCCCTCCTGTGAATTTCAGTATTTTACTTAACATGTCCCCCCCCTGACTCCTCATACCCCACTCACGTACGTCATAGTAACTCCTTTACTCAAGATACCGTAAACTAGTTTAGCTTAGCGGGACATCTGTTTAATATATGTCTTAATAATGCTCGTTCAATCTGTAATAAAAAGACAGATCTAGTCATGTTTGCTACTATCTGCCAACCATCACTTATTATGATAATTGAGTCACACCTGACCCAAAATCCTTCCTGTGAAATCGCCAGTGTTGAATTTAGTGTACGAAACATTTCTAAGGCGATTAGCACACTGAAGCACTCTTACATTGAAGGACCAGATGGCATCCCTGCTGGCATGCTTAAAAATGGTAGCAATGATCTGAGTGCTATTCTTCTCAAACTATTTACTATATCTCTCTCCACAGAGTGTTACCCTGATAACTGGAAGACTACACATATCATCCCCACTATAAAATCTGGGCCTACAGCGAACGTTGAAAATTACCGACCTATAAACATAACTTCGGTAGTATCTCGGGTTATGGAGAAAATAGTTAAGGCAGAGTTACTACAACAGCTACTTAGTAACAATCTGTTATCGACCTCACAGCATGGGTTCTTGAGGTCCAGGTCGTGTGATACATGTCTGTTAGATTATTTCAACGATATCACGAATGAACAAGACAAAGGGCTTCTGGTATCAGTCCTTTTCTTCGATTTTAAAAAGGCTTTGGATAAAGTCCCACACAAAAGGCTTCTACTTAAACTGAAATCATTTGGAATCATCAACCCACTACACTCATGGTTAGCTTCATTCCTAAATGGGCGACAACAAATGATAAAGTACAACGACTGTCTTTCATCACCAAGACCAATAACCAGTGGGGTTATCCAGGGAAGTGTCTTAGGTCCACTCTTGTTTCTAATGTACATAAATGACATATGTAATACTATAAAATTTGGAAGAGCATACTTATATGCTGATGATCTGAAAATAGTTTCAGCTATAAGCCTGAAGATCTGGACGAAAATATAGCTAAGATTCAGAGTGATCTTGATAACTTAAGTACTTGGAGCGAGACATGGCAACTGCCGTTTAACCACAACAAATGTGGCATAATGCATTTTAGCAAGCGTCACATTGATACACTACTCTAATTACAAAAATGTAGGGTTCAGACACTTATATCAGCGCGTGACCTTGGTATCAGTTACTCTAAAAGCCTAAAATTCGAAGAACATGCCTCAAATGTTATCTAGACGACTAATTAGGTTTATAAACAAGAACTTCTTCACAAGTGAGGCTAAGCTTACTCTGTTCAAAATATGTATAAGGCTCACACTTGAATATTGTTCACTCATATTTTCAAACATGAATATCATGGACAAAATGCGAGTAGAAAATGTACAAAGAAGCTCCACCCGGCGACTGCTCGGATTGAGCCATAAACTCGACTACACAGAAAGATGCAAGCATCTTTCCATAGAACCTCTATGGCGCCGTCGTCTCAAAAACAACCTAATGCTCCTCTATAAACTAATAAATGGCCTTTCGTTCGTAAAATACCGCCCAACTATGAACCACGACCCTGCTTACAGACTTAGAAACAACGCATATACACTATTAACGGCAAAACACAAGAAATTATTGCGTTGTAATTTCTTTGTAATACGATACAGTCTACTGTGGAACAGGTTACCAATTACTATCCGTATTTGTGACACAATCACTAAGTTCAAGAAACTAGGCATGCTGTTGCTAGACTCTAAAGAGATATATCGACTATTACCTGAACTCACACAAAGTCCCCAGGCACTCTTTTATGGTCCACCAAATATTTAGATGAACCTCGGAAACGAATTATAGACTATGAACACATTGTGTTCTCATTACCACCCATAGATGTATCATGAAATGGTAGACGAATCCCCCTGCTCCTACTAACAGTAATAGGTTACGCCTTTGAAGTGTTACTCGTGACTTTTCTCTGAATTTAAATTCCGATTATTATTTTAATATCTTCAAAGCAGTTTTAGTTTTTATTTCCAGTAGACAGACAAATTGAAAAGCCTGTAGATGCTGATCAACCACTGTCAGTTACAAGGAACTCAAACATCGTGTATCATTGTGAGTATCTTCTTATTTAAGTATTAACAGTTTAACTAATTTTTATTTCCCTAATTCATTAACATGCAAACACCTTGCCTGCTTACCAACTTATCGCTTTACTCATTAATTTTTAACATTATTTCAACTCCTTTTTTCACTTTCTCCTCGTTTCAGCTCCCTGTCCTTCCTATTTCCAAACTACCTATTAACTGACTCATCTTACAAATCATAACATTCGTTTACTTAAAATCAGTGTGATATGCTATGTGGATATATTATCTGACAAAGTTGTCTGGATTGCTTGTAATGTTGGAGCTAGTAAAGAATGGTAATTCCGATAAGGTGTACAAAAAAAATTGAGAGTAGACTAGAGACCATTATTTACAATTAACCATTAAACGTAAGAGAGCCTAACATCACAAAAGGAGGGAGGGTGGTGTATCTGACCAGTATTCATGACGGTGGGGCGATAACCTCAATCTACCCATGTCTGTGTGGCAGAACATTTTGTTTGCTTACGGCTCCTTACGATATAGCAGGATGTAACAAATCAGTGATATTGATGTTACTTTTCCTAGTTAACCTCGTCTACAACCCATGTCTGTAACCTTGCACTGGTTTTTACTTCCTACCGAGAAATCCTATTACAAGCTGGTCTGGACAACTATACTAAAAAAAGAGCTCACTCATAACTTCTTGAGCCTCAGAGTTAAAAATAAAAAGAATAAATAAAACAAGAAATTATATCATTGAGCCTCTTTATTATATTTTGTAAATCAATATTATTACTAACAACGTGGTTCTTCTGAATTTCCTCTATTCATTCGACTAACTTCCCATTAGTTATCTCACTACTGAATTGTCTTCATTAACCTACATAAGTGCAGGTGTTTAGTTTTTGTTAAAAAAGTCTGAATAAACATACCTTAGTTTTATCCATAAACGTATGTGCAAAGCCATTGTTCGGCTTTGAACATGAATATTTTCTGTTCTGCTCCTCGTCCCGTCTTCTTTATTCCTCTTTTTTCAGAACCTTATTCCACTCCTCATATATTAGTCTGGATATTTGCAGTAGACTTGGTTACCCTACTCAAGAACATGTGAAATCATTAGCTGATGAATACCAACCAGACCTTTGTACATTTACCGCATCAATTCTTGTTATATGAAAACCTATCTCTACCATGAATCGTTTCTCAGTCCATAAGATGATTGTCGTAACGCAACCTTCGTAACTTGCGCCAATTATTGGCATTGTACATTCCATCTTTAAGAAAACAATGAATCTTGTGAACTGTTTCAGTAACTGTATACCGTTTTAAAAGAAATGTGTTGCTAATCTTAACATTTTGATCTTGCCTGTAAATTGGCATGTCTCTTGTAACATGTTTGTTATTTGAGAATAAATTATTATTATTATTATTATTATTATTAAGTGGGCCTAGGGTGGTCCCCTGTGAAAATCCCGATGTGGATACTCACCAACTCGTGTGCGAAACGTTCTATTCTCAAGTTAGTTTCTGAGCCAAGATAGGAGTGGGTCAGTGAAGCTCATTCCACAACCTTTTCGATTGGGCGTGCGTGGGGCACCGTGTCAAAGGCCTTTGCAAAGTCGAGGAATATTACGTGTACCGGTATTTTACGGTCTAAACAAGATGTTCAACTTTCCCATGCGATGAGGAGATTAGATGCACACGACCTGCCTTTCCGAAACCCGCGTTGAGCATCGTGGAGTATTTTATTCTTTTCCATGTACTCCCTCATTTGTTCGCCCACTAGCCCTTCCATTACTTTTGATAATATGAGTAGTAGTGCGACTGGTCTGTAACAGGCTGGGTTCTTCCTGTCTCCTCATTTGAAGATTGGAGAGAGAGTACTTTGTTTCCATTCAGCTGTGAATTGGTGTGACTCCAGTGAATGCCTGAACAGGTCGCATAACGGTGAACAGAGGACTTCAGCACACTGTTGCAAGACTATAGGGCGGATTTTATCACAACCTGGTGACTTACCTAGGCGTAAGTATTTTAGTTTCCTTAAAACTAGGTCAGGAGTGATACGGATGTTCCCTAAACCGTCAGCTGGGATTAGGTTGGCGTAATACTGTGAACATGTAGGCGCCTGGTTTAATTGATCAGCAAAAGTGGTGTTGAAGATCTCGGGCTATCTATAGGTTGGTGAATTCTTCCCCATTCGGTCCTATTAGAGATCACAACCCTTGATCAGTAGGCTTTCTTTACGACATGAACCTTAACAGATTTTTCGGGTTTGCCTCTATATTGGCAGCTAGCTTCGTCTGGAATTGTCTCCTGTCGCTTCGAACTTTGGTGTTGCATCTGTTTCTCAATGCCAAGTAAGAACTGCGATCGGAATCGTTCAAGGAGTACTTCCACTTGTGCCAGGCTCCCGTCTTCGCCTGCAGCAAGCGTTCAGATGATTATTAATCATTGTAGGAGCTTTGTGGAGCATTTCTAATTTTGTAGCTCATACGAAAGTTTCGCCGATGTAAGGCAGTTATCAGAGAGCAAGGAGAATTTAACATCGGTTTGGTCTTGACTTATTACTCTTCAGAAGTGCTTTATAACTAGATTTACGGTAAATAACGTCGTATTCTTTCTAAACAGTGAAAGGAAAAGAAACTTCCCAGCAATAAATTAGGTAACAAATCAGCTTCAAGATTTCAGATAATCTAAAAAAGCCGGTAAGTAGAAAATTCAGGTCACATAATCGTCAAAAATGACTAATTTTCCACGCTTTCCGTGAGACTACATGAACTTTTGGATGGCTTTGTTCAGTAGCATTATTGCGTCTAAACGTTTACATGGTACTTCCTTAATTTCTTACAATAGTTACCCACACTGGAGCATAGTCGAGAGAACAGTGTTCTACGACCTATTCTGTCCTGGATCTTCCTTTCTAGTTCTGTCTGTTCATTCTTCTTATGTGTCTCCATTTCTCGGCATAATGTATCATTTAAGCTTCTACTTTTGCTTTGGCCTTGAAGGTACCAACTTTGGGCTCTTCTTGTAACGCGGATGGTGATTTTTCTCAGTGTGTTTTCAATCCACTCCAAGGAAACCCCACAAAGAAAAGCTGTCTTGAAACTGGAATTAAAAATTCTGGTGTTGATTGATGGTTATTCCCAGTTGCAGATGTTATTCAGACGTAAAAATGCAGACCCAGCATGATGGATTCTCGCAATCACACCTGCATCAGATCCACCATACATATCAATGATGTTGCTCAGATATGTAAAACTCTCGGCATCTTTCAAAGCTTCTCCATCAAGCATGATTTGATTAGTGCATGTTGTTTTGTATCAGAGAATCTTGCTTTTCCCTTTTTGTCTGTTGAAACCTGCTGCTACAGTGATCATCTCTTACATTTGTTGTTGCGTGTGAAACAGAAGAGTATGATCATCTGCGAAGACTAGATCGTCCATTTGTGCAAATACAAATGGTTTATTTTTTTAAAGATCATTGTTCGATTTATATACCATTGTTTCCGATCATTCTGACATAAACATGACCCACTTTCTTTATTATAGTCCTTGTATCAAGCGCATTCCAATTTACTTTTCTCCACACATTCACTATCAATCTAAGCAAACCGCCTCAAAAACCCACTATGCACATTCCCTATTTTTACTCTCCTATAAAAAAATATGCCTGCATCATACTGTTTTTGTTAGTGATATGGTGTAAATGTGCCATCAGGAAACTGACTGTTACACTCAATTTATGCTCAATTTTAAATGTGAAAGCATTTGTCACAATTTGGTCTAGCCTGTAAACTAGTATGCCTCTTGTAACGTACTGTTATTTGAAAATAAACATTATTGATATAGTAGCTAACAAATCTGGCCATTTATTGATTTACAATTTTCTTGAATTAATCAAACGCTTATAAGATGTAATTAGAGTCTTTCAATCCTATATGTGTAGTTGAAAGATGGAACTTTCGTTCTAACTGCATCACTTAATTGTGTGTGCTTTTGCTTCGGTTGTTTATTAACGATTAACTTACGTTTCGCTGGATCGTCTTGTGTTTCTTTGCGTTCTGAGAATTTCAGAATAACAGGAGAGGTAAATAAGAGTTTTTCTAATTTATTATTTCAACTAATATTGATATATATCCTCCTCTAAATGGTTACTGTTGCAACTTGACAGCACCTTTTACAAAGCTTGTTTATTTCATTTTATCTTTAGCAGTTCGTTCTATGAGCATTCTAAACCACAGAACTTCGCCGTATCGGTCTCAATTCTTCTGTCCAGAAGTTATGCATTCGCGTGCAAGTCCGAAGGTCCGGGGTTCGAATTCTGTGAGTAGCAGGGGTGGAGGATGCGCATGGCTGATGTGTCCCATACCAAGACGAAACAGTCATCCAGTACTTCCATGCCTTCATTGGTGGTCTGACAATGACTGAGTCATGATTTCTATATGTAAATATATGATCTAGTTTGTGAATTCTGAAATAATTTAAAGTGATTTATGATTAAAATTCATTCTTCACATATTTGTTTCATAGTTTGACATTCCTAGTTTTGATTAAAAATATACAGTGAGTAAAGTGAAACTAAGCAAGTTTAATATGTACGAAGCCTTTTTATGCTTATTTCAGATCCCCAATCCGTATAAAGGAGGGAGGTTCGGGCATAGGTCTAGCGACGTAGTCATGTAGAGGACCAACTTGATAAAGAAACGACGCTGACCACTAAAAAACCTGAAGAACGTAATAAATTATTACGTTTCATTAGAAATATCATTAAAGTTTATTATTGCCCGTTAGTTAATTACCCCTGGTTTATCTAACCTTAGGGGATGTGACAACCTATTCATATCTGAGCAGTATCGTTGACAAGCTCAACGGAGTCATAATTTTCATTACAAATGTTAAGACAGTTGTGCTGTATGGTGCGGAAAATCGGGTAACTACGATAGCTATCAACTGCATGATATAAGTGTTAATTACAGTTGATACTATACGTGTCTGTAGGCCTCCCTTTTCTTCGGAATAAACGTATTAAAGCCATTATATGTGAATCAGTATTCAAACTATACGTCATCTCAATATGTACTGCTCATGTCTGCAAATAAGCAAATACACATCCATAACTTTTTTCTAATGACCTTCCTCTTTTGACTTAAAGGGTACAAAGTAGTCTGCTACTCTAGCTGAGAAGTTGTACCAGGCTTTTTGCGCTCTACAGGCTGAAAGCGGCGAAAATAGCTGTTGTCCTGAATTCAACGTAAACTCTCGGCAGGTCACACACTTTCCTATTACTCTTTTGACCTTGCTGGTACATTTTATTATCTAATAGCGTTAGCGAATCGTGGCTAACACTTGAGATGTTTTCGTGTCTCATTCTGCCTTGTGATACTATCTAATTATCATTTCTGACACCGGATGTCGGCGGGGTAAAATTATTGAATCTTTAAATGCATTTGGGAAGTCTGAGTAGGATAGACGACCTCCAACACAGAATAACCAATCGAGCATAATAGGCAATAAGCCCCGCAGATTATTATGACTAACTACTTTACTGTTGTTCCTAAATTCACTAAGTAACTCAGCATACACCTGTTTCTGGACTGCCAATACAACTTTACGGTTGGCCATTTCAAACTTCCTGACCTTAAGGCATCCTAGTTGAACAGAAACTTCATGACTTAGCGAAAGATGTACCAGCAGTAATTCTATGAACCTTCTAAACCAAGCTACAATTCTGACTAATTTCATCCATTCCGAGTAGTTGGAAAGAATAGGTGGCTGGTTATATTTTATACTACTCAAGTTAACCGCAGCAGTTTTTCTAAACTCAATTTTGTCTGGAGTAGGTTCTGGGCAGTCAGTAGTAGTTGCATCGAATTCACCATGCAGTAAGGTAGGACAGTTAAACCAGAATTCAAGATAAGTCATTTTTTGTATACCTCTCTAAGTCCAATCAACCGGGTTCTGTGACTAACTTTCATAACTCCATCGCTCAACTTTCGTATACTGGTGCACAACGGCGAGAAGATTTGCTATATAGCCACTATACCGGTTTTCGGTTTTCCTGATGTAGCACAATACTATCATGGAATCTATATGGAAGTTCACTTCACAAATAAAGGTAGACTCCTCCATGAGTCTTCATTTAGCTTTTCACTTGAAGCCGCTGCCGCCATCTGAAGCATCGGTATGGTGACTTTTTTGATAGGTGCTACCCTGGACGTGCTGTACAACAAGATACAGTGGGGTGGTTCGTTCATATAACTAACTCGCGCTTAAGCAAATGCTCCATAACCAATCTCTGAAGCGTGACTGAACAAAGGTAACTGTACCTTTGTGTCAGGTTCGTTGATTCTGCGTACGATCCACCGATCAACCGTAGTATGACCTGTCTGTCGCATGAAATTCACCTTATTTAGCCAAAAGGGCACGTGTTGCTTGTTAAGAGGCTGGTTACATCCCGTTTAGTATGTAAATAATATTTGCAAAAGTACAAGACAGATTGAACCAGTTAGACACAAAGGATCGAATAGGGGCAAAAAAACAGATAGAATTCCTCTCGTTGTCAAAGGCTTTTCCGGTCAATCAAGGTAAAACTTGAGTACATCTCGTTCAAAATCACATTCTGCACCAAGAGTTCGACGAATGTCATTGTAACTCGTTGCCATTTCTATCAGGGACTCTTCCTTACATATATCACGCAATATGTTCACTACTTCTTTCACTTCTTCAATTTAAATCCTATACATATTAATTCACTTATCTGCCAAACAAACTTCTTTGCTTGATCACAAGTTGAAAAGGATATCAAGCAATCATCAATATGGAGATTATTCTTGAGAGCATAACGTTCATAATCATCAGAGAAGCTTTATTATTATGGCAAAGTTTGCGCGAAAAAGGGATGATATGGCACCAAATGGATGAGAGGTCATTTGAAATTCGGATGGTTTCCTCGACATATCTCCCTCCTGCCACCACAGGAATCTAAAGCTCTTCGATCAGACTCAAGGACCTTCACTTGTTTACCTGACGTGCAGATCTTCAGTTCTCAGCAACCAACGCTTCAAACTCTGTAATCTATTGTTTGCTACTTCATAATTCACCACTTTCGTGTTTGGATTTTGTTTTCATGGTTTCGGAAGTATAAAATGATCATTGTCAAAGCGCATGTCCAATTCAACAATCTTTATAGAGACCTTGTCTTCTACAGACACTGACTTCCCACTGGAAAAAACGTCAGTAAACTACACATCATAAAGCTTAGGTATTTGGTACTCCGAAGGCTGTACTTAACTAGTATGATTAACGACTCCTTTCCTAAATTCTGGGTATAATGCGGGTTCAAAAACAGTCAATCCTAAGAAAGTTTTCACAGCGAATGGGTTTTTCTTTCCACCTAATCGCTGATCCAACACCCAACGCTGCATCTGAGCGATTATCCAAAAGAGCAAATCCCACAAATTCGGAATTTCCCGATATTTATCTTACGGCAATCATTCATATGCATACATGACTGCTTAATGATCTAGTAAATCCACAGCAGTTCTGTGTACCAGGTTTCACATTCACACTATTGGCTGCTGAATTGTCGTGCAGCAGAGCGTGATGTTTTATTCTCACACTTGTCGACGTTTCAAAGTTTTCTAGTTTACATTCATCAGCCTTATGCCCTTGCCTCTAACAGATGTAGCATATGCCTTTAATACTTGCGAGAGATCATCTTTTTTGAACTGTGAGGGGGCATTTATAAATAGTGTGGTCATCGGAACAGATACTACACTTAGCTTTTACAGTAGAGGAATTCCGCAAGTGACAATTGAACTTCGCGTCACTTCCCGTTTTCAGGCGGTTCACTAACCGTTCAAAATTACTACTGGCTACTCTTGCACGCAACGCCATAAATTCGATGAGCTCAGGAAACATCGGATCTCTATCTTCTTCAGTCCATCTCACAACAAGTTCTGACCTTCGAGTTTGAATAGTTGAGAGTTGCTCCGCGTCATTACAATCAACACTGACAGGACTGAATAACTCTTCTAATGTTTCTTGGGCTATCAAATGCGGCTGACCGAACAACCGTTTTAAAATTCCCCTAGCCCTCTTATCAGCATCAGAGGCTTCCATCATGACACAACCCTCGATGGCTGATCTTGCATTGCCCTTACAGTAATGTATCAAATACAGCAACCGCTAGCTATCATGATTGACTCTTTATTCAACGTGAGTCTCGAAATGACTTACAAATTAACAATACTTCCTTGATTGTGAATCAAAATAAATCAACTCCAACTTTGGTAGTTATAGACCAAAAAGAGGCGAAGTAGGCGTAACTTTCTTTCCCGGTACTTCAAGCTTCTCATATAAACTAAGATTTTTCATGATTTCTAACAACGACTTATGACTAGAATCACTATCATGATAACTTTCTTATTTGAGTGTGAACCTTGACACGCAACAACATCGAATGGTATTTGCTTTATAACAGAGGATTCATCGTTCGGTTTTTCTCCTTGACTCCCAGCGAGACATGAGCTTGACTTGCTTCAACGAGTGTTCGACATCATGAATATCTTCAGAACCGATAATTGAAATCCATGAAACAGCCGAACAACTTTGATCGATTGGTATTGTTTAGATTTCGGAAAATAAGGGTTCTAATATTCATCATAAATACAAATACCCATCATTACCTAATAAATATTACCACAGCTATTCCACCAACAATTATTCAAATAAAAGATATTCTATCCCTCCTGGATAGATCAGATGATATTTGGTTGCTTTATAACACATGCGCATTTCCTGTTTATGCAAACAATCCAATCAAAAGAGGAAAAAATCAACATGTTGTTCAGAAGAACAATGAAAGCTTCACAACCAAAACAACTAGCTCAGAGTGCGAAACACCATCACAATCATCCACCTGAGCTACAAGTTTTCTTCACCATCTGAAAATCATGTTGGCGTGAGGCGCTTCTCGTTATTAGAAAATGGGATAATTTCGCCAAAAGGCAGGCTTTCACTCGAGAACAACTGCTTTTTCTCCACGAATGTCTTCGTCAGCATGTTCCATCAACAAGTGTCAGATATAGACCACCAATCATCTGCACAATGGGATGGCGAATAGCGGAGCAAAGTGGAAGACATATGGTACAATTAATGATCACCAATGTACACTACAGTATCCACAAATACCAGCACTACATAGATGAACAAAAAAGAAAACTACAGAGAATGCTTACGTTAGAACACTTAACAACGGTGACAACGGCGATCAAACTGTCAAGCGGATGGCACAGAGAACAAAGAAGAAGCATCCTCAAAGATAATCTAATCAAGATTTCAAAGCCCGTCCACAAAAGAAAACGCAAACAAATGTGTTCTAAACATATCGACAACAGAAGAACAACTGCTCCAAAATGATGAAACTATAACATGAAGGACGCATCAAAACTGGAATTCTTCGCGGCAATAGAGTCATCACTTAAAACGTCAGGAATAAGTGAAGAAACTCAACAAGAAATAAGGCAAACCATAGTACCACTAACTCGACGGAAGAGAGATAACAACCAACTAACAGCATAAGAACGAAAAGCTCTAAAGAAACTCAAAGCCAGGGAAGATATAGTCATAGTTTCGGCGGACAAATGACGCACGACATTAATCATGGACAAGGAAGAATATATCAAGAAAGCCGAGGATCTACTTCAGGACAGAAGCGTATATAAACCAGTCGACACAAACCCTATAAAAAAGTTGGACAATCAAATCTCAAGGACTCTAAACAAGCTTGCCAAAGCGGGACAAATATCAAAACAAGATCAATGGAGAATGAAATCCAATGGACCAATAATTCCAAGATTCTACGGTAGGCCGAAACTCCTTAAACCTAACATCCCACTACGTCCTATTGTATCCCTCCCCGGAACCCCGACCTACAACTGATCACGAGAAATTTCAAGGATATTAAAACATCTGGTTGATGAATCCTACTACTCCAATAAGTCTGCCACACAATTCTTGAATAAACTCAAGAGGGTTTAAATTGACAACGACGAACCGATGATATCCTTCGACGTAACAGCCTTATTCACCTAAATAGAGCCAAGCTTAGCTAAAGAAACTCTTTCTCTGCTCCACATCAATGGTACAAATCTACACAAATATACAAAGCTTCAGAGTCAAAGTCTGCTTGAACAAATCGACCTACGCTTAAAAACGTATTTTCACTTCAACAACAGAGTCTACGAACAAATAAAAGGAACACCAATGGGATCACCAATATCAAGACTCATCGCCGAAGCTGTAATGCAGAGACTGGAAGCGTCGATTCTGCCAGTGATCAAGCCAAAAATATGGGTTCGCAATGTAGACTACACGTTCGTTATTATCAAAAGGAGTGAGCTGGAGAACATCTACAATCAGATCTACAACGACTTTGAAGACATCAAATTCACGATGGAAAAGGAATCAAACAACAGCCTATCATTCCTGTGTGTATTAATCACCAGAAGTAACACAGGAAAACTAGACACTCAAGTATTTCGGAAGCCAACACACAGACGTAATTCGCAACTACGGCAGCAACAATCCAAGAACCCACACAATCAACTGCATACAAACGTTTTTCAAGAGAGCGAAGACACACTGCAGCCCATTGAGGCACTAAAAGACCAGGAAAAACATTTTATGACTATCTACCAAAAGAACGGCTATCCACGCAACTTCATCAAATAACATCAACCAAAACCGTCAACAGAACCGAAATAAAGTATCCGAGACAATAAGCGGATCATCGTGCCATATATAAAAGATATATCGGAACACACAACACGACTACTGAAACCATTTGGAATAGGTGTGGCACACAAACTAACAGAATCACTTCAATCAATCCTATGTAGACCAACGGACAAAATGACAAAAGAAGAAAAACCAAATATCATCTACAAAATAAATTGCTGAAACTGTGAAAAACACTCATAGGACAAAGTGGACGGCCCCTCCAGCTTCGGTTACGTGAACACCAATTAGCAGTCAAACGACACTACAACTATTCGCTTAAATCAATACATACCGACAATTATGGACATACATTCAATTGGGACAATGTAT
Organism: Schistosoma turkestanicum; assembly: GCA_944470395.2. NCBI lineage: Eukaryota > Metazoa > Platyhelminthes > Trematoda > Strigeidida > Schistosomatidae > Schistosoma > Schistosoma turkestanicum. The sequence continues at coordinate 7,248,798 of OX103972.1, forward strand.
AAATACTGTATATCGGGAGGACAAAGAATACTAGAGAATTTTTAGAAGCTTGGCACTCAGGTCAATCAGCAATCAGTAAACATATCGACATTGACCCAATTTATCAACCAATCAGAACAGTCAAATGTGACGTAGGATCAAGAAACAGATCGAAAGGGGGATATTGTCAAAACAAAGGTGCGTAATACGACAGATTTAAGGTCAACAGCAACCAATGAAGATCGAGGTCAACAGAACAAGCTACAGGTCAGACGTCGAGAAATTTGAATACTTTACTTGTATCCGTAATTTGTGTTGATGATGTTTCTCAGAAGACCAAAGAATGCTCTCCAAACAGAAATATCCAGCTCAGAGACCGAGACACAACAGCCGTTATCTAGCGTGCCTGATACCTGTCATCACCTCAAGCGAGTCTGTTAATTCATCTCCGTGAACAAATCCGCAGTTGAATCCGCTCTAAAAATTCCGTACGATGTTGACTAATTTTCATGGATGCCGTGTTGTCGAAGAAGCCTCTAGATTGTTGACCTAATCAGACTATTGAATGCTTTCGAGTGGTAATTGAAGCCAATGGAGAGTGGTGAGTTATATTCAAATGAATGTTCCACAATGTGCGAATATCTTTGAGAGGTTTGTTTGATGTTGGGTGGGTTCACTGAAGCTGGTCGATTTAAGAGATCCGTGAAGTTCTGTTCCCAACAATTCTTCACTGTTGGTGATTGCTTTGCTTCCTTGCTTTTCACTGGTCGTCCTGGTTTACGATGGTTTCCAGAGAGTTTCTCTGTTGTATCGTACGATTGTTTCAATTTTCCTTCTCTTCCTATTCCGCAGTCATAGTTAGATCTTCAACATATATTCCTATGTAGGCTGTGACGCTTTTCATCAAATGCCTGTTTGTTTTTGTGTATTCAGCTTGTGCCCTGGCTTTCTCTGTTCCTGTTTGGCTGATCGCAGCCTTCGAGAAATCCACTCCTTGTAAATGGTACTGTTTCTGGCACAGAACCTCGTGACACGTTGAAGTCATTGCCCCCTTGATCTCCTTCCATTTGTTCTCTAAGCCTGTTCTTGTCCACTGAGGATATCGTGAAAGGCCTGGTATTAATTAACGAGGGCTACCTTGAATCTTTCGAGCTTTACAGTATTTCGAAGAAAGGCCGTATAACATTTTTGTAACGTTTTCCACTACAATGTCCATTGTTTTGTGAGTTACTGTTCTATCAAGCCTCCAGCAAGCGGTGATCTGAGGCTACGTCAGCTTTGTTCATCCTCACATGGTCCTTCTCAGTTCTTGTCGATACAGTGTCATCCGGTGACATAAATGTAGCTTTGTGTATTCGCTTGTCTGAGAATATAGTGCCACCTGTGACCAGTTTGTCAAAGGCACATAGATTTGTAGACCTCTCACCGTTTTCGTTCCTTTCTCTTAGTTCATGTCGTCTCATGATGTCTTTATATGCAGTGGTGTCCGTGCCAACCTTGCCATAGAATGGTTCCCCTAGGTGGCGGAATGGCCATCGGCCTCGTTTATTCCGAAGGAACTCTTGTTTAGTCATGAGAGTAATGATTCATCTCAAAGAAGACCTTCTCACACCAAGAGCACAGTTAAAAGGATTTGAATAATTTTTTTAGTTAAAAGTCTTTTTGCGATTTAGTTTTTTTGTTAGATGGGGTAGCCGAAACAATTACCAATCCTCTTCCTCTATCTGGGCTTGTGGCCGGCTGTAACTACGTAGGGTGTACAAGCGGAGTCGATACAAAGCCATAGCCTTCATGATTTTGGAACCACACAATGCATGTAGTCGGTAAATTATGATAGATGAATTTGTTTTCGGTTGGAAAAATACGCTTATTTCCTATCTATCTTTCTGTACTGATTTAAGTGTCACTCTCAGATTTCTATCCCAACA
>OX103972.1:7250861-7327411 GCA_944470395.2 Schistosoma turkestanicum
AGGATTTTGAAATGATGATGATGATGATGATGATGATGATGATGATGATGATGATGATGATGATGATGATGATGATGATGATGATGATGATGATGATGATGATGATGATGATGATGATGATGATGATGATGATGATGAAATATTGTTTTAGTAGTCTAAATAAACTTCACTATCGAATTCACTTTTTTCCGCCCCCATCTGTCAATCTATTCAGATTACATGAAGCAGATTTTCACGAAATACTTTCATAATTGCTATATTGATTTGTGTCACATCGAATAAAGATTTATTTTTTATATCATTTCTCATCCAGTGTCATCCATTGTTATCATGTCGTTTTTAAATAGCACTGTGCACTAGAGCTGAATTTTAATGAAAAACTCTGTTCAGATTTCTATTTCTGACGACTGTCGTCTTTTCAGCCTAATTTGATCATTTACTCATGTACTATCATAACAAAATCCTCAAGATTTCACTGCTTTATTCAAACAATTCAATTATGATTTTTACTAATAATCACGATTGAGAATATAATCAATTGCAAACAATTAACGTGAACTAAACGAAATCACTTGAATTCATGTTATTATATTCATCATAGATTTGTTAAGTGCTTTGAGTTGTTTTGATCATCATTAGAAATCATGTATCGCTGGTGGTTCCTTTCATCTCAGTGTAAGACTATTTGGAAAGTAAACTTTCACAACCCATTCCTAAAGAATTTAAACCTTAGATCTCCAGTTTTGGCACCCAAGCATTTAACTTCTGGACCATTAAACATACTGTTGAGGATGTTAGATCCCCAAAACTCGCTTGATAAATATCTTTATTTCGGATTTAATTGATGGACCGATCAGTTGACTTTGAGATCACATTTCCCACTTGGAAAATCCATTGGTGTGATAGGTTACTGTGTCATTTTAGTGAGCTATTTTTTTGACTGTTCCAAGGACATCTCTATAGAGTATAAATAAACGCAATTTAAGTGCTTGAATTCATTGTGTGCTGTCTAGGTGTTTGTAGAATACAATATCTACGTCATTTCAAGACTTCTTACTGATACCTTTTGGTCAAGGGATCAGAGTAGCCTACCTGTACGCTGGTTCATTGTTTTGTTCTCGTTATTCGACTAAGGTGAACTCGTAATAGTTTAAAGCATATCCAAAGACGAGCGTAACGGATGCATCTAATGATCTTATTGATGGATTCATGATTATTTGAATGTTGTTAGAAGAGAGAGAGGGAACGGAAAAAAACAATTCGAATACTTATTTTATTTTCCAATAAATAAGTACTTTTTTATTTCAAGGTTATGAACATTTGACAATTACCCATAAAATATTTACAACTTCATAATATTCTGTTACAGTTGTTCTTTTTCAAATTGTAAAATAATATCACTCTTCTTTTTTTTTCTCTAAAGATAAAATTTATAAGTTTTATCTATCGAATAGTTAACAACATAATACATTCTAATGTGTTGTGTTGAAATTTTCAAAATATTTCTTTTGAATTTGTATGAACGTTTTGGCTATTACAAAAATTCATGCTTTCCTCAATCCATTCTCAATCCGATAGTCCGTTCACCTTTGTATTCGACTCATCAGCAGTGAGCATCTGTTTACTCCTGCTACATGTATGATTTAAACCCAGAATCTTCAATCTTACGTGTTAATGCCTTAACTCTGGACTATAAATATATTTAACAATTATGAAAATTAAACCGTTAAAGGGAAAGGTGATTTGATGTCGGTTTTCACTTGAACCAGACACTATCCTGTTAGGATGTTCATCCAATATCCTAAGAGAATTACTGGTCAGTTCCTATTGATTAATTCCTACTGGTCAATTTATCGTCGTCCTAGATATCAATGTCACGTGCTCCAATGTTGTTTCTTATTGGTTGTTCTGACTATCATTGTCACTTCAAATGTTGCTTCCTATTGGTCTTCTTAACTGTCAATGTCACAGACTCCGATGCTGTTTTCTACACGACCTTAATGTATAAATACGCATTATCTGTTACGTTTTATGGCCTGGACCTGGACCCGGTCCCGGATCCCTAATCCGGAATCCTGATTCGCTTCTGGACTCGGACCTCAGACTTTCTGCATGTTTGTAGAATACATGTTCTACTTCATATCAAGTCTTCTTATTCTTACTCAATATAGGGGTTGTGATAATCGGATTTGAGTAGCCTGTGATGTCACCGAATCCTCGATCCTCGCTCATGTTTTCCGACTAGGTAAACTCGTAATAGTTCAAGCATATCAAGCTGACGTGTTTATATGCAGGTGTAACATATCCAATCATTAACATTATAAACTGAACAGTAAGGTTGAATTTTGTGACACAACCAATACAGGTACCCAGCTGCCTGATCTACTGGTTGGCAGCCTATAATCTAATTAACAAAACGGGTTATTATATCGTCAATAGACAAATTATTCACCATATAAAATTTCTTTTTACTCAATAATGCATCGAACACTGAAAAATAATTACTGATTGGATAAATGACCATATCACTAATTTTTTCTCTTTTCAAACACATACTACTAACTATAAAAAAAAGACAACTAGTATATTTTCAAAAAAAAAATTTCATGATGAGTCTACATTCTCTAGTGATTGGCATTTATTATTTTAAAATATTTAAAAATAATTGTAGGATCAAAACAGAGGTTTGGACTGAAAAATAACAGTCTAAGTAGTTTAGTTACGCGTCTGCCCCAGCTGAAACCAAAACAAGTGATTTGAGTAAATGACAGTTCTAATATTCATCATAAATATAAATATACATCATTGTCGAAACAAATATTATCACTCAGTTATTCCAACGACAATTGTTCAATTATTCAAATCAACAGCAACAGATAACTAATATTCTATACATTGTACATAGATCAGATTCCTTCAAAAGATAATATTTGGTTGCTTTATAACAGAGAGTGCTTCTTATTCTGGAGGGGTGCTTCAATTCACAATCAAAATGCAATCAATGCAAGCAACACAATCAAAAAAGGAACAAATCAATATGGCTGTCGCCGTGACTAAGTATCAACTAAAACAACATCAATGCAGTTTAGAAAGAGACAAATAAAATTCACTGAAGGCAGACGAAATAGAAACTATAATCAAATACAAATATTATCATCACAAAATGAAATCGAACAGATTGACAAAATGTACAACTGAAGGAATCTCAATAAGAACAAATTACAAATGTATATTATAGTGATGGAGAGATTTCCACAAAAAAAAGCCTTCAAAAAATGGATCTCACAATAATGATGCCATCAATGTCCTTAGTAAAAGTACCATTGATATGTACACAGATCAATAATTACAGTTAATAAATACTGATCAATGACTTTAGGTTTTCTGGTTTATTTTCTAGCAGATTTATTTAATTCCACTAGTAATATATCATTAATTGTCTGTTTAAAATCTAAAGATAATGTTATATTTTACTATGATTAAGTTTTATGGAATTCACTCGACCTGGAGCAAACCTGAAGCTACCGCCGGTCCATAACCCGAATAAAGAAGGGGCGTTGGATAAAAGGCCATTGACTACATACCGTAGAAAACTAAATTGCTAAAAGAAAGATTCTAACCATAACTGTTTAGCTTCCTATGCTTCATTCGGAGATAACAAATATACGTAAGTAAGTAATTTAGATAAGTAAGGATCGAAAGGACGTAAGTATGTTAGTAAGTAAGTAAGTAAGTGAGTCAGTAAGTAAGTAAGTAAATAAGTAAGTATGTAAGTGCATAAGTTAGTTATGACTAGTATTACCGGAGCTCTATTGAGAATGCATAACCAGCTGATGTGAATGTGTGTCCAGTTGGAGATAGTTATGCGTGACAGGCACTCGAATGATGGTTGCGTAAAATGATGTATTAATTTGAGTTAAACATGAACACCACTGGATGTTAACTCAGCGTTCTAGAAGTAAAGTATTCCCACATGAGACCAAGAGTTCTGAGTTCGGTTCCTCACGATCGGGGTTTGTGAACATTAAGATCGTTCGATGACGATCAACTCAGTGGTCTAGAGGTTAAGCATTGCGCTTAGGACAAAGGCATCTGTGTTCAATCTCCGTGTGCATGGATTGTGGATGCACAATACTGAAGAGTGTTATCTAGTTATCTAGTGTTCTCAAGTTTTCAATAGCTGTCTAACCAAAATCAATTTGTAATTTCAACATTTGGTTGAAAAATTCCAAACGGCTATATAACACAGTATGATAATATTGCTGTTAATCAATGGAACTGTAAGTATTTTCAATTATACCAATGAATCCAAGATTCATTAACGCATAGTTAATTCATTGAAACAGTTACTTAATTATTTGGAATGTTTCAATGGTCAATCAAACACAAATAATATCATGGAAAACTTTGACTTACGCTCACTTCTAATCAAAATGGCTTTGTGTACATGTAATACAATGATTTATTTAAATAACATTATTGACTATTGAATGAGTGAGAATTGAACAATGGAAGTGTAGTAGAATTAAAGTTCAAAAAACGGCATATAGCTATGCTGCTTATAATAAACAGACACTGACATGAAATATTTATTGTTTGAATGAGTAATTCACTTTCTGTAGAGAATTTAATTTTAAATATTAAAATATTTGATTGTTATTAGTGAATCATTAATGATTCAGTAAAGAGTTTTCAAATTTCAATTATTGTATGATAACAGTCTGAATAAATTTGTTTTTCAATCGGTTTACCCTTAGTTAATTCTGAATAATGTCAATGAGATTTTAAATATAGTTTAAGTCTTGAAGTTGAATTGTTCAGATGATCGAATAAGGAGCGTCGGATTCGTTGACTCTAAAGCAGTAATCAATTATAATCAACACTCGTAAAATTGATCGATACAATTCAGTCAAAAGAATGAAGTAGATAGGATGTGAATAATTATAATTGAGTTACAAGATTCTATTGTATCACAAATGAATTACTCAGTCAAGGAGATATCTCATAATTTTTGAAGAAATCACGAATCGCCCAATGTTAAACTACTATTAGAAAGAAGCCAGGACGCACTGGACAACCGTTTCGTCCTAATATAAGACTCAGCAATGCACGTCCACAATCCCCGTACACGAGAATCATGCTCGAACCCTTCAGTCTCGCACACGAACATTTAACCTCCAAACCACTGAGTTGGCAACCAACAGTACTCATGTCTAATTCTATTCAATCCACAACAATTAACGACTCTCTTCTATTGTCTTTAGTACTGGGTTCGAATACCACTTGTGGTTGATTACTACCAATGACGAGTCGCATCATTCTAGAACAAAACGACCGTACACTGCTGGGCTAGTTTTCTAAATGATGCTCTAATATTGATCGATTCATGCTTTGGATGAAACTGAACTATCTTCAAAATCCAAAAAATGACAATCATGTTTATCAGTTTCATGTAGTTAGAATTATTTTTTTTCATTTGAATATACTGATACCTGGTTTATGTTAACTAGAATGCGAACTTACTAGAACCAACGTGTCAAATAAAAAACTTTGAACATCTTTACTTTTAATGCAATCTATTTTCAAATTACATTGAATACTAGTATCTAAACTGTATTGTACTTTGTCAGTCAAGAAACTGTCATCAGTTTTAAGAATTCAAGAATGAATAACAATTGTTGTAAATGTACCATCATATTGAGCGGACAGGACAGGAACCTAGAATGGATCAATGATTCACCTGACGAAGACAATATCTTCTTCAAGTTTCTGTTTACTAATCAAGCAGATGATTGACTCTGTTCTTCTACATATCTTTTAGTCATCAAAATACTCTGATTGTGCCACCATACATGTGAATCTGAAATTTTTTGTTTCAACAATAACTTTGAACTGACACTTCGCTTCGAATCCACTGCATACTACTTATAAGCCATATTGTGAGTAGTACAGATCACACCATAAAATCAAAGACTTATAAGCAAAAAAATGCTTAACACTAAATTAGTTTAGTAAGTAATAAGTTCGACAGTGATTTTCCAGAACTGTACAAAGATCCTAGTATCCTTATTGAGCGATTAAACGTTTTAACTCACTTACTTAACCATTGATTTACAGTGTATCCAAAAGATTGTTACAGGTAAGGAGGCTCTAGGTTCCTGAAAATGTATGACATAATGTAGATAATACTTAATAAATTATTCCCTGTACAGAATTCAGACAGAAAATTTTAAATAATAAGTATATTTTAGGGCCAAATACAACTCTACCTTGGTACACCTGATTGACACTGGTCAATTTATAGAAAGTTTTAACAACCCTGGAAATAACTATTAGTATTTTCAGATCCGGCATTTTGTGTGTCATTTTTCGTCTGTTCTCACTGTTATGACAATTTACTGCTAGAAATAATTTACAAAGGAACAATCTATCACAAATGATTGGTTTAATGCCATTATAATGAATAGTATCTTCAATAGTGCGTGAACCGAGGGATTAGTAATAAGTAATCACATGGAACTGGTGAGTCAGTCAATGTTTGACCACCATTAGAAGCTTAGAAACACTGAACGATCGATTCGCCGGAGTACGAAACTTGTCAAAAGTGTGTATCCACGACCCGTGCTCGCAGAAATCGAACCAAGGACCTTTGATCTTGTGAACGAACACATAGTCTCTTGACCACTTAGCCGACATTCAACAGTGTTACTGCCTAACTTTGACCAATCTTAGGATTTCGTGCTCTACTGTTGAGTTGCATACCAGGAAAAAACGACTGTCCAGTGCTTTCAGGTTTCCAATGGTAGCCTAATAATGAGTGATTTACAATATCTATGTCAAACAACAATCTCTATAACTCTAAGGTGAAAAATAGTTGTATGTCAATTTATACTACTCCAATGCCATCACCAAATGCGAACTTATTTAAACTTGGGTGAATTCGATTATTGTTACGTCTGCACGTAAACACGTCAATCTGATATGCTTGAACTATTACGAGTTTGCCATGGTCGGAAAACGAGAGAGAGAATCGAGGATTCGGTGACACCACATGCTAAACAAATCCGATTATTACAACCCCCATATTGAGTAAACATAAGAAGACTTGATATGAAGTAGAACATGTTTTCTACAAGCATCCAGAAAGTACGAAGTCGGAGTCCAGAAGAGAATCAAGATCCCGAACTAGCGATCCGGATCCTGGTCCAGGTCATAAAACGTTACAGATAATGCGTATTTATACATTTTGGTCGAATAGGAAACAGCATCGAAGTCTGTAATATCGACAGCTAAGTTGACTAATATGAAACAACATTGGAGTGCATGAATGACATTGATATCTAGGACGACCATAAAATTGACCAGTAGAAATGAACCAATAGAAATTGACCAATAATTGTCTTAGGATATTGAATGAATATCCTAACAATTAAACCTAATAGTTTTCAATAATATGAATATGTCAATCTATTTGATAATTTATTGAAAATTGAAATCTTTCGATTTCTTTAAGTAATCACTCCATATAGCTTGCAAATTCCAGTAAATCATGAGTGGGAAATCGCATGTAATAATCTCATGTATTACAACAAACACTGTGTAATTTTAATATTTTTGTCAAATCAATAATGTTGACTTCAATGGAAAAAAACCCACAAAAACACATTACGCCATATTTAAACAATTGACTTTAAATTTTTGATATCATTAAAATGTTTACAATATACTTTTCGAAATTGATTGCTTGTACAGTGAGTGAACTGGACATTGCAAAAATACACCCCTCAGTTAATTAATTTCAATGAGATTAGATAACTTTTTTTTGGAAATAAAATGTCAACGTTTTTTCAATAAATCAATCACACTATTTAATATTGAATTCAGTTTACAAATATTTATAATACATGACTACTAAAACAAATGATTTTTCAAAAATCTTTTCTCTAATCAGTTTTATAATGTTCAGCGTCTACTACGATGAATGTTTACTTTCTTTAATGAATATTCCTTGAAGATCATCATCATCATCAGCAGCAACAGCAACGTAGAACTTTGCACGTAAGTACAGCAGTTCAACTTGCCATATCATATTAGTACAGTCAATTCAAATCTAATAGTTGTAGAGGTAGTAAAAGAATTACAAGTAATCGGAGAGATTAGGGTTCGAAGATGTTATTCAAGAAATATAATTGAGTGAGGTAAATTTAGAAAGTGATGTGGAATTCAGAAGGTTAGAATTTCATAGAATACAAAAAATGAATGCATCTGCGCCACTGTAATCTGTTTTGAGCCATGTCATTTAAGGTCTCCAACCATCGATTATTATCATCTCGCGGACTCCAAACAGGTAGTCAACACCTACCAGCATGACTCAGTCCACTTGTCAATGACTTCATGGATTTGTGTCTAGTTTTGAACTCTCACCGCCCCTAGCTTTCGTCCACCCAATTCCTACATAGCAAAATATAGTTCGACGAGGCAGTCGTTAGTTAGGCATACGCAACACATGTCCTTGAAGACTGATATATTCAATTTAAAAATCAACAATACTTATGATAGAATTCATATCTAATAGTGAGTTCATTAGGAACTTCAAAATTCCTACTTCAACGTTCTTGCACAATGTTCTGAAGGTTATATTGATGTCAATATTATGCCTCGTTTTATTATTGAGTTTTTCAGTTAATGAACATGGTTTACTAATTCCCACATTTATCAGGTCATCTGACGATAACTGATTTTCAAATCATTTGGTTACAGGTTTCATAACCCTTGGTTGCGAATTTCGATTACTCCTCCTTATGTACATGTCCATACAAACATGTAGATTGACAAGTGCAAAGGGATGCAATGTAATGATTCGACCGATATCTAAGCCTTTGCGGAATCAAACTGAACAAAATTCACAACTCATAAAAACAGTGTTATTTGTTATTATGAAATGCTGAGAATTTCAGCAACAACAATGAAATAGTTCAAGAATCGTAAAATGTGCTCAGTAGTAATGGCTAGCTTTGTGAAGAAATTCTCGGATTTCTAGTGAGATGTTATCAGTGAAGTTCAACGCTGTCAACTGTAGGCAGTAACTACCGAAGACAAATGGGTGTGGTCGCGCGAAATAGCTAGATTGTTCAGAGTTAGATATTGACAACGTTGCATGCCGGTCCAGTGGTCCAAATGTTTGGTGCTAAGGTGTGGGACCGTATGTCCTGGATTCAATGATTGTAGAATGTGCACTAATGATAAGTCCGTAACTATGACGAGGTTTCTTTCTAACAGAGGTTTAACATTGATCCATTCATGATTTGAATGAAACTTGAAAATCTCCACAACCTTATAATAATTAAATTGTATTAATATTCATTTGATATCTTTTGTTTTGCATTTGATTACACAAGATAACGTATGTGTCTATGTTTTCCGAAGGTCATGAGCTCGAATTCTGTGAGGTGCAAGAGTTGTAGATACGCACCGCCACCAGGATGAAACAGCCATCCAGTGTATCCAGGTTTCTAATAATGGTTTAACAATGATTAATTGACTGTTGATTTCAATATGCAACAAAACACTGAACTCCATAGCTTTAAGTGAAAGAACTAAGACTAACATTCAATTACTCAAGCAATGTAAAGTATCAGTTGACCTTAAATCTAAGCTTAATCGTACCTATAGAATTTATTTATTTATAAGGTCACAATAAAACCTAACAACCGTACATATATATATATATATATATATATATATATATATATATATATATATGCTTATGTATACATATCGATTACAGAAACTTTTCATTTTAATTTTAAACAAAGGTTCATGTTTAGAAAAAAAACAATAATGAATTCTAAAGTAGAATTTCATTTTTATTTATTTCAATTGTTAAATATCATTTAATAAAATGAAGAATTATTATTATTAACTAATGAAACTACAGAATTATTTTACTGGAAATCAAGTACTACATGTCATCTGATTTATTTATTTGTGTTATGATCATCACTTGTTATGCTTGAAATTAATACGAGTTCACCTTAGTCGATAAAAAAGAACAAGACAATGAACCAGAGTCCAGGTAGGCTACCTTGATGTGAAACGGCTAAAGAGAAGTCTTCTGATATAGCATAGAAAGTATATACTACAAACATCCAGAAAGCACGATGCAGTTAACCGATCACAGTCAAAGATTTTCCTGGTGGGAAATGCGAACTAATAGATCAACTGATCAGCCCATGCTTGGAAACTGTTACGCATGCACGTAAACATGTCAATTTGATATGATTGAACTATTACGAGTTTGTCTTGGTCGAAAAACGAGAGAGAGGATCGAGGATCTGGTGACACCACATGCTGCTCTAATCTGAGTTTCCCAACTCTCATTGGGTGAAATAAGAAGACTTGATATGAAGTAGAACACGTATTCTACAAGCATCCAGAAAGTACGAGGTCCGAGTCCAGAAAATATTCAGGATCCCGAACTAGGGATCCGGGTCCTGGTCCAGGTCATAAGACGTTACAGATAATGCGCATTTATACATTTAGGTTGAATATGAAACAGCATTAAAGTCTGTGATATTGACAGTAAGGATGACTAATGGGAAACAACATTGGAGTACATGACATTGATATCTAGGACGACCATAAAATTGACCAGTAGAAATTAGCCAATAGGAATTGACCAATAATTCGCTCAGCATATTGGATGATTATCCCAACAGAAACATAAAATCTTATAATTAGGGCATTTATCAAACAACTTCTAGGGATCCAACGTCGCCAACCATTTGAACTGACTATAAAATGAATATCTTGATGGATATTTTAAGTATACTGAAATGAATAATGATTTTCAAAAAAAATATTGTTTTTATCACACTATTCAATTAGAAATAATAAAAAGTTATTGAAAAAGGTTCTATTCTCTTAAATAGTTTATAATAATATCACAATTGATTGACAACAAAGATTGTCGCTTTTTTTAAAAAAAATCAATAATCCATAGGTTCTTAACTTATCCCATAATATTACAAAATCTTACATAATTGTTATCGATTTTTTGATGATGTTGACTAGTTGAATTTAATGTAATGTTTGTATCTCCGATCAAAAGTTTGCAGATTTGCAGTATGAACGAGTCTTATTCAACTAGAACACAGTTATCCAGCAGAGATTATTGTTTCTCAAATAAGTGCCTAACTATGACTAGTCCATAATTGGAGGAGAATCAGTGATTCCAACGTGGTATAGTCGCAGACAGTGCTACTGTATGAGGTGGAAATCTGGAGGATCACCAAAGCAATCATCCAGAAGATACAAGTGTCCGTTAACAATGATCTACGCAAAATACTTCGGATCGGTCTACCAGACATGATTAGCAACGACCTACTAGGAGAGAGAACAAACTCGATCCCAGAGGACGAATAAATCATGAAGAAGCTCTGGAAGTGGATAAGACACACAGTGAGGCAAGCACCGAACTCTCGTTTGAGATCGTCAATGCCAAAAAGAGAAGAGGCAAACCAATTGACACATTACCTCGAGAATTAGCGGCAGACATGAGAAGAATAAACATCAGCAGGACATAACTAGAAAGGAAAACCCAGTACAGAATAAGTTGGAGAATACTAGTCGGCCGGCCTATGCTCCGTTGGGGGCAGTCGGTAAAAGTCAGTAAGTCTATCATGTTAACAATCTGTATCCGATAGTGTTCAAAAAACCCTAACACATGATGATAAGTTTACATGACTTGACAAAAATCAATTTGAGTAGTATTCTATACAATTCTGCTCATTTTTTTTCGGCTGTTGTTTCTCGATTCATTCCATTGTAAACACACGCATCAATGCACAATACACACACACACACATTGAACATAATAATCAATGCCAAATGAAAATTTCAACAAAACTTAATTGATTGTTTATTTCAAACAAGTTTCAACATGATTGATCTAACACACCATTGAAATTGACAATATGAAAATCAATTCAATTTCACATAATCTCACATTCATATCAGCATGAAATCAATTGATGCGCGAGAGAATTAAAATGAGAATTAGTTTATGTATGACAACTTGTCATCATTAGTCTATTAGATTTCGATATTGAATGATTGAATCTCATGATGGTTGTTTTATTGACAGTTATTGCTTTTTTTTATTTTTCATTGATTGTTTGTGTGAAATTATGAATTTGAATAGAGTTAGATAGCGATTAGAAAGAAACATGGATGTGTTGGGCAGTAGTTACGTAATAGGATAAGAGACACATCGGTTGTGTGCATGGATCAATGATGCTTGAACTCAAACAAAGGACTCGCGCTCTACAACACGTATACCAACAATGATCATCAACTTCATAAAAGTGTTCTCAGAATTGAACTGAGAAGCTATGATTAGTGAAGTTGAGCTATATGAAGTGTGAAGCAGTTACCTATTGAAAATACAATGGTCAATAATCTTACACTGTTGTAGATCGATTGAAGTTAAACAATAACACTGTTGAATGCTGGCTCAGTGGTCTAGAGGTTAAGCGTTGATGTATGAGACCGTAGGTCTTGTGCAATGTGCACTGATGATGCGACGAGAAATCTTTCTAATAGTGGTCTAACAGTGATCAGTTTATGATTTCAATGAAACTCACAAATCTCCACAGCCTAATAATTGATATTCTGTATCAATATTCATTGGATTGCACAAGATAACGTATCTTTCCTACGTATCTGTACTATTTTACACGGTCTAGCCCAGTCTGGTTTAAGTAAGTACTAAATCTATGAAGATTTAGTTGAGGAAATTGGGACATGTGTTACGAATGCTTACCACCCACTGCCTCGACGGGCGACCGTGTCTGTTATGGGAAGGTGTAGAGTGGAAGGAAGCTAGGGGCAGCCAGACAAAAAGATGGTACTAAACCAATAAAGTAACTAGCAATTGGTCTGAACCATGTTAGTAGGTGTGTGTTCTCTTAAATTCTAATCTGAACTCCACATGACTTTCATCTTTCCCGTCTCAAATCATGCTCTTCGAATAACATCTTCAAACCCTAATCTTTCCAATTAATGCCCACAAGTTTACTACCTCTACCACTACAGGATTTGAATAGACGCTTGCATCTCTGTTCAATCGTAGTATGGCGACTTGAACTGATGTACGCACGTACGAAGTTCTACGTTGTTGCCGATTGGCTGACTAGCTGATTATAATCCTATTCAGTTGTTCCGAATATAATCTACTCACAGCTATCGTTGACTGTCACAAACTCGATCATAGTTACTTGGACTATTTTAGCTAATAATCTACTTCGCCCTGATCATTCTATTCAGTACCCTTATTCTCATTCAATCTCTAGTTAATATAATACATAAATCTTTCACTAAAAATAAAATTTTCTGAATTCCCTATCACAAAGCCATTCAAACTATGCATACTTTACTTCTCTAATTATATAAATCAAGCGGTAATTTATTTCACTAAGATCAAATGAAAAAAACAAGATGAATCAATAAATAAAACTGAGATAGATTCATTAGGAAATCCACAATCTCCCTCAAAAATAAATCTCATCATAAAATTACTATAAAAACAAATACTACTACTACTACCACTTCCACTGCTACTACTACTACTACTACTACTACTACACGCATGCATGAATAGTGACAATGGATTGATGTTTTGCAACAGAAACAGTCCAGTTCGATATGATGAACTGATATTTTGCAAATTAACGATTTACGATATGGTTTTCCGATTTTACTAAGTAACTCTGTAATTTTCGTTAAGTACAATTCGGTTGCCCTCACCGGTGTTCTCCTTTACTACATTTGGTGTCGCTGCCTATACAAAGGATGAAGATACCATGGCCAGAAGAGTTTGAGAACGGAGATGTGCGGAGCTTTCTGAAGGAGTTTGAGGCCGTGGCGGAGCTGGTGGTTGTTAAGGAGCCGAAGGCGAAGCTTGTGGTGCTGGGGACGCTGCTGAGAGGCAAAGCAAGAGCCGTATATGACAGCTTGGACGGTGCTGGCGGGGAGACGACGTGGGAGGCGCTCACCGGGCAGCTGATGACGGAGTTAGACAGCCCAGTGGACAGGTAGAAGGAGCCGCAGAGGTTCCGGTTGGCGAGGCTGTCGGCTGATGGTGACCCGTTGGTGCTGGCTGCGGAGCTCACAATGTTGCTGCGCCGTGCGCTGCTGAGTATGGATGGGGAGTCGGGGGCACAGTTGTTGGCGTCGCAATTTATCGAGAGTGTGCCTGCCACCGTGTTCCAGCAGCGGCAACTAGTAAACGTTACACGCTGGATGGATGCCGTATCTATTCCGGAACAGCGCGCAAGAACAGTGACGGAAGTGGTAATCCGGCATATTGTGGCGTGTCACGGAATACGGAAGGTGATATTAACTGACCAGGGTCCCTGTTTTGAAAGTGACGACAGCTTATTAAAAGGGGGGACGAGTGTGGTGTGAGCTACTTATAAGTAGTATATGACGTGAGTGTCAACGTAATGTCTGGCAGCAGAAGATGGGGGAAGATCAAGAAAGTAAGAAGAGTTAGAACACAATGGAATTTGTATGAAACGCATGAATAGTAGTGAAATGTCAGACAATGGATTGATGATTTGCAAATTAACCGTTTACGATATGGTTTTCCTTTTTTACTGAGTAACTCTGTACTTTTCGTTAAATTCAATTCGGTTGCCCTCACCGGTGTTCTACTTCTCTAAACTACTCACACTACTACTACTACTACTACTACTACACGCACTACTACTACTACTACTACTACTATTAATACCACTACTACCATTATAAGTCATTAGAAAACATGGTAAACATCAAGGTGTACATCATCACAATTTGTATAAGTGTTCACCAAATATACATTCCATTGCACGAGGAACGTCTCGTTGTTTGTCTTCAATATAGTTAGGTGTAGGCATTGTCAATAATGCTATAGAAATAAACTAATCCATTGAAATAGAACAATAATGAAACAATGAAATACAACACATTGATTTATTTGTATATTGATGTGTATTTCTGAATACTTCAATGCATAGATAGTTAGAACAAATGTAGTTGTATTTCGAGAGACAAAAAAACGATGTATTTTGTCAAAAACAAAAAGGCTAATATTATCTGATTTGATTTTGACAAACAATAGATGTGTTTTCTTATTAATACAAACAAGCGATATATATATATAATGTCGCATATTTATAATGTCTACATGAAATGCATCTGGATGAGAAAATGACAATAAAAGTGAATATTTCATTTGGATACTGAGATCAAAAGATACCTGGACAGTATCAATGATAAACAAGATGAATATGATGTTAATGTAAAGACAGGGATTAACAAAGTAAGAACAACATTTCCAGACACGGAAAAACACATGGAGCTTAAAGCAATTGCCAATCAACATCGAAGTGTGAGTTTTCAGTATGCACATCAAAACAGTTCTATTATATAGAGTGGATACTTGGAAAATCACGCAAGCCATCATTCTAAAAATAAAGTCTCTTAATAAAGCAAGATACTATTGATACATCGACCGGAAACTATAAGCAACAACATACTGAGCGAGAGAATAAACGAGTTTGGAAATGAAGAGGAAATTAGGGAACAGCATCCAAATGCCTCCACAAGACAAACTCTCATTTGGAAACTACATGGTCAGACTAGTTAACACATTGCGCCAAGATTTAAAAGCGAACGAGACTTTCACCAGCGTCCAGGTAGGCTACCTTGAATCCCTAAATAGAGTGAAAAGACTTTGTAAGCGTAAAAAGTATATTCTGCAAACACCCAGCAATCACAATACAATCAAGCATACAACTCTCGTTTATTTATACATCATAGAAACGTCCTTGAGACAGTTAAGAAAATAGCACCCTAAAATACACAGCAACCGATTACAGCCATGGATTTTCCTGGTGGGAATTGAAATCTCAAGGTCAACTGATCAGCCCATGCTCGCAAGCGTCAAAACCAAAATAAGGCATTTGTCAAGCGAATTTTGGGGATCTAACATCCCCAACACACCCAACTGCGTCATAAGACAAACCCTGACCTGGAATCTCCAGGGCCAAACGAAAAGAAGAAGACTAACGAACTCATTACATAGAGAATCAGAAACTGAGATGGAAAGAATGAACAACACTTGTATAGAACTGAAGCTGAGATCGAAGAACACAGTAAGTTGGAGAAGGCTTTTGGGTGCCCCATGTTCCACTAGAAGTAACATGCGTAAGTAAATATGTAATACATATATTCCTTAGAAAATCAATGCATTCCTTTAAATGACAGTACACAATTGTTCTTTAAAGAAGATATGATTGACAGAAAGTGAATTTCGCCTTATAGGTACTTCAAACTGGTTAATTACATTAGAATTAAACTTATGACTTTCACATCTCCCAGTGGAAGTAATAATATCATTCGACTAATGAACCTAGAACCTAATCAGTTTGTAAAGTAACCCTGATCACTCTTCATACTTAAAGATCTGCTAGTTGATTACTGTTTAACTCTTTCAAATATCAACTATTCTATGTATATGAAATATAAAATATTAAAAACTTGTTGAAATAAACAAGTAAGTAACATTTCTCTTCTTTCCAAATTTTTCTTCTAAAACTTTCCATTTCATTTCATCTCATTCACGTTGAAGTAAAAATAAATTCATGACATCCGATAGTAAAAAAAAGTGTGTTTCATTTTCAAATGAATGATTCTTAGCCCAAGTTATTATCCATTATTAAAAATTAACAAGTTATTAAACCATGAGCTAAACCGTCTAGAGTTGCAAGCAGTTAGCCATTGAAGACTATGTAAGACGACGGATGGTTAAGCAATGTCATGAATTGATTGAAGTTAGATATTTAACATTGTTAAATGTCGACTAAGTGGTTTGAAGGCTTAGTGACATCGTACGAGGTCAAAAGTCATGATCAGTTCGACTCCCGATGTTGGGGTGTTTACTGCTCGCTGGTACTACATTGTGACGAAATGACTGTACATAGTTTTTTCACCTTCAGTAGTGTTCTAATCTATATCGGTTAATGATTACGATGAGATTATGTCAGACTGTAAGACTACAGTTCTTTTTCTATACATGAAGCATATGTATTGAGCATTACAAACGCCACCAGTCATATGTTCGTTAATCGTAAGAAAATCTTGATATACAGTTTGTTATTATAGCTATTTGTATTTTGATTTCATTTATTTTTTGCTTGAGAAAGTGAAAAAGTTAGTTAGCTATCCTTCAGATCATACTGTAGGTTACTCATAATTTGAGAAAATATCTCAGATGTCCGCTGTATTTCTCACTGGAGTTGTAGTAAGCTAAGAGCTTAACTGTTCAGTGTCCTTACAGGTACCAGATACCTTGAGAGGTTCTGCCAGGAGGTTGGAATTAAACAACAGTGATTTCTGGCTACATTGGGTTCGTTCTGATAAGTACTCGATACCAAAGCGTATAGCCATTTTATGGGCGAGTGATATTCTCTGTACGCTGTGAATTTATTCAACATAATATCATTGTTAGGGACATTACTACAGTGTTATTCGGGTTTAATAAACCTCTCACAGGGTCGATATATTTACGCTAAATAATGACTTCGCGCTGACCAACATTACATTTATCTAATTGTGGATGTAGGATTCGTGATATTTAACACTCTTCATTAAGCAATATCTTTATTCTTTAGGGAAATAATACCACTCTGAAAGGTTGAAGAAATTTGTAGCTCAGGTGGATGATTGTGGTGGAGTTCCGTTCTCTGAGGTGGATGTTTTGGTTGTGTGCCCTTCATTGTTCTTTATTCGGGACTTTCGATCCCGTTAACTCACTTGGTAAAGGTGCTATTTTCGTAATTTGTTTCTGAAATTTTGAATTTCTATGTTTTCGCGCCAAGAGGCGCTTAGTTGACCTACAGCTTACATTTCCCACTCGGAAAATCCTTGACTGTCGTTAGTTGATGGATTATTTTAATACGCTATATTTTAGCTCTCAGCAAAGGCGTTTCTATTATTGTATATATAGACTTGATTTGTGTGCTTAGCAACCTTGTATTTTCTGGTTGCTTGTAGAATACATTCACTATGCCTTATCAAGACTTCTTGCTCTATTTAGCAGGGCCGGTGATAATCGGATCAGAATTGCCTATCGTGTCACTAAGTCGTCTCTCTTGGTTTCATTTACCTAGTAAGATGAACTTGTAATAGTTTCAAGCATTCCAATAGACGAGTATATCATTCTTCTACTGAATAACATCATCAGCTCAAACTTCAGGTAGATAGATGTAAAGTATTCGAATTTTTGCCTCATTTAACCCGGGTTCAACTTATGTTGATGATAATAGCTGTTTTGGGTTTCAAACCTAGTCTGAGACATTACAGTTCAGCTATGTTGACCGTGACTGACAAGTATCAAATAACAAGAAGACTAGATGCAGAGCTTCCTTCGAACTACCTCTAATTATCTAAAACTTTCAATAACATGATATATCAACGATATCTAGTCACTTGAAGGAGTTTTTATAAATTACCGCCGCTTGATAAACACAATTCAAATTAATACAAATGAATTGACATTGTTCACTACTATACAAATCAATGATCAATCAGCTGACAAAAGACTATTGGACACACTCACATCCACACATACAAGATTAGAAATATTTATCATCAGTACAACTAAACAAAATAAGTTATTCATAAAATGAAAATGAAAAAAGAATGGGGAAAAATGAGAAAAAGCAAGTGATAAGAAGAAAAAATCGATCAAAGTTAGACATTAACACCGTTAGATACCGGCTCAGTAGTCCACAGGTCAAATGTTCACGCACAAGACTGAAGGTCTTCGGTTCGAATCTAACGAGGGGCAAGAGTTGTGAATGCACACTACCATTGATGGGTCCCATACCAGGATCACGAAACGGCCATCTTTCTGTTAGGATATTCATCCAATATCCTAAGAGAATTATTGATCAATTCATATTGGTTAATTCCTACTGGTCAATTTTATGGTCGTCCTAGATATCAATGTCACGCGCTCCAATGTTGTTGCTTATTTGTTGTCCTGACTATCAATCTCACTTCAAATGTTGCTTCCTATTGGTCTTCTTAACTGTCAATGTCACAGACTCCGATGCTGTTTCCTATTCGACCAAAATGTATAAATACGCATTATCTTTAACGTTTTATGACCCGGAACCCGGTCCCAGATCCCTAGTCCGAAATCCTGATTCTCTTCTGGACACGGACCTCGTACTTTCTGGATGTTTGTAGAATACAGGTTCTACTTCATATTTAACTCTTATTTTCTCACTCAATATGGGGCTTGGTATAATCGGATTTGAGTAACATGTCATACTGCCGGATCCTCGATCGTCTCTCTCTCGTTTTCCAACTAGGTAAACTCGTAATAGTTCCAGCATATCAAGTTGACGCGTTTACTTACGTGCAGGCGTAACACTTTCAGTGCTTCCAGATTCCCAATGATGGCCCTAACATTAATCGATTTAATCATTTCAAGCGTCTAACTTAAACAATCTCCAAAACCTCTTAGTGCAAAAATCAATCACACAAACACATGGCCAACCGCATGAATAAATCTGCATTGTTTTTTCCGTCCTTTTTTGTTGAATGGAATATTTTTGATCACAAGCAATACTTCAACACAACAATTAATAACCTGATTAAAACAGACTACAATTTCTTCCTAAATAAATATATATATTATTTACTTACACAAATCAAAAAGTACATGGGGAGGTATACAATGCAGGAGATACAGTGTACAATATTTTGCATGTAAATTAAATGAAAATAAGTTTTCACATAAAAAATAACCACAATTGATTAGTATCTCTCTCTCTCTCTCTCTCGTTAGTGTAAAAAAAGCACATATATTTATATGTATATGTATATATGTATACATATATTACGTCATAAATAAATAAATATCAGCTGATTGATGATTCATTCATGGAAAATAGTGTGAAGTAAACATATTGAGCAAAGTAATATATATATAGGGATAATAATTCAATGAGTGAAATTATTTACACCTCATTTGAATGGGATATGTGTGTGTGTGCGCGTGTGTGTGTGTGTGTGTGTGTGTGTGAGTGGTACATGCAATTGATTTGCATCAAGAGCAGGCATTTGTTTGTTTTGCATTGTAGTCCAAAGAAAACAGCGCCTATTTACGAATTTTTATAAATTTGTGTAAGTTAAATTGAAAAAAAAACAAACAGCTTCATTCTCATTTGCACGCATTAATTTCATTTAAATGGTATAAAAATATGCAGAGTTTTATTAGGCAAATAATGATCACCAGTATCAGTGTTTGTATTAGTTAATGTCAGTTCTTCTTGTTGTTTTGTGAATAATACATTTTGTTTAAGTGCATGATGTTGTAGTTTTTGTTGACGAATCAATGTGCGTAATTGACTACTACTACTAGTAGTAGTAGTAGGAGTAGGAGATTTGTCAAGATTTTTTTGATTAACTCCAGATAATTTGTTTAACTTGAGAAAAAGAAGATGGACAATAATTAAGTAATTTGAAAGAAAATAAAAATTTGGATTTCTTTTATAAAAAAAAAATCAGTTATTTTCTAAGTTACACATTTTGAAATTATGAATCGATCAATGTTAGACTACTACTGAACGTCAAAACAGTGGTTCCTTTTTGATAAATTTGAATAGAGAAATGAGAAGACATATTTTGTGAGATAGTAAGTACCATTTCGTGCTTTCTCGTCAGTCACATACAAACAAGCAACATGTTATTTGTGTGTAAATACAGCAGTTTTGAAGATAAGGTCAAAATTTCTTATTTAGCATGACATTCACTCACTAGAAGAACCATGGTAAACAAAGGTCAATATACAGTTGTTTTTGAACACATATAGTTGGACTTTTCCAACCAATCAAGATAGTTTCGAGTAGTTTCAGTGTGTGTGTGTGGGTTTTGATTACATGTCACACAACTCTAAAGGCTGATTTTGGGTCAATTTGATGACCACTCATCATTAGATGTTTTGCAATGGACGAGGTTGGGTTTCTTGATCGATTTTGAGATGAAAGGCTAGGTTGATGAATCATGTATTTGATTAGCCATTTTGGAATATGTTCCCCTATCCTGTCTTCCAATCGGCGATCTGTCCTCCCTAAGTAACTTTCTCCGCAGTTACATGTGAATTGGTAAATACAGTGGGATTTGGACTGAATCGGTCTTGGAGAATTGATTGGGGTAACCGAGATCGATTGAGTGATAAGCCTCAGATTAGCTGCATTGAAGGTCTTTTTTATTGCAGCTGCAGTCTGTTTGGTTGTAATTTTCATGCACTGATCACCCTTGAAAGGTAACTGTAGGTACACTGGTTTCTTGGGCACATCAGTTGCTATCAGCTTCGTCGTAGTTGTGTTCTGATGACTAATAAACGTTTCGGGATATCCGTTTGATTTAAGTGTGTCAGTAATAAGCTTGAATTCGTCGTTCAATGTATCAGCAGTGCAGATTTTACTTGCTCGAGAGAATAAAGTTTTGACAACAGAACGTTTATATTGTATGGGGCAGAAACTAGTGAAGTGGAGGTACTGTCCCGACCAGGTGGGTTTGCGGTGTACTTTTCGTCTGATTGATCCGTCTGGACGGCGATGGAGCAGGATATCGAGGAATGCTAGTTCATTATTCTTTTCTTCCTCATAAGTGACTTTCAGATTCGGGTGAATCGCATTAAATAAATCATTGATTTCATTAATATCTGTAGAATGTGGTAATATGACAAGAATATCGTCGACCTATCGTTTGTAAAGTGTAATACCATCGATGAAGTGACTCACTTGCCTTTCTATCATTCCCATGAATATGTTTGCTAAAACAGGTCCGAGAGGGCTTCCCATAGCCTGACTGACGAGAAAGCACGAAATGGTAATATCTCACAAAATATGTCTTCTTATTTCTCTATTCAAATACTACTGAACGGTCGTTTCGTGATCCTGGTATAGGACTCATCGGCGCCAGTGTGCTACCACGACTACTATACCTCGCAGGATTCGGACTCAAAATCTTAGATCTCGCGTGTGAATGCTTAACCTGTGGGCCACTGAGCCAGTATATAACTTTTTTATGTCTAACTTCGATCAATCCACTGTCTTGTGTAATCCTAGCTCCAGACAACTTGTTTAACTTACGACGTTTTTGCAAAAAAATGGACAAATATTAAGTAATTTGAAAAAAAATGGAAACAGAGCTTTTTTTGAAAATGTGTAATTCCTTCTAGTGAATCTGTTATTTTCTAAGTTAGATTAATACTGCTAAAAATAGATATTAATCCTAAAGCCCAAAACCTTAACTTCCTCTAGGAGCCCCTATGGGGCTTCGTCCGGTTCCAAGCCCGGACAGAGGGAGGCGGTTAGGCATGAGGTTAGCCATACCATCCCGTACAGAACTAACTCGAGTAAAAAACGCAAACCAGCAAGAATAATTCAAACCATTTTAAACTCTGACCTGATAGTAAGAAAGTATTCGTTTTGAAGAGTTATGACGGTTGAAAGTGAATGAGATATACTTTGCCCAAAGCACCCGTCTACGTCACAAGACAAGACCTCACTTGAAATTCTTAAGGTTAAAGGAAAATAGGACGACTAAGGAATACATTACTCCGAGAAATGGAGACAGACATGAAAAGAATGGACAACAATTAGACAGAACTAGAAATGCAGGCCCAGAACAAACTAGGTTGGAGAATGTTGATCGACGGCTTCTTTTTCAGGAGTAAGCAAATAAGTTTAACTTCAAACTGGTTCCACAAGAATTGAAATAATTTTTCAAGTATTATATGTTTTACTTTGCTTTAGTTCATTTTTTTGTATTTATTGACATAATACAATGAAAGAATTATTTAAGTACTTTTAATGAGTAGGAAACATTCAATGAGCTATAATGATATGTACGCAATCACTAAATTAATTAATAACAAAGTCATCAATCAATCATTGTTAGAACACCATTAGAAACCTGGAAGCACTGGACGACCGTTTCGACCTGGTATGGGACTCATCAGTGGCAGTGCGCATCTAGGACTCCTGCACCTCAAAGGATTCGAACCCAGGACCTTCGGGATTGTGCGCGAAGGCCTAACCATCGGACCACTGGGCAGGCATTCAAACGTGTAAAAACACAAACCTCCAAAACTCTGCCCGAAAAGATCGTAACAGTGCTCCCTAGTGACTAGCTTCGTGAGGAAACTCTCCGAGTTCTAGTTGAGAAGACGTGACCTATGGAGTTCAACCCAATTGGGTGTAGGCATTAACTACCAAAGACAAATGGGTGAGGTCGTGCAAAATCCGTAGATCAATCAGAGTTAGACATTGACACCGCTGGATTCCGGCCCAGAGGTCCGATGGTTAGGCGTCCATGCACAATACCGAAGGTCCCGGGATCGAATCCTGCAAGGAGCAGGAGTCGTGGATGCGCACTGCTGATGAGTCCCATTCCAGGACGAAACGGCCGTCTTTCAGTGCTTTCAGGTTTCTAATGGTGGTCTAACAATGATTGTATAATGATTTCAAATGTGTAAAAACACAAAACCTTCAAAACTCTGCCCGATAATAACAAAATGATTTTATTTTAACTTTTATTCACTAGTTACTTTCCTTTGATAACAGGTTTTCAGTTCCTTCAAAATATATTGATCGGATTTCAATGGAATAGACAGAATGTGGCTAGCGATCGAAGCCACGAAGTGCTCTTCGTTGTATTTGGGACTGGTCAGCGGAGTGTTACTATGTTGTAGAATTGATGTCCACTTGGCGAACTCGAACTCTGTACTATCTGTTTTAAACGCCATAACGAGATAATACAAATTATATCTCATCCCTTTTTCACAAAAGAGTGACTTTCTGGATAGGACTTAGTATCTAAGGCTATAACATTTAAAGGCTATAGCATTTGAAACAGACAGTTCTAGGTTTGAGTCGGGAAGTAAGCATTTACCATGAAATGAAATTATACCCAGCTACCGAGTCCCAAATAAGATACGTCACATTCTACTTATTTTATGTATAAACATATGTCAGAATGGCTATTATCAAGACAATCCACATAGGATATTCATATGTTAAACAAGATTGATCAAGTTTCAGTCAAAATATTCACATTACAATAATCTATGACATTTTCAAATTGCTTTCATCATCAAACTCTATTTTCTTATAGTTTTTGATATTTATTACGATATTCTACTGAAGTTTGACAAACAAAAGGAATAGACAGATATCTTATGACAGTCAAGTCTACAATGATTTCTACCTTTTTGTTCTTCTTCAATTACAATATTGATTCACGTGATTCACGTGACAGGAAATATAAACTCTCTTTGTTTAAATATTCATCAATTTATGTCAAAAAACACAATCCATAGACATAAACAGTTTAATCTTGATTATTTAAACTTTGTTAACATTGTTCGCTGAAATTGCTTTCACCTAAATAAGTGAAACAAACTTGAAAATAAAGAAAAATATCGTATCGTAGGTTATCATCTGTCATCGATCTATAAACAAAGTAAATAGGCTAAATTACCTAAGTCTGTATCCTAACAAAGATCTGTCAACAATTTTTAGTTAACTGATGATCATTCTATTTTAAATTTATGTAACTAGTTAAAATGTACAACATGCTGTTAGATTTTTGATTGGAGGATTATTTCAACGAATTGTCGGATATTAATATTATTATCATTATCTATAAGAAAGAGGTGAAGGCTGGTGTCAGGCAAGGTTGTTTACTCACACTGTTTCTCTTTCTCCCGGTGATCAACTGGATTTTGACAATGTCAACATCTGGAGTGGAGCGCAGGTATACAGTGGATAACTAGAATGCAGCTGGATGAGCTAGACTTTGCACATGATCTGGTTATTCTATCGCATACGCAACAACAAATTCAAGAGAAGACAACCAGTATGACAGCAGCCTAAGCAGTAGCAAGACTCAACATACATAAAGGGAAAGGCAAAACTACACATGAGCCAACCAAATCACTCTTGTTGGGAGATGCCTTGGAAGACGATAAAACCTCAACATATCTTGGCAGAATCATCAACAAGCAAGATGGATCCGATACAGATATGAAGGCATGGATCAGTAAAGCAAGCGCTGCATTTCTACAACTGAACAATATCTGAAACTCAAAACAAATGTCAGCAAATACCAAAGTCACAATTTTTAATATAAATTTTAAGACAGTTCTACTGTGCGAGACCGAAACTTAGAAAACTACCAAAGCCATCATCCAGAAGATACAAGTATTAACTAACAGTTGTCTACGCATAATACTTCAGATCCGTTGGCCAGACACTATCAGCAACAACCTACTGAGGTACAGAACAAAACCAGATTCCGGTGGAGAAAGAAATCAGGAAGAACCTCCGGTGGAAGATAAGACACACTTTGAACAAAGCACCCGAATGCGACAAGCCCTAACTTGGAACACTCAAGGTGAAAGGAGAAGAGGAATGCCAAGGAAGACAGATGTGAGAAAAATGAACAAAAATTGGTTAGAACTGGATGTTAGAGAATACTAGTCGGCAACCCAATACTCCGTTGGATGTAACAGACATAAATAAGTAATAACAAAGAACTTACTTTCTTCTGTGACATTGTTTGTTTCATAGAATTCTTTTTTCTATTTTCTTTATTCCCTACTAAAATTGATGAATTCATTAATTCATTCGATGAATCCTTAAAACATTCATCATAAATTATTTGTAATTTCATTTGAAAATCATTTGAAATCCAATTCATAATTGTAGGAAATTGGCTTTGCAAATGTTTATATTGTAATAAAATTAAATTCCAATAACCTTCTAAATCAATTTTCAATGGAATATAATAGTGATAAGAATGTGAATGAGAATGAGAATAATGATAACAATCCAGTGGTTGTAGATTTTTATTTGTAGAATTTGATTGTAAATAAATTCTGCATAATTTACATAATGTTGTTAAATTACCATTGATTAACATTTGTATATGACCAATACTTGCTAAGAGTTCATTATTAGCTGTCAAAAAAACAAAACAATAAAAAAAATTTTTTCATTGATCATTGTTAACAAAGAGATTGTGTCGTTTTAAAATTCATTCAAAAATTGTTTAAATGACTGTCAGCGTTACAAAAGAAATGGAAAGAAATGGAAAGTGATGAGATGTTAAAGAGAATTTATAGAATTCTGTTGTTGTGTGTCGTTTTACTGTGTGTTCTATAGCTCAGTAATTAGCTCGTCCAAAACAATCGTTACTAAGTAGTGTCTGACGGTTTTGTAAATCAGAAGAAGGTGAACTTGTAGTGATGAATACGTTTATTTGGGGCATACCACAGAGTGAAGCGGAGAAGCAGTGAATAAAACGATTGGAGCGACGTGAATTGGATTACAATATGAACGAATGGGCAAAGGAAGCGAATGAACAGGCGAAGCGCGTTGGAGAAGGCTAATGAACCAACTCCCAGAGATAGAGCATGACTAAGAATATATAGTCAGACAAATATAAGACAACAAGCGAAATAGGCACACATGAATAAAAGTGACACATAGTTGACAAGGTCAAATGACAAGTAGGACACGTCATGTGAGCTCATACAAACCAGACAGTAATAAGAACGAATGGTACCTATAAGTTGTTGTTATACAAATGACTTGGTTATATAAATTAATCGAAAGGGCTTAACCAAATGAAATGTAAACGAACTCGAATATACGTGGAGGCACTACACTGTTATCTCTGAGGTTGACTGATGTTACGGATGTTAGATCTACAGAACTCTCTTGATGAATGTTTTTATTTTGGATTCTATTCAAGGGCTGATCTTGAGATCACACATTTCCCACCTGGAAAACCCTTGGTTGTGATTGGTTCCTGTGTTATTTTAGTGTGCTATTTTTGTGACTCTCCCAAGAAAGTTTCTATCATGTATAAATAAACGCAATTTGTGTGCTTGATTGCATTGTGTTTGCTGGGTATTTGTAGAATACACTTTCTACGCTATATCTAGACTTCTCGTTAACCGTTTGTGGTCAACGGATCAAAGTAGCCTACCGTGTCACCGGTTCATTGTCTGGTTCTCGTTTATCGACTAAAGTGACCGTGTAATAGTTTCAAGCATAGCAAGTGACAACCTTAACAAATGAAATTTGCATTGTTCTTCTGAACTACATATTATGTAGAAATTTTATTTAGAAGTGAAGTATTGTAAAGTATTCACATATAACTAACAGCTTTCGTGGTATACTTTTACTCTACAAATAATCACAGATAGAAGGTCAACAATGACCAATGAAGATGAAAGTCAACGGGAGAAGTTGTTAGTTTTATGCGAAGTAATGTGAGTACTTCAGTTCTTACTTGGAGTTTATGTTGATGATGTTGTTCAGAAGAAAAACTGATTGTTTAATATAATAAACAGAAATGAAAACAAAAAGCTTGCAACTAAATCATCCCGTTCATTATTTCAAACTAGTAATTACAAATATTAAGTGGACTTAACCGAATCGAGAAAACGTTCTAATATGAATCAGTTTGAAAGTCAACTGACAACTTATACCGGTATCTATCTATTTCTATCCTATGGTCTAATTCACTATTACATGGAATATTATTGCGTATAGGGTTATAGGTAAATGTTTAGACATTTGAGACTAGTAAAAACTGTAAACAGTGGTGTACATTTTTCTCGCTATTTCTACCTGATATTATCTGTATGAAACTTTTTTAAAATAATTATATTTCATACTTCGCTATTTTGGATATGAAAATTTAGTCATCTCCACCTAAGTCAAAATAGTCTCATTGAATATTCAGTAAATATCATTGTGAAACTATCAAAGCGACAATAAATAATGCTTGCTAGTAAAATTGTATTATTTTTGTCTATGTCAACACTGACCTAATTTACCAACCAATCAGAAAAAATCATAAGTAAACATAGGGGATCAAGAAACAAATCAAAGAGGGATACAATCAAAATAAAGGTAGAAACAACCACAGGTTTAAGGTCAATTACAATTAATCAAGATCGTGGTTAACAGAGCAAGCTATAAGTCATATATGGTGAAATTCCAATACTTCACTTCTATCTACCTGAAGTTTGTGCGGATGACGTTGTTGTTCAGCAGATGAACAATGAAAGCTACACAACCAAAACATCCAGCTCAGAGAACTTAAACTCCACTTCTAATATGAATCAGTTTGAAAGTCAACTGACAAGTGGACACAGTAACTGTCCATTTCTATCCTACGGTCTAATTCACTTTTACATAGAACAATATTACGTATAAGGCGAGTGGTGAGTGTTCAAGCATCCAAGATCAATAAAACTGTGAACAATGGTATAAATATTTTTTTTTCCTCGCAGTATTTACCTAATATTAAAGTAGAACTTTTTCAAATATTTAACAAAAGCAGTATTTACCAAAAATATTAAAATAGAACTTTTTTTAAATATTTAAAAAGAGCAAGAATCCTATACCTCTGAAAAAATTAAATAAATATTTTTGGGAAAGAATATAAATTTATTTCATTTGAAAAATGTAACACTTACAAACACGAGAGTGAACAAAACAAAAACCATAAAAGTGTTAAATAGTACAAGCTAGTTCCAGATAATAATAATAGGCAAACGCAAAATTTGCGAATCGGACTCATTGTGATGGATATCAGTAGACTGGGAATATCCTTCACTTGTAACGCCCAACTATCACATAGAAAAAGTTGAACAGAAAGAACTACCAAACAGTATATAGTAACCACTTTATTGGTAGACAGTTATTTCATCTACGCTATAAGTGACGCGATGAAACAAACGCGCGTCGACATTCCAACATCTATCAATCCACGAAGTCTGATAAAACTTCCTAAATAAGCAACATGATCAATGAGCTCAACTACCATTACTCTTTAGTTGAAGAGTTTATGCCAAGCGGTCTTAAGGTAAAATTCTATATTCTCTAAGGTAAACAAAGGGTAGTGCTACTCAAAGACCAGATAATTACCTTAGTTACTTAGTGTTAATAGTCAAATGACTGTAGGAACTGAAATTAAACAAGTAAGTGTTTTTAAATAGAACAAGAACAAAACTTGGAACTGATCAACATGAATTCAGTGTATTTCATTCAGTTCTCTGTTCAGCTACTCCTTACAATCCATAATATTTAAAGTCATAATTGTAAATTACGTAGTGCAGGTGGAAAATATTATGATTAGTATGCAGCATCTCACATATATCTTGTACTTTTGTCATTGTTGAGCTTGTATGCGCATGTACGTAGTTGGGGATTACTTGCCATCTACACATTTAGTTATTTGACTAGCTGTATTGATTAACACTTTGAATATTTCGATGTCAATATCGACTATACATATTTGAATTAAATCCGATATTTGTATCGATCATTCAATAATTTGAATAATAAAGAAATTGTGGCAACGACTCATGTTCTATGGTAGAGATCATCAAGACGGAGATATACGGGAAATCAAAGATAACGAAAGTCTAACGCCACAAGTAAAAAAGTATAACAAAAGCTCTAATTGATTTCAGTAAACTGAATAAATTATTTTAAGTATATACCTTATGCGGAACAGCTTTCCACAACATTGATGATAACAATGTCCACAGGACTAGAAACAAATGATTACATGATGAATAGATGATAAGAATAAATAAGAATAAAATGAGTAAGTCATCGATCAATCATTGTTAAACCATCATTAGAAACCTCGAAGCACTGGATGGCCGTTTCGTGATCCTGGTATGGGACTGACTAATCAGCAGTGAGCATCCACGACTCGTGCAACTCGCAAGATTCGAACCCGGAATCTCCCGTCTTGTATGCGAACGCGCGACCTCACCCATTTGTCTGCCCACATCCGACAGGCTTGAACTCCGCTGGTCCTAGGACCAAGACGAAACGGCCATCCAGTGCTTCCAGGTTTCTAATGGTGGTCTAACAATGATTGATTGATGATTTCAAATGTGTAAAAACACTAATGTCCATAAATCTAATTGAAAATGACTAAAGATCACAGATTACTAATCTAGAAGACAGTCAAAACATTATGATGTAATTAGTCGAAATAATCTTACAATTTGTAATGATCTAACAAAACCTACACGAAAAAGAAAGGCCCAGGAAAGAGTTCGTTAAAGAGTGCTGGTCGTCAGCCTATATTCCATCAGGGGTAACAGGTGCAAGTAAGTGAGTGAGCAACAAAAACTCAAAGAAATAGAAGCAATTCACTTTATTCTACTCAAATCTTTGTTCCTACTCTCGTCAAGATGATAAAAATAGTTATATTTCATACTTGAATATTTTAGCCACGAAAGTTTAGTCATGTAGGCATAAATCAAAGTAGTCACACTGAACATTGAGTAAATATCATTGTGAAGCTTTCAAAGCGACAATAATTCTTGCTAGTAAAATTGTTTTTATTTTGTCGGTGTCAACAGTGACCTACTTTATCAACCAATCAGAAAAATCATAAGTAAACATAGGGGATCAATAAAGCGTATAAAATCGAAACGAAGGTGCAAACTGTTGTGCTCATCATTTGATATAGTTGAAACTATAACGAGTTCACATTAGTCAATAAACGAGAACCAGACAATGAACCCGTGACACGTTATGCTACTCTGATCTGTTGCTCCAAACTAACTGACAAAAAAGTCTTGAAAGTGTATTCTACAAGCACCCAGCCAGCACACTATGAATCCAAGCACACAAATCTCGTTTATTTATACATCATAGAAACGTCCTTGAGAGAGTCGCAAAAATAGCACATTAAAATGACTCAGTAACCAATCATAGCAAGGGATTTTCCAGGTGTAAAATGTGGTCTCAAGGTCAAATGATCAGCTTATGAATAAAATTCAAAATTAATACTTTTTTCAAGTGAATTCTGGGGATTTAACGTCCTCTATACATACAACGAAAAGTTTATTGTCAATAACAATTGATCAAGAGATCTAGGTCAACAGAACAAGCTTCCAGTCATGTGTGTAAAAAATTCCAATACTTCACTTCTCTGCCTGAAGTTCAATGAAACGCTCCACAAACAAAACCCTATTCAGTTCAGAGAACTAATCTTAGCCATAATCATCCATTTGAGCTAAAAATCATTGCCACCATCTCAAAATCATATGATCGATCGTGTTGTATTTTTTCAATAAAGAAGGTACTCACTTCTGATAAGTCTCACACACTCACAACGGCAACACCCATCCACACCTTCCAAATTACTTATGATAAATCTAACAGTTGTGGTGGTGTTTCGTTCTCTGAGCTGGTTGTTTTGGTTGTGGAGCTTTCATTGTTCTTCTGAACAACATCATCAGCACAAACTTCAGATAGAAGCAAAGCATTCGAATTTCTCCACGTTTGACCTGTAGCTTGTTCTGCTAACCTCGATCTTGATTGGTTGCTGTTGCCTTTTGACCTGTCGTTGTTTGCAACTTTGTTTTGATTGCACCCCCCCCTTTTTGATCTGTTTCTTGATCCTGTGTCACCTATTATTTTTCTGATGTTGTTCAGTAGAAGAACAATGAAAGCTCCACAACCAAAACAACCAGCTCAGAGAACGAAACACCACCACAATCATCTACCTGAGCTACAAGTTTTCTCCACCATCTCTAAATCTAACAGTGATCGATTCACCATTTTAATGAAAACAAATAACAATAATAATAATTAGAAATAATTAATTTTTTCACTTACTTAAATTATTATTATCATTATCAGTAGTATTTGTTAACTCAATTAAATTATCATTTGTTAAATGATTATTTTGTTCAATTAATTGTTTAGCTAAATTCATGATATTCATCAATTGATATTCAAACAAATGTACAATTTTCAATAAATTTAATACCCAATCTATTTCATGACTGATTGTCAACAAATCAAAAGACGAGTAAATTTTTCTTGGAAAATTTTTAATATAGTCAATACGTTCAAATGGATTATTGCTGTTATTATTGTTATTATTATTATTACTATTATCAGTATTAGCAATTGTTGAATGATTGCATAACTCGTTCGCTGATAAAGAACGTTTATGTAGCAGTTGAGTATTTTCATGAAAATCAGTAGTAGTATCAGTAGTAGTAGTAGTAGTAGTAGTAGTAGTAGCAGTGATGTTTCGATCCGTTGGTGAATTCTGTTCATTTTCATATAATGTTGTCAATTCTGCTTTTCTATTCATCATTGGCATACTGTCATATTCATTTGTCATGGTTAATACTTTATTATCATAACGTCGACAGCTAACCGGCGCGGCGGGCATAAAAAATCTATTCAATGATTGTTTACGTCTAGCAATAGTTGATTTAGCTTTTATCACAGCTGCTGCAGTATTACGACGTTTTATTGGTGGTGTGGTAGATTTAATAGCGGATAGATAACTATTTGAATGATTGATTTTATGAGGATTTGTATTCTGTTCATCAGATGAATCGTTTGTATTATTGTGATTGAGTGACAATGGATTTGTTTCAGTCTCAATGAATTCTTTATTTACAGCATTTAAGTCATTTGAAGTGGATTCGTCCGTTGGTTGTTCATTTAAACTGTGCTCTTCATCAGATAGTTTATCGGCCGCAATAGATTGTTTTTCGTTCATTGCTGTATGATCTAGTTGAATTGTTTCATTCTGTTAAAATGAGAAAAAAATAATAAATTTTTATAACAAGGAATTGTCTCATTTTAATGAGGAGTGTATGTGGTTTACAATAAAAATACATACTATGAAAGTATTGAAGACGACAGGTTGGGTTATCTTACTTACTTAATTCCTTACGCCTGTTACCCCCAATGGAGAATAGGCCGCCCACCAGTTTTCTCCAACCAACTCTGTCCTGATCTTCGCTTTTCAGTTCTGTCCAGTTCCGCCTGTAGACCCTTCGGGGCTACTGCCGGTCCCAAGCACGAATAGAGGAGGAGGGGTTGGACATGGGGTTGGCGACCACATCTCACCAAAAAAACTAACTTGCCAAAGAAACGCTAACCAGAAAAAATAATTCAAACCATTTTAACTCTCCCCTGGGAGCTGGAACAAGAATTATGATGTCGCGTGATAAAAGCCGAGTTCCTTCGGAAGTCACGAGGCCGATGCCTCTACTGACAACCAGGGCAGTCATTCTTTTAGGTACATGGAACGTTCGTACATTGTGGGAGACTGGAAGACTATTACAAGGTTGCGTTATCCTTTCATCATAAATAAAAATAATAGTGTATAGTTAAAATAAGTCAGTCAATCGCAATGTAGAACTTCGTACATGAGGTAAATAAGTTCAGTTTGATATACTGCATCAGCATAGAGACGTAACTGTCACCTGCAATACCATCTTGGTTACAAAATCCATTTTGGAAGGCTTTGTTTGTAAAAATCCCTCCATATATACATTTGTGATTTATTCTTATTGATTCCTTTAATTGTATATATTGTTAGTCTGATCGAATCCATTTTGTGATGATAATATTTATATTTTATTATAGATTCTATTTCTTTTGGCTTTAATGAGTTTATGTCGTTTAAGCTGATAATTAGTCATGGCGACAGCCATATTGATTTGTTCCTCTCTGGATGGTGTTGCTTCCGTTGACTAGAATTGTGCATTCTGATTGTGAATTGAAGCACCCTTCCTGAATTGGAAACACTCTGTGTTACAAAGAAACCAAATATTATCTACCAAACGAATCTGATCTATCCAGGATGGATAGAATAACATTTATTTGTTACTGTTGATTTGATTAATTGAACAATTGTTGATGGAATAACGGAGTGGTAATATTTGTTTCGGTAATGAAGTACATTTATATTTATGATGAATATTAGAACCGTCATTTACCCAATCACCTTGTTTTGGTTTCAACTGAGCAAGGCACGTGTATCTAAACTACTTGGACAGTTATTCGTGAATCCAAATCTCACCTTGGATTCCACAGTTATCATTACCAATCTTTGTAACTCATGTTTTATTCCTTTGGTTACAGTGTATTCCATAAATAAATAGTTGTAAGTAACTAATGAGAAATCATGATTTAGTAATGTTATCATATTGTTCTTGCTTTAAAATAAAATTTTTAACTGGAATCTTACAATTTTATATGAACGATATAACGTAAACAGAATTTTTTGCAAACCTTTTTTGAAAAGTCATTCAGTCAGTTACAACGTAGAACTTCGTACTTAAGTACATCAATCACCTTGTTTTGGTCTCAACTAGGCAAGGCACGTATGTAAACCACCTAGGCAGTTACTGCTCAGTTTAAGCCTCAGTTTGTAACCTACATTGGTTGCAATAGTAGAAATATTAGCAGTAATGAAGAGGATTAGGGTTCAGAGATTGGATTGAAGAAGTATAATTCAGTGAGATGACTTTAGAAAGAGAAAGATAGAGATGATGAGGAATTAGAAAAGCAAACAATATTGAGCCATTTCATTCAAAAACTCTAACCATCGGTTACTTTCGTCTCGCCAACCACAACCATGTAGTAGTGTACATCTATCAACATGACTCACTCCCTTTGTCAGTGACTTCGTGTCGTTTTTGTTGTGTAGGAGTAGGTTGGAAGAAATTAAGGGGCGGCAAAACCAAAACATGGCTGAAATCCATGAAGTCATTGACAAGTGGACTGAGTCATGTCGGTAGTTGTCGACTACCTGGTTAGGGTCCGCGAGATGATAATAATCCATGGTTAGAGACCCTGAATGATATGGCTCAAAACCATTTGCAATGGCGCTGGTGCATTTATTCTCTACTGTTCTCTCAAATCCTAATCTTCTGGATTCTTCAACCCTTCTAGTTTTGACTTTCTAAACTTTTCTCACTGAATCATACATACTTCTTGAATAATATCTTCTAATCCTAACCTCTTCGATTACTTCCAATACCTTTACTACCGCTTCTACTATTGGATTTGAATTGACAATTACATCTCTGTGCTAATGTGCTATGGCAACATAAACTAATGTACTTACGTACGAAGTTCTACGTTACATCTGACTGAGATAATACCATAACTAGTCCATCAATATTTAGCAATTACAATCAATTTCAGTTTTGTTTGCTAAATTATTCAATCTATACATGAAGAACAACGAAAGAATACATGTGAATAAAAACTGGATCACAATTACAACAACAGCAACATGTGTATGTTATAAATATTTCACTCCTTCCATGATTTTTCTCCTTTTCTCTCTCTCATCATCAAATGCCCAAAAATCCACTTAGCATTAGTTGTACTTGGGCAAGATGAAAATTTATTTTTATGATTATAATTATGATTATTTGTGAACTGAGAAAATATTTTTTTGTCAGTTTTTTTAAGGGATTCATTTTGTAGTCAGTCAGTTAAAGAAAAAAAACATGAATAAATAAAAAAAAATAATTTTGTGTTACATTTACAATAGAAAAATATTTAACTAATTTATATCAAAAATTGTTTATTTTTTTTTCTAAAAAAAAATTTAAAATTTAAATTAAATTAAAATAGTTTTATAGATGATTTATGATTATATTCCTCTCTTTCTTTTCTTAAAGGAAAAAAAATTTGGAACAAGTATTCTATTCGACAAATTATTATTATTATTATTATTATTATCGGATGACCATAAATTCTGTTGTAATTAGAAATGAAATTGAAACACTTCTTATTTGATGGATATTTTTTTTTTAGTATGAAACTCTGTTGTATTGTTCAAATTAGTTTGTTATCGTTTTTTTTTTTTTAAAAAAAAAGAAAATACTTCAACACACATAGTTTTGTAATTTTTGAAGTTATTTTCGCTCTCTCTCTCTATCTCAGTCGCTCAGTCGCTCCATTAAAAACGAAAGTTTAATTACATTACAATACATTAGCCAATACGACTGTATATTATTGTCTCTGATTGAAATAAAATTTATTCTATTCCGTTGGTATTTCAAGTTAATATGAAAAATCATTTGAAACCATGAATCGATCAATGTTAGACCACCACCATTAGAAACCTGGAAGTACTGGACGGTCACCTTGTCCTGAAATGGTTACAAAAAAAATTAACAATCTTCACAACCACGTAATACAAATTAAATTACCTGTGCTCGCTAGTGACTAGCTTCGTGAGGAATCTTCTCCAAGTTCTAGTGGGAAGATGTGAACATTGAAGTTCAACCTGTTCGGGTGTAGACAGTAACTACCGAAGACTGTGTATGAGGTTGCGCAACTCCGTGAATTGATCAAGTTAGACATAAACACCGTTAGATACCGGTTCAGTGGTCCGATGGTTAAGCGTTCGCGCATAATACCGAAGGTCCTGGGTTCAAATCCTGCGGGGTGCAGGAGTCGTGGATGCGCACTGCTGAGGAGTCCCATACCAGGACCACGAAACGGCCGTCCAGTGCTTCCAGGTTTCTAATGGTGGTCTAACATTGATCGATTCATCGTTTCAAAAAATGTGTAACTTAACAATCTTCACAACCCCGTAATACATAATACGAAAATTATTTTTTTATCGCTTCAATATTTTTCATAGCATGAAAAATGATTAAACCTCTTTTTTTCGGAAAATTTCAACTTGTTCATCACACAAAAACATATTGTCAATGTAAATATTACTGAGATTTCATATACGTATAGGGATTGGTTATAAAAAGGTTGCTACAAAAATAATTGATTGTTAATCAAGTTTAACATCCTTTCAATTTCCTATAGTTTAACAATTGTTGTGACTGAACTGAGTCAAAAAGAAATATCACTAGTTAGAAAGCTTATAGTTTCGATAAAAAATCATAGAGAACAAATGGGGTTCCAGTGAAGGAAGAAATCAGGAAGAACCACTGGAAATGGATAGGACATACACTGAGGACAGCACTCAACTGTGTCATAAGATAAGCTCTCATTCGGAATCCCCAAGGTTGAGGGAAAAGAAGACGACCAAGAAATATATTACGCTGAGAAATGGATACAGACCTGAGAAGAATGAACAACAATCGTATAGAACAAGAAAGAAGAGTGAAGGATAGTGTAGATTTGACAATGCTGGTCGGCGGTCTATGCTCCATTCACGGCTAACATGCTTACGTAATTAGGTAAGTAAGTAAGACAGTACGACAAAATTCATCTCAACTGAACAAAATTCGCTCTATTTATCATTTTATGTTATATAAATGCTTATTTCTATAAAATGCTAATCTTCTCTATTACTGCTAATACTTCTATTATCTCTATTCGTATGGAATTTGAACTGACAATTACGTCTCCCTATGTGCTAATGTGGTATGGCAACATGAACTGATGTACTTACGTACGAAATTCTACGTTGTAGCTGACTGACTGATTGACTAACTGTAGGAAAACGGTTGCGACAAAGTCTGTTCACGTTATGTCGTTCATACATATTTGTATGATTCCAGTTAAAATATTTTATATTAAGGCAAGGACAATATGATGACATTACTAAATCTTGGTTTCTCATCAGTTACTTACGACTATTTATTTATGGAATACACTGTAACCATAGGAATAAAATTTGAGTTACAAAGATTGGTAACGCTAACTGTAGGATCCAAATTGAGATTTGGATTCACGAATAATTGTCCAAGTAGTTTAGATACACGTGCCTTGCTCAGTTGAAACCAAAACAAGAAGATTGGGTAAATGACGGTTCTCATATTCATCATAAATATAAAGATAAATCATAACCTGAACAAATATTATCACTCGGTTATTCCAACAACAACTGTTCAATTAGTCAAAAATCAACAGCAACAGATAACTAATATTCTATACATTGTACATAGATCAGATTCCTTCAAACGATAATATTTGGCTGCTTTATAACACAGTGTTTTTAATTCTGGTGGAGTGCTTCAATTCAAAATCAAAATGCACAATTCCAGTCAAAGCAAGTAACCGCCACAATCAAAAGAGGAACAAATCAATATGGCTGTCACCATGACTAAGTATCACCTAAAACAACATCAATGCAGTTTAGAAAGAAACATAGAAACTTGTTGAAGGTAGAAGAAATAGAAACTATAATAAAATCCAAATATTATCATCTCAAAATGAAATCGAACAGATTAACAAAATGTACAACGGAAGGAATCTCAATAATATTAAATTGCAAATGCATACAACATGGAGGGATTTTCACAAATAAAACCTTCAAAAATGGATCTTACAATATTCATACATATAACTCTATATATATTCATATCTCCCCCTGTAACCCTTTCAGAGTTACCATAGATCACAAGCTTAGATAAAACAGGAAAACTAGACATGCTTGAAACTATTATGAGTTCACCCAAGTCGATAAACGAGGACAAGATATGTTGGTTGCCCTAAACTGGCTGACGGAAAAGTCTTGGTATAGCGTAAAAAGTGTATTCTACAAACACCCAGCAAGCACAATCAATCCAAACACACAAATCGTGTTTATTTATACATCATAGTGACGTCCTTGTGAGAGTCACAGAAATAGCACACTAAAATAACACAGTAACCAATGACAGTCAAGGATTTTCCTGGTGGGAAATGTATGATCTCAAGGTCAACTGATCAACTCCTATCAAAAAATCCAAAATTAAGACATTTATCAAGTGAGTTCTGGGGATCTAACATCCCTAACAAAACTCTCCATTAAAATGCTAACCATAAAAACATACATATCTACATACATAGCTATAATGTTTATGAAAACCAAAAAATACAAAATGCATTCCTATAATATTCTGGCTCAGTTTTCTATTCCAACCTTAGGTTCTATTTTTTTTTTGTTTTTACTAGCCTGACAACAACTGTTATTTAATGTTGTTTAAAAATACATACATTTTTATTTTTGGAAAAACTAAAAAAAACAGGACCATGTCATATAAGGGAATTACGTAAAACACTTAAGGTTTGTTGAAAAATAAATTACTTAAAATAATAACACTTTTTACAAGCTTACAAAAAGACAAATTAGAGTAAAGTGTGCTTGTGTGTGTGTGTGTATGACAACACCTTCATATAAGAATTGTATAGAATGTGAGGATTGTTTTTTTCTAAATGTGTTTATACAGTTATTTAACTTTGAAAAATAATTATATTTTCATTATCTGTGTATATAGAAATTGAACTTTCACACAAAAGCCATAAAAATTAATATACAATTTAAATAGGGAATTTTAAATAAAACATAATTAGATATTCTAAGTAATATTCTCTATGCGAATTAAAGGTGTTTACAACCAAAGTGACATTAGCAATGTACAAACATTTTTAAATTGGTCATAATTAGACATGAACACAGTTGGATGATGGATCAGTGGTCAAGGGGCAAGTCATTTACTCCCAGGTTCGAATTCTACAAATAACAGGAGTTATGGATGCACACTGTCACTGATAAGTCCCATACTAGGACAAAACAGGCGTTTAGTGCTTCCACATTCGTAATGGTAGTCTTCGATTGACCTATTCATGATTTCGAGGTAATGTTCAAAATGTTCAAACAGTTTATTGAACACAAAATAATACTAAAACGTTTTGAATGAATTATATTTATTTATATATGATAACTTAGTTGACTGCAGCATAAATACATAGATTACATTTATATCTACCAAGAGATTTTAATTAATCAAACTTTTCAGAAAGGTGCATAACCTTAGCTAATGAGTCACAAGTGGGAAGAAATGCATGTTCTATTAGTTTTCTAGTGAAGGAGAACACAGGTGAGGGTAACCGAATTGTATTTAGCGAAAATTACAGAGTTACTCAGTAAAATAGGAAAACCATATCGTAACCGTTAATTTGCAAATCTTCAATCCATTGTCTGACATTTCACTACTATTCACGTGTTTCATACAAATTCCATTGTGTTCCCCTCACTCTTCCTTTCTTGATCTTCCCTCATCTTCTGCTGCCAGACATTACATTTACACTCACGTCATGTACTACTTATAAGCAGCGCGCACCAAAGTTTTACTGCAAAACTACAATGAAAGTTAATATATATTTGTTCAGAACGATCCATTTACGGAAACGATATTTAGCCATTTTCTTTAAGGTGTCTAACCCTCGGTTAACTTTGTTCCATGGACCGTAACTGAATAGTTTACACCTACCAACATGCTTCAGTCTATTTGTCATGATATTCATGGATTGGTATCATGTTTCGGTTTGGCTGCGCCTAGCTTTCGTCCACCCTATTCCTACATCGCAAAAAATACATTACAGTTATATTTACTTATGGATGTGAATGAATAAATGTAACCTTTCAAAAAGTTAAATAATCTGAGCTAATGAATGATAAATGGAAAGAAATGCATGTTCTGTTAGTTTTACTTTGAAACCATCATGAGATTTTATAAAAATTTGTTCAAAGCGATCTATTTTGTAAACGATTTTCAGTCATTTCTTTCAAAGTCTCTAACCATCGGTTACTGTTGTTCCGGACAGTTTACACGTACCAATATGAATCAGCCCATTTGTCAGTGACTTCATGGATTGGTGCCATGTATTGGTTTGACAACTCCTAGTCTTCTTCCAACCTATTCCTACATCGCAGAACATAGCTCGACGAGGCAGTCGGTGGTTAGGCATACGTAACACATGTCCGAACCACTTGAACTAATGAACTTTCAATACTTCATTAAATGATCTGTCATCCTTACCTAGTACCCCTTTCCTAATAATTGCATTGCTTACTTGATTGTCCCAAGATTTACGAATTCGTAAATACAAGTATATCTAGCAAATGAGTCCCAAAAAGGTAGGACGAACTTATGCATCTTTTATTCCACTTCTAATCACAATCCTTCTCATGCATGGATTATTTTTTTCTCTAAAACCTCTTAAAAAAATCATAGTTGAATAGCGTTACAATTAGATATGGTCACTAATATCACGAATATGTACTTTTTATTATGCAATCTCAATGAAACAGCCATTAACTGATTCTTCTTTTTTTTCAAATTAATTACTCTTACCAATACAATATATTTTTACTAAAATTATATTTATACATAACCTATAATTATCAGATTTCTGGGCGAAAAAACACACACAATAACATTCAATCCATTTAGAGGCGATTATTCCCATATATAACTCATGAAAAGACTCATCATCATCATCCCCATCATAAAAATAATAATAATAATAATAGTTTTACTACTGCCTAATTATTATGAACAAATTTAATAATGAATGATTATTTTCAATGAATAATATTTCATTTAATCACATGAAAAACACATTTTTAACAAAATAAAGAAGATGACCAGTGTAGTAAGCAGCCTCAGCAGCAGCAGCAGGTCTCAACATACATAAAGGAAAAAGCAAAATTCTCCGATACAACACAACATCATCCAGAAGATACAAGTATTTATTAACAGTTGTCTACGCACAGTACTTCGGATTCGTTGACCAGACACCATCAGCAACAATGTACTGCGGGAGAAAACAAACCAGATTCAGTGGGGGAGGAAATCAGGAAGAAGCGGTGGAGTTGGTGGATAGGACATACACTACGAAAAGCATCTAACTGCATCACGAGACAAGCCCTCACATAGAACCTTCAAGGCAAAAGGAAAAGAGGAAGGCGAAAGGACACATTACGCCGAGAAATACAGAAAGATATGAGAGGAATGAACAAACATTGGACAGAACTGGAAAGGGAAGCCCAAGACAGAGTTCGTTGGAGGAAACTAGTGGGCGGCCTATGCTCCATTGGGGGTAACAGGCGTAAGTAAGTAAGTAAGTAATAAAATAATTCACTATCTTTTTTAAGGGGGGCTAATATAGATTAATTTCAATTAGAGTAGTGGAGATGAGTGTTTGCTCAACACATTTTTGAAATCATCAATCAGTCATCATTGTTAGACCATTATTAGAAACCAAAAGGCACAGGACGATAGTTTCATCCTGGCACAGGACTCATCAGTAGCTCTGTGGCATCGACGACTCCAGCCCCTCGCAGAACTCGAACCTGGGACGTTCGGTATTGTGCGCGAACGCCTAACCTCTGGATTACTGAGCTGTTAGTCTTTGGTAGTCCCTGCCTACACCCGACAGGGTGTATATATATATAGCTATTATGTTTATCAAGAAACAACAAACTATAATAAATTCATCTTATTCCAGCTCAGTTGATGTTCTAGCCATCGTCTGTTGTGTTTTTGCATTAGCCTGACAACAACTGTTATTTAATGTTGTTTAAAAATACATTTTTTTTATGGAAAAAAAGCGAGCAATTCATAAAAGTATTACGCAAGAACTTCAGTGGAATTTAAAAAAAAAAAACAGTGTAAAAGCTGCATTGAAGAGAGAGATGTTAATAAAATAGGAATGATTGAAAAGTTTTTAATTACACTTACACGTTAAATATGATGCATGTTTAACTGTGGATCAATAAAAGTAGATTAGTTTGACTTGAATTTGTTTATGCATTATTGTTTCAAGTGAAGATGATTTAAAATTTGGAGACGATCTGGCTGTTCTATCCCCCAACACGCAACAATCAATACAAGAGAAGACAATCAGTGTAGCAGTAGACGCTGTATCAGTAGGTTTCAACGTACACAAGGAAAAATGTCAGGTTCTTTTGACATGACACAACATGCATCAAGCAAAGCGAACTTGATGGAGAAGCTTTGGGGGGATGTAGAAACCTTTACATATCTGTGGAGCATCATTGATGATGAAGGTGCGGAGTGACAAAGAAATGGCTTCATTGCTACAACTGAACAACATCTGCAACTCAAAACAATTATCGACCAACAACGAACTCACAATTTCAACAAGAATTTCAAGACAGTTCTACTGTATGGAGTGGAAGCTTGGT
Source organism: Schistosoma turkestanicum (assembly GCA_944470395.2). Classification (NCBI taxonomy): domain Eukaryota; kingdom Metazoa; phylum Platyhelminthes; class Trematoda; order Strigeidida; family Schistosomatidae; genus Schistosoma; species Schistosoma turkestanicum. Next base: position 7,293,753 of record OX103972.1, read on the forward strand.
GAACTACAAAAGCCATCATTTCGAAAATTCTAGTGTTCATTTACAGCTGTCTACGCGATATAATCAGCCACAATCTGATGTGAGAGAGAAAGAACAAGATTCCAGAGGAGGCGAATGTCATGAAGAAGCGCTGGGAGTGGATAGGACACACAATGTGGAAAGCACCCAACTGCGTCACAAGACAAGTCCTCTCTCGGAACCCTCAAAGTCAAAAGAAAAGAGGAAGGCCAAGGAATATATTATAAGAGGAGAATGAACAAAAATTGGACAGAACCTTGAAGGGCAAGTCCAGGACAGATTAGGTGGGAAAACACTGGTCGGCTGCCTATGCTTCCTTGGGAGGTGACAGGCGTAAGTAAGTCTAAAATATCTCTTTATATCATGAGTATATTGTTTCGAAATAATTTCCTAACATTTTAGTTTAACGTTTCGATCGGTCGAACTCCTTAATGTTAGCTGGGACCAATCGCAATAGATAAACATCTAGTTAGATCAGGAATTGATTTAAGTTTGTAATGTATGCCAATGAATAACAACCTATTGATCTAACAGTTATGTCTCTACTGTTATGCATAAAAGTTCTTGAGTTTGATCTTAAGACAGATCGTTAGTAAGTACCACTGAAGAGTTATATACCAGAGGGAATCAAATCTTGAGTGCCTCCTGTTTTTCAATCATCCTTTAATTAACACCAATCATTTGCTAATATCGCTTATTTTAGAAAAAAACCATTCACCTATTATCTTGTCAAAGTACATTAGACATAGTCAAACTAATAGTTTCTCATATTTAAACACAATTATACATCTTGAGATAATTTAGAAAATTTGTAGCTCCTGTGTATGACCGTGTAATGGAGTTTTATTCTCTTAGTTAGATTTCCGTCTAAAGTTTATACTCATGATGATGACGTTGTTCAGTTGAAGAACCACAATACAAAGCTCCACAACCAAAAAACATCCCCAACTCACAGACAACAAAACACTACATCACAATGATACATAAATCGTTTTGTTTTGCAGATATACTTACACTGTTCATAGTGTATGATATTAAGTGTATATATATATGGTAAATTAAAATATTTCCCATTTTCACATTATCTTTATGCAAATTCCTTAGTTTAATATCTCACACTAATCAATGTTATTCATTTGATAAATCTTTAAAAATGCATTACAGCATTGTGAAGACTGTTTAAGTTACACAATCGGAATAATTATATCGATCAATGTCAAACAACTATTAAGAAACCTGGAAGAACTAAAAGGCAGCCGTATGTTACTCATCAAAGGTAGTGCGCATCCATGACTCCTGCCCCTCGCTGGATTCGAACCCAGGACCCTCGTTTTTTTTGCACGCGAACGCCTACTAACCTCTGAACCATTGAGTCAATATCTAACGATGTTCATGTCCATTCCTCTATTATTATTATTATTATTATTTTTAATCAACAATGTATGTACTTTAGTTTCTTTTTTAGTTCACATCAAACATTCCAAAGAAATTTCTCGCATTTCATGATTACCTATTTATTGATCCCTTTTTTTTCAAAAAGAAGGTAAATTATTATAAATAAATAATGAATTAATTTATCAGAATTATTTTACAGAGAACAAGTTGAGAAAAAAATGGATTTGGATAAATATCCATTAGGGAAATAAAATAAAATGATATATATATATGTATACATATATACATATCATAATGTAGATCATGTTTTCATTTATCCCTAGATGATATTCATATTTATATGAACGTATTAAATATACCGAGAGAAAAAATAATAATAACAAAGAATAATTAATGATTACTACTTATAAAAATATGACAAATATTTTCCCTTACATTCCACTCCCTCCCCACAAAAAAATATGAAAAATACTATAACATTGATATGATAAACATTATTTTGATTGTAGTAATTGTTGGATGAATATAAAAAAACAGTCAAATGAAATTTATTTAAATAATTCAGAAAAACAGATGATTATTATTATTATTATTCAATATATATATATATATGGTATTTAGGATTTGGAGAGAAAAAACATTGATTTAAGAGTATTAAAGATTTCCCATTGTGAAAATTAGAACAACACAGAGATCATAAGTGAATAATAGTGTTGTTGTTTTTCGATTAGATTGTCATCTCAGGCTGCTTTACTGTCTAATCTATACATGAATATTTATGTATGAAAATGTTAAACCAATCATCGTTGGCCTGACACCATCAGCAACAACGTACTGTGGGAGAGAACAAACCAGATTCCTTCAGCGGAGGAGGAAATCAGGAAGAAGCGGTGGAAGTAGATAGGACACATACTACGAAAAGCATCTAACTGCATCACGAGACAAGCCCTCACATGGAACCCTCAAGGCAAAAGGAAAAGAAGAAGGTCAAGGAACACGTTACGCCGAGAACTAGAGAAAGATATGAGAGGAATGAACAAAAATTGGACAGAATTGGAAAGGGAAGCCTAAGACAGAGTTGGTTGGAGAAAACTGGTGGGTGGCCTATGCTCCATTGGGGGTAACAGATGAGATTACTGATTACCGATTACTGTTAAACCAATCAAGGCAATTTGAGTGATAATCACAATGAAATGAAAGAGATTCGATGAATATTATTGATGCATATACATACATATCCCTGATACAATTGAAAGTAGGAACAGTTGATTGTCCCACTCCCGGAATGTTTTGTATATGTTCAGGAGTATTTGGCTGATGACAACGAAGTTCACTATATTCTCATGACTGGGATGTTGTTTATGAAACTTGAAGGGCGAAAAGTAACTGTCTTAGAGATTGAACTAGGTTAGTGAGTTGGAGAATTTTGATTTCAAACCGCTATTGTATATGCACTTCAAGATGTTGATAGGATAAATGGTGTATAAATGTACAGTTAGTCACTGGTTACCGTCGACTACTGTTCCTAACACTGTCTCATTGTTTTTTGAGTTAGACTTCTAAGTCTAAGAAATGGCCCATTAGGAGAACAATCTCTATATCTGTTTTTGGTACTTGGGCAATATCCCAATGTATAGAAAAATAAGTTTTGTTGACTTATGTTGCGTACATACATTCAGATGTCCATTAGTGTCAATAATTTCAGTATTTAAATAAACGAGCAAATAAAATAAGATGAGAAACTTATTTTGATAATTTAAAGGTATCATTTCGACTTATACAAATATTATTTTAAAAACAATGAAATCATTGTAAGATCAGAATTAAAAACCTGGAAGCACTGGACGGCCTTTTCATTCTGGTATGTAACTCATGCCGGCTCAGTGGACCGGACGTTAGACGTTCGTGAACAAGAAACAACATCCTGAGTTCCAATTCTGCGAGTAGCAGGAGTCGTAGATGTGCACTTCTGATAAGTCCCCACATTAGGATGAAAAAGCTGTCCAGTGGTCTAACAATGATTTATTTATGATTTCCATGTATAGCAAAAATAACAATGATCTCCATTATACTATTGTGGTGCGCGCTACTTATAAGTAGTATATGACGCGAGTGTCAACGTCATGTCTGGCAGCAGTAGATGGAGGAAGATCAAGAAAGGAAGAGTGAGAAAACAATGGAATTTGTATGAAATGCATTAAAAGTGACAATGGATTGATGTTTTGCAACAGGAACAGTCCAGTTCGATATGATGAACTGATATTTTGCAAATTAACGATTTACGATATGGTTTTCCAATTTTACTGAGTAACTCTGTAATTTTCGTTAAATACAATTCGGTTGCCCTCACCTGTGTTCTCCTTCACTACACTATAACTAACAACTACACAATGATGTTATGAATCATCAACTTGATCTTTTATTTTTGCCCAGTATTTACCCTGTATTAACAACATATGGAATACTACTTTAAGAATGTAGGCACCTGCATTTTTCTTTTTTTTGCTACTAGCTATAATTTTTTTATTACACAGACTTCAATCAGGTTAATGATACATCTGTATTCAACGCGCCACAATCAAAACTATCAATAACTTTCTAGTCTAGTTTGCCCTATTCTAATTTGTTGTTTTTTGTTTTCCTCACAAATACTCGTACATCTGTTCGATATGTAATTTAGGACACAACATTATAATTTTTGTCTTCTACCTGATTCATTACAGAGACACATCATAATTATGTTTCCGAAAGAAAACAGCAAAGCAGAGTTGAGTCATCAATACACCAAAGGTTTATTACAAATTATAAAATTACCAAAATTTAGAAGAAGAAAAAACAAACAGTCAATGAATTGGGACATTTTTTCTTCATTGCTTAAAAAAACCACTAACTAAATATAAACTCGAAATGTTATATGCAAACTTGACATTGGATTCAATCATTGTCACTCAAAATACATATATATATGTATATATCATATAAATTTTACAAAAGATATAACTTGCATTACGTGGTTGCGAAGATTGTTAAGTTACACATTTTTGAAACCATGAATCGACCAATGTTAGATCACCATTAGAAACCTGGAAGTACTGGATGGCCGTTTCGTGGTCCTGGTATGGGGCCCCTCAGCAGTGCGTATCCATGACTCCTGCACCCCGTAGGATTCGAAGCCAGGACCTACGGCATTGTGCGCGAACACCCTAACCACCGGACCACTGAGCCAACATCCAACGGTGTTAATGTCTAACTTGGTCAAATTGACGGAGTTGCCCACCCTCATACCGGCTCAGTGGTCTAACGATTAGGGCGTTCGCGCACAATACCGAAGGTCCTGGGTTCGAATCCTGCTCAGCGCAAAATTCGTGGACACGCACTGCTGAGGAGTCCCATACCAGGATCACGAAACGGCCGCCCAGTGCTTCCAGGTTTCTAATGGTGGTCTAACATTGATCGTTTCATGGTTTCAAAAAAGATATAACTGTCAAATTATTTATCATTCAGATGAATAATAAAACAAGATTTTGTTTAACTAAAAACGTTTGTAAATTTTTCTTTTTGTTACAAATTAAACTTGTTGTACATTATTACACTAGATAAGTAGATATTTTGACTGAATGCCTAAGTGTTTATGGTGAAAATAAAGGGATGGATATTAAATTTCAGTAAAAATAAAAAACAAACATTAACAGCGATGAAATGAAGATATGTTCAGTTTGATAAAAATGTGTTGCAAATAAGATGAAATCAATCTTATTGCCTTCATTTCTTAGTTATTGTGTAACTTAGATAAATAAGTAGAAATAGGATTTGAACTGAAAACGGTACATCTAAGCTAATGTGGTATGGCCACCGGAAATGATGTACGTACGTACGTACGAAGTTCTACACTGTAATTGACTGACTTGATAAATAGGTTAAGTTTTCTGAAGTTAATCCAGATGGCTTCAGCTATGTACAGGAGTGATAGCCTAGCTCCTTTAGGTAGATTATTCAAACATTGAGATAAAACATAGAAAGCTTCATCTATTTTAATATAATGTTCACTATCTATCAACAAGTGAGAAAGAATGACACTCGTGATCGACTTTATTACTCTTTTTCCTAACCATACTGAAACTTGTTCCCGAGCACGCAAAGATAAATCCTTCTGAGTACGATCTGTTTAACTCGCTTCATAGCAAGAAAACTTAAATTATTCTACGTTGCAACTAACTGACTGACTTGATAAATAAGTTAAGTTTTCTGATGGTAATCCAGCTGGCTTCAGCTATGTATGGGATAGACAGACAGACAGATAGATACAACGCAGAACTTCGTACGTAAGTACATCAGTTCAGGTTGCCATGCCCATCAGCACAGAGACCGAATCGGTCAAAATCAAATCCTTCCCACACCCCGTATGTACAGAAGTTATAACCTAACTCCTCTAGGTAAATTATTCGAACGTTTATATAAAAACATAGAAAGCTTCATCTATTTTAACATTATGTCAGAAAGGATGGCACCATTGATTGCTCTCATGATTCTTTTAACTAATATTCACCAGTACACCTTTTGAGTGACAACCTATGTAACTTGCTTCATAACAACACCACTTGAATTGGTTGGTACGCATATACACACACACACGCACATACAGGGGAAGCCTTATCATCACCAAAAACCACCACTACTCCATACAATGAATGATTGATCAGAGTGTAGTGTGTCAATTTACTGCGTATTCTTAAGCTCGGTAATTAACTCGTCCAGATAATCGCTACTAACTAGCGTCTGACGGAATATAAATCGTAGTGTTGTATACGTTTATTTGGGACACACCACAAAGCAAAGCGGAGAAGCAGTGAATAAAATGAATGAAGTGACGTGAATTGGAGAAGGCTGTTGAACCAACTCCTAGGATTATAATGCCAACGAATGGGCAAACGGAGCGAACGAATAGGCGAAGCGCGTTGGAGAAGGCTAATGAGCCAACTCAAAGAAATAGAGCATGACTAAGAATATATAGTCAGACAAATAATATAAGACAGACATGCGACAAGCGAAATAGGCATGCACACATGAATAAAAGCGACGAATAGTTGACAAGATCAAATGATAAGTCGGACAAGTGTTCACCTGATAACAGATAGTTATTATCTAACCTAATCTACATTAGATTGCTTTACTTTTCAACTATTACTCATAAACAATGAAAAATAAACATATTTGTCAAATTCTATATATATTACTGATGTGATAAAACAGGTGTTTTTCATTATTATTATTATTGTTATTATTCAAGGTTGTTTTGAAACGAGAAAAATATGTTTTTCTTATCAGTGAATATTTTCAAGTTGAAAATATTTAGAATATCAATAACAATAACAACGAAAAAATACAAATGAGAATTTCCCAGAAATTTTTATTCACTTTCCTAACCTTAATCATCACCAATAGTCATTTAGACTTAAACTAACTAACTGGACCAAATGAAATTTACAATTATTTTGCAGTACCACTGCTATTATGATGATCGAGACAAAGATGACTAATTTTTACTATTTATCAACTACATTTTTGTTGTATGGACATGTATGTCTACACTTGCATGCATACACATGACACAGACATAAATAGATAATCAAACAATTTTTATAAACTGTGAAATCACACCTCATTATGTAATAAATGTTCAATGTTCAATTTTTTTCATGTGTTGTTGTTGTTTTTCTTTGTTGAACAGAATTTTTTTCTGTCTATTTGAAATAAAAAGTAAAAATAAAAATGTTAGAAAAAAAAATATTTTCGTGAAAATTTATTAAATTATTTTTTTCTACATCTTAATACACAAAATACTGTTTATAAAAATTGATTTTTATTTTTTTTTTTAAAAATTTGTTTTATTTTTGATAAATAATTTCAAGTGTAGTAAGCATAAATACAGATAACTAATGACACAGTCAGTCAGTTGCAACGTAAGAACTTTGTACGTATGTACATCAGTTCATGTTGCCGTACCACATTAGCACATAGAGAGACGCAAAGGTCAAATCAAATCGCAATAGTGATAAAGATAGTAGAGGTATTAATGGTAATAAAGAAGACTAGGGTTCGAAGATATTATTCAAGAAGTATAATTCAGTGAGATAAGGTTAGAAAGACAAAGGTAGAGTTGTTGATGAATCCAGAAGATTAGGATTTGAGTGAGAACACAACGAATAGATGCACTTGTGCCATTGCAAACGATTTTGAGCCATGTCGTTCAATGTCTCTAACCATTGGTGACTTTCGTCTCGCGAACACCAACCATGTAGTCTACACCTACCAACATGACGCAGTCCACTTGTCAGTGACTTCATATATTTCTGCCATGTTTTGGTCTGGCCGCCCCTAGCTTTCTTCCAACTCATACTCCTACACCACAAAACATAGCTCGTCGCGGCAACTAATGACACAGCTTATGTTGAATATATATATGTCACTAGTCATGATTAGAAAATGGATCAGGTGAAAATTGTCAAAACACACGTTGGTTATCCGTAATAAACAAGAAAAGAGAACTGCCGTTTAGCTTCGCTATAAGACTCCTCAACATTCCGCATACATGACCTAACCAAAAAAAGGAATCGAACCTGAGACCGACGGTCTTGCATATTGAGTTGGCATCCAGTGGTTTTATTTTTTTACCTCAATCAATCTACTATATTCCACAAACATCATCCATTATCTTCTATGCTTGACTACATCTGCAAGTATTTTTATCACCATTATTATTATTATTATTATTATTATTATTATTATTATTATGATCGAGACAGATGACTAAATTCTGCTATTTTCAACTACATTTTTGTTGTATATATATAAATACAAGTATATGCATACACCTGCACACATACACATTACACAGACATAAATAGATAATCAAACAATTTTTATAAACTGTGAAATCACACCTCATTATGTAATAAAAATAAAATTTTATTCAATGTACAATTTCTTTCGTATGCTGTTTTTTCTTTTTTGAATAGACCGGCATTAGTGTAAAAAATATTGATCTATGCGAAAATAATTTCTAGTTTAAATAGGGGTGTTATAACAATTGACTTAGCGAAATAAACATGAAGCAATCAAAGAATGGATAATTTTAATTATAATTCATCTAACTATCAACTCCAACTCAATAGTGACAAGTTTCAAAGATAGAACCGCTGGAATCCTAGTGAGAAGGCGTATGTTAGGTATGAGAATGTTATACAGAGCATAAAATGGATGTAAGTTGTACAATATATAGAAAATAATGGAAGTTCGAATTTAATACAGATGTATGTTAGTTTAGAGGTCTAGAGAGTAATAAGTATTTGTGCACAAGATTGGAAGTTCAATATTACTCATACTGTAGTGAAGGAGAACACAGGTGAGGTCAACCGAATTGTATTTAACGAAAATTACAAAGTTACTCATTAAAATAAGAAAACCATATCGTAAACGGTTGTTAATTTGCAAATCTTCAATCCATCATCAATCCATTGTCTGACATTTCACTTATTCATGCATTTCATACAAATTGCATTGTGTTCCCACTCTTCTTTCTTTCTTGATCTTCTCCCACATCTTCTGCTGCCAGACATTACGTTGACACTCACGTCATATACTACTTATAAGTAGCGCGCACCACAATACTAGCTTTGAAAGAAGCTCGAAACCTTAAATGTTGATATGTTCTAATCAGTACAAGTAAGATGCATAATGATTCATCTTTTTTAGTCAGAAACCATAGAATTTTTAGAGAGCGGAAATAAAAATCAAACAGAAATAATCATATGAAATGAAACTATGTGTACTCATATAACACAGGTCATCTGTATCAATGTTTTCATTCAAATTTTACTAAATTTTGTTATTGATAAATTTCCCAAATATCTACTTGTCAATTCCTATTGGTAGTTCCCAACTGTCAATGTCACACAGACTTCAATGTTGTTTTCCTATTGGATCTAATTGTATAAATACGAATTATCTGTAACACTTTATGACCCGGACCCGGATCCTTAGTCCGGGATCGTGATTTTCTTCTGTACTCGGACCTCGTACTTTCTGGATGTTTGTAGAATATAGGTTCTATTTCATATCATGTCTTCTTCTTTCACTCAATAGGGGTTGGGACCTGCGGATTGAAGTAACATGTTGTGTCGCCAGGTCATCAATCTTCGATCTCGTTCCCTGACTAGAATGAACTGGTAATAGTTCAAGCATATCAAATGACGTGTTTACGTGCATGCGTAACACTATTTCTATGTCTAGTTATTATCAAATTTATTTCAGAATGCAAATGACTTAATTTTTTATTCATTCTGTTTATGCATCGTATCACATAAATAAATAAATAATTTGACTGACAGGTTGGTTACTTCAATACATTTATATCTCTTTTGAATTATTTATTTATATTTTCATGGAATTCTGTTTACTTCATGCAATAATAATAATAATAATAAATGATGACGTACACTCAAAGGTTGAATGAATGAAAAGAATATTTAGCCGTTAGGCTATTTATATATATTCTTCAATGGTTAAAACAATAATCCCTTATAGAGGTTTGGACATTGGTACAGTGACACTTGATGATATTATGTAAATAGTTCATATATTTGTAATGATTGTTACTCTAGTTATCAGAAGCGACATTATCAGCCTTATGACTTCCAAAGAAACTTCACTTTCATCATGAGGTGTCATAACTGCTCTAAATGAAGTTCCTTTGAACTCTCAAGGTAGAGCTCAAATAGTTGTTTTCTACAGGGTAAGGTTGATAACTCCATGCCCAACATACTTTTTGTATCTGGGTTATAGACTGACAGTAACTGTCGAATGAACTCTCAATGATACTAATATTACAATGCATATTTTAGGAAATGAATACAAACACCATACTGATTTACAAGTACAATTAAATAGAAATTAAAAATTAAAACAACAATTGTCAACAATGATGTCAACAATGTGCTCACGATTGACTGACTTCGTGAGGAAATTTTCGGAGTTCTAGTGAGATCTGACCAGTGGAATTCAACCTTGTCGGGTGTAAGCAGTAACTACCAAAGACTGATGGATGAGATCGCGTAAAGTCTATGGATCAATCAGAGTTAGACATTAACACCGTTGGATGCCTGGTCCACTGAGCCAGTGTTCAGCAGCGGTATCTTCATCCAACAGCGTTAGACGGAGTTAGACAGTTCAGCCTATTAAACTTCTTTACCTACGATTACCAACTGAATAAATATGAGGTTGAGCGTGAGCGTGAACTGATTGAAGTTAGACACTAACACCTCTAGGTACAGGCACATCGGTACAAAGGTTAGGTGTTTACGCACAAGATCGATAGTCTTTGGTTCGAATCCCACGAGAAGCATAAATTGTGAATACGCAATGACAATGACAAGTCCCATACCGGGATGAAACGGTCGTCAAGTGCATCCACATTTCTAATGGTATTTTTCCTTTGACCGATTCATAATTTCAAACAGTAACTCAACAATATCCAAAACCCTATCACCTACATTTACTACTGATAATAATTGTCATTCCAATTGTTATTCTGTCTATAACATTATATATTTAACAGTAAGTATAAGGGAAAGGAATGTAGACATATAAAGTAAAAAGCTATAAAATAAAATGAATCAACATTCTGTGTTGAATGATTTTAGTATTTTTTTTTTGTCTTTAACGTATCATACCTATTGCTTTACAAATTAAATATTCGAATGAATGTAGTGATTGACTGAACTGTGTATTGATTGTTTTAAAAATTTTGAAAATGAATTTAGATTAAGTGAAATTACTTAAAACTATGCTTTTGAGGCTACTAACGGTTCCGAACCCGAATAAAGGAAGAGAGTTGTGTATAGGGGTTGATGATCCCATTAGTTCTTCTATTTAATTAATTGATCAATATCAGTTGTGTTTTTTTTACAAATACCAAATAGTTTTTTGTGGAGATTGTTGGATTTTATAAAAGTATATTACATATTAATTTTGGATAAGGGATCATCGGAAAACCAGAAAACAAGTCATAATTGTCTGAAAATAGTAAAAAGTAAGAATTCAAAAGCCCCATTAAGGATCATACTAATGAAGTTCATGCCTTACTGTAAACATTTACTTAGCGTCTTACAGATAATATTTCCAACTTCAATTAACTTATTATATTGTACAATCATTTTCCAACCCGACTGATAGCTAACTACTTCACACAAAATATGATTAAACTCCAAAAAATTATCGTTTGAAATCTTATGGCGTAGGTGAGATATCCATTTGCTCACTGAAGGACGAGTTTACTGTGCAGTAGTTCGCTCCGTCCTACTTTGTGGCTGTAAAACATGGCGAATCAAAGTAGACAATACTCGTAGGTTACCGGTTTTCGATCGTAGGTATCTCCAAAGCATTGCTCGTATATCGTAGGATAACCGAGTAAGCAATGCTTTCGTTAGGAAACGGGTCCTAATTAAGAATGGCAGATCAATAGATGAAGTATTGAAAGTTCATCAGTTGAGGTGGTTGGGACATGTGTTACGTATGCCTAACCACCGACTGCCCCGCCGAGCTACGTTTTGCGATGTAAGAATAGGTTGGACGAAAGCTAGGGGCGGCCAGAACAAAACATGGCACGAATCCATGAAGTCACTGACAAGTGCACTGAGTCATGTTGGTAGGTGTCGACTACCTGGTTGGGATCCGCGAGATGATAGTAAATGATATATAGAGACCCTAAATGACATGGCTGGAAACCGTCTGCAGTGGCGCTGGTGCATTCATTCTTTGTGTTTATAGGACCTCACGACTAATTATTAAAGTACAGTGATTGAATAGTGAGATGCTACATGCTCTCTCAAATTCTAAGCTTCTGAATTCCTCATCATCTCTATCTTTCTCTTCCTAAATTTATCTCACTGAATTATCTTTTAAGTCTACTTCACTAGATTCTACTTCTTGAATAACATCTTCGAATCCTAATCTCTGCGATTACTGCTAATACTTTCACCACCTCTACTACTATGGCAACTGAATTGACAATTACATCTCTGTGCTAATGTATTATGTCAACGTGAACTGATATACTTACGTACGTACGTACAAAGTTCGACGTTGTTGTCGATTGATTGAACCTGTAAAATGTCATTTGATAGTGTGTTTATTGAAATAATCTTAAATCTTAACTATTTAATTTTAATAACCATTAACCAATAATAATCTTTATTTTCATTTATTAATCAAAAAACTTAATAGAAAAACAAAGTGGAAATATTATTAAACAACTATTCAATGTTCAATTTTCTCGGTTTTTTTCACAAACACTTCATGGATTTTTGTCATTGTTTGGTCTCAATCATTAATTTAATGACGACCCTAATGAACTATCTTATGTAATACAGGCTTCTTGGTCGTATTGCTGAAAATAATTACTAGTTATATTTGAAAATCAAGTACAATCACGTTGGTATCTCCAAATTTTTAATGTTATTTCATACGTTACATTGATTTATTTCACTTGTTCTTTTCAAACTAGATTTCTATATTTAAGTTAATCAATTCAATTCGAAATATTATTTCGATTTCTTCTGTTTATGTGAACTTTTGTCAACTTTTTCTTATTGCCTTTCTAATGTTAAGTATAGCGATTCAAGTTGATGTGTCACTTTACCAGATCGTAGATCATTTGAAACTGATAGACTATAACAAACACTGATTAATACAATCACATTTATTGAATAATATTTTTCACATAAGTTTATTTGGAATTCAAGATACATATCCGAGATTCGATTGCTTTACCGCCACTCAATCCGATGTATAATACTTGTGACTTAATGGGAATAATGAAGCAGTTTGCACAGGATGCAGATATACCAAAAGGAAATAATCTAAGGATGGCAGATCAATTGATGAAGCATTGAAACTTCATCAGTTGAGGAGGTTGGGACATGTGTTGCGTATGCCTAACTACCGACTGCCTCATCGAGTAGTAAGTAGGAATAGTTTGGAAAAAAGCTAGGGATGGTCAAACCAAAACATGGCACAAATCCATGAAGTCACTGACTAGTGGTCTGAGTCATGTTGGTAGATAGAAGCTACCTGGTTGGGGTCCGCGAGACGAAAGTCATCGATGGTTAGAGACCTTGAATGACATGGCTCGAAATCGTTTGAAATGGCGCTAGTGCATTTATTCTTTGTGTTCCCTCAAATCCTAATCTTCTGGATTGGTCAATACCTCTACATTTGTCTTTCTAAACTTATCTCACTGAATTATACTTCTTGAATATTATCTTCAAATCCTTATCTTCTCCATTACCAATAATACTTTTACTATCTGTACCACTATGTGATTTGAATTGACAATTACACCCCTCTGTGCTAATATGGTATGGCAACTTGAACTGATATACTTACGTGCAAAGTTCTACGTTGCTGTTGATTGATTAATTGTAGTGTTTATTTAAATCATTCACATTTTACCTATTTAATAACTAATAATCTTCATTTTCATTTATTCATCAAAAAACTTAATAGAAAAACAAAGTGGAAATATTATTTAAACAACTATTCAATGTTCAATTTTCTCTGTTTTTTTTTTCAAACACTAAACTACATACATTATGCATGTGATTTTACATATTTGAATTTTTCTTTTTTTTAAGCAAACTAAAAATATATATATATCATACAACATTTATATATATATATATATATATATATATATATATATATATATATATATATACTCAACAATATCACACACAGTTGGAGACAACAACAGCCAAAAAAAAGAGTGTCACATCATGTCATCGGTAATTGTCGATAGTATATTTAGTGAGAGAGAGTGAAAGAAACAATATGGCGACAATTTAAAACAGCTAGACAATATTGATTTGATGATGATGATGATCAGTGTTAATGTGAACAAAATGATAGAAAGAAATATTTGGTTATAAGGATATTTCATTGAACTAGTTAGTAGTTTATAAGTAACTCATTTTTAAGAGGAAAGTTTTTTCTTTTTTTAAAAAAAATAAAGGATAATACAAAATCCACCTAACTACCTACCTATCCAGGTGGTTAGAATTTACATTAACACAGCAGGATATTGTAGTTATTAATAAAGTTTTAACAGAAATCAAGGTCCGTGTAATTTTCTCTCTCTATTCTGTCTTATTGTTTTAATGATTCGTTTTTAATTTGTTAAATAACTTGTAAATTATGTTTCTGAATATATGGTGTTGGAACTATTTATTAATGTTTCGATCTTGTATCGAAAGTGACAGAATAGGATAGAACTAGAAGCTTTTGATACAAATACATGTTACACGTTTAGGATACATTATATATAGGACTACTTGCGATCATTTAACCTACCAAACTCAGATAGATTGAAGTTATTCAAATCGAACATGGTGTGTCTGAAGAACGAAATTGATTGAAATTATGGATCTACCAATGTCAGACCACCATTAGGAACCTGAAAGCACAGGATAGCCCTTTTGTCCTAATGTGGGACTCATCAGTAGTGAGCATCAGTGACCCATACTCATGGGATCGGAGGCCAGGACTCTCGGTTTAGCATACTAAGGCTTAATCACTTGAACACTGAGCCAGCCGGCATCCAACACTGTTAATGTCGAACTTTGATCAGTCTAAGGTTTTGAGCAACCACATCCACACTAGAACAAAACAGCCGTCCTGTGCCTCCAGGTTTTTAATGGTCTTTTCACAATGACTATTTGATCATTTCACAGTAAAACAACAACAATCTCTATAATTCTATGATGAAAATCATTATTGAGTCAAATCAAAAAAAGAAATACTCATCACACAAAGCATAAACAACTAAATCTGACAGTTGAGTTTAATAAATGAAGAATTTGGTCTTGAATATTTATGATTTTATTAATGCAGTATGAACTATCAATTCTTTTGACCTCATTTCCGATTTCAGACAAGAACCATATGCGATAGTCAGGTCAGTGACAATGTTCTGACCTATAAAATCCTGATATTCTCATTACTCATCTGCCCTACTTGTTATTGTAATCAGTAGTTCACATAAAAACATGTTATTATTTTTCAAAGAAAGCTTAATCATTGACTCTGCTCGTAATATCATTTCATCTATGGTTTTAAATCAATATATAGAGTCTCGTGAATAAATCATTTATCAACCCACAACATGATTAATAAACATTTTGTCACTAAAATAAATATAGAATTACTTAGTACTAAATATAGAAACCATATGAATTTGAAAAAAATAACATTAGTTTTTTCATCATAGTATTATGGAGAGAGAGTTGTTTTACATTGCAATCTTAAATGAATGATTGTTAGGCCACCGTTAGAAACCTAGATGCACTGCACGGTGCACTGTTGATGAGTTCCATACTAAGAAAAATCGGCCGTCCGGTGCTTTCGGGTTTTCTAATGGTGGTCTGACAACAGTTACTTGGCGATTGAGTCAGTAAAGTAGTTAAGATAGTGTTTCAACCTAAAATATAGTGGTTAACAACTAAGTCGTTGAAATTTCAAATGTCTTTAGGGATATAAATGAAAAAAGCCTAAATACAGATGACTATTTTTAGTTAGCTCTTTCATTTCATGGAAATTATTGATTTATTTTGCATGAACAATACACATCTAGCTATAACCCTTTCTATGGTTACTGCTGATCTCAAGCTCAGATAAAGGAGGAGAGTTGAGCATAGGATAAGGCTACTTCTTCATCCTGTAGAAACCCTTGTCTTAAAAATAAAGCTAACCAGAAATTTTCAAGATAAGACACTGCACAAATTCAGTTTTTTTTCGTAATCAGTATTAGAATTTGTTTACATGTTTAACTAAATAAAAGGTAGACATTTCAATCAGAAATTAAATTTTTTTCATCATAGAGTTATGGGGATGATTGAATTTCCTTGAAATTATGAATCAATCATTGTTAGACTTTCTCGCGATCAAGGGTCTTGGATAAGCGCACTGTCACTGATGAGTCCCAGACTAGGGCGGAATGGCCGCCCAGTGCTTCCATGTAGTAGTAGTAGTAGTGTGGTGCGAGCTACTTATAAGTAGTATATGACGTGAGTGTCAACGTAATGTCTGGCAGCAGAAGATGGAGGAAGATCAAGAAAGGAAGAGTTAGAAAACAATGGAATTTGTATGAAACGCATGAATAGTGACAATGGATTAATGTTTGGCAACAGTAACACTTCAGTTCGATATGATGGACTGATATTTTGAAAATTAACAATTTACGATATGGTTTTCCTATTTTACTGAGTAACTGAAATTTTCGTTAAATACAATCCGGTTGCCCCACCTGTGTTCTCTTTCACTACAGTAGTAGTAGTGGTAGTGTGAGTAGTAGTAGTAGTAGTAGATGAGTCCCAGGGCAACATAGACATCCAATGCTTCCAGGTATTGCAATCGTACTCTAACAATGATTAATTCATAAATTCAAGAAATCAGATCATTATAATTTTTTTTAAAAAAAACCCATAAAAATCAATAATTCTTTCTTTCAAACTTACTTACATCACAATCATATTCAGTAGTAGCTTGTTGAAGTTTATTTCCAGCACATGTTTCATCGCTTATTTTACTTTCATTCTGTTCATGTTTATTATCATGATTAATATTTTCACTCGTAGCATTATCATTGTTATTATTATTATTAGATAAAGTTGTATTGGATAAATCATTATCATTATTATTATTATTATTATTATCATTGATTTGTTTCATTTTCATCGACTGTCTTGCATGAGCTAAACGTCTAGCTGAAGGAGAAACACAAAAATGTTTCCAGTCTGGTTTACAACCATAGCCGAATGCATTCAATGCAGCATTAAGGTAAGTTGGTTCTATTAGTTTAATAATAATAAAAAAACAAGAAAACATTTGATTATCTCTAAAAAAATTTAATTAAATTGTTTTTTATATTACTCATAGTTATACAAAGTTTTTAGTAATTTATCCAAGACTTTTGTGAAAAGATGATATCATATTGTTCAACATACGCCAAATAACTTGCTCCTATTAGCCCCTAGTGAAGCATAGGCTACCGATTGGCATTCTCTAACCTACTCTCCTACTCTTGAACCTTCCTTTCTAGGTCTATCCAACAAGTTCTTGATTCGTCTCATGTTTGCCTCCCTTTCTTAGGACAGTGTGCTTTACTTTGGTGTTCCTTCTTTCATTTGACCTTGAGGAGTACAAATTACGGCTTTGCTTAATGTGCGGTTGACTGCTTAGAATACACAAAACTATTTATACAACTAGTGAACTAGATCTGTTTCAGTTAATCTAAATATGATTGTAAGTGTATGTTTAATAACCGTATAAACTATTCATTAGTGAGTAGTTTCGTTAAGTACCAAGTATCCATATTACATGTAATCTTCCCGTATTGTTGATTCAATCAAAAAGTAACGCATAAATAAATATATCAAAATGAGACTAATATAAAATAGTAGGTCAAACGTAGATGCCGGCTTGGCAGTCCAGAAGTTAGACGTTCGCGCACAAGACCGAAGGTCCAGGGTTCGAATCCTGCAAGGTGCAGGAGCATGGATGCGCACTGTTACTGATGAGTCCCATACTAAGACGAAACATCCGTCCAGTGCTTCTGGGTTTCTATTAGTAGCCTAAAAATTATTCACTGATGATTCCAAATGTGTAAACACACTAATATCCATAACTCTAATTAAAAATAAATAAATAGACTTAAAATAATCATCACAAAACCATTACGTAATAACAAGTGTGTACATAAATTAGATAGTAAAGACCATGCGGATAAAGAAGCTGAAAATCACAAACAAATCGTAGAACTCCTTATTCAACTCGAATTTCTATCTTCAGAAGATATTCGTAACCCCCCTTTTCCGTTTCATCACCGGATATAACTTAAAGTTGGATAGAAAAGCTCCGCAAAAATTTTCAGAAAAATCGAATTACCCAAGATATTTCAATGATGAGATTTAACACTGAATATACAAGTATATATGACCGATTATTAGGGAACTACTGAAAATCTTATACTATTCCTATGTTATGCTCGTCTCTAGGTATGCTTAAAACTATTGCGGCTTCACCTTAGTCGAATTACAAGAACAAAACAATGAACCAGCATCCAAGTAGTCTACTGTGATCCGATTGTCCCAATTATACGAGCAAGAAGTCTTGATATAGAGTAGAAAGTATATTCTACAAACACCCAGCGAGCACATAATCAATCCAAGCACTCATACTCTATAGAGACGTCCTTGGGACAGTCACGAAAATAGTACACTAGAATAACTCAGTAACCAATCACAGCCAAGGATTTTCTTGGTTAGAAATGTGACCTCAAGGTCAACTGATCAGTCTACGAAATAAATCCAAAATAAAGATATTTATCAAGCGAGTTCTGAGAGGGATCTAACATCCCGACAAGTTAATTATTTTGAATACAACTCAAATTAATTCCTTCCCTATGTCAATATTAAATGTAACAATTCATTGATTTACACCAAGTAAGCCAATGAAAATATCATTCATTATGCAATCACTTGTAAATATATTCAATCAAATAATCATATACCCTGTAAGACAGACAAAATAATTGAAATATTCTCTCTTTTTTTTACCTTGATGATGATCATTTGAACTCGATTGATGTAAATTTTCCGTTTTTTCAATTAATTGTGTAGTAGTAAACTGATCATCAGTAGGTTGTAATTGATTCCATGTTGTTGACAATGTAAATTCATTCTGTTCAATTGGTAAAGCAATACTAATTGGTCGTGATTTTGGTTGTTCATTTAAATGATAATCATTTTCATAATAATAACGTGAATAATATTGATTTCCACGACGACGGTGATGATGATGATGATGATTACATGATGGGGAAGGAAATGGTTGTTGAATCTGTTTTTTTTTCCCAATTCAGAAAAAAGTAAGGTCGATCAAATTAAGAAGATTAGAAATGTATATAAACAAGTTAGTGTTAATTATTAATGTATTTGATTTTAGGCTGCAGTTGTTTTTTGATACTACTGACTTGTGTAAACTGAACAAGCTGAACGAGAATGAGACAATGAACAAGCGTCTAGGTGGGCAAATCTGATCCACTGACCAAAAATAACCAACGAAAAGTTTGAATATAGCGTAGAGAGTGTATTCTACAAACACCCAATAAGCACAATGAATTCAAGCACACAAATCGCGTTTATTTATACATCATAGAGACATCCTTGGAAGAGTCATAAATATAGCACACAGTAACCAATCACAGCTGATGGGAAATGTGATCTCAAGGTCGACTGAACAGCCCATGCTCGGAACATAAAATCCAAAATTGAAGGATTTATCAAGCAAGTTCTGGGGATCTAACGTCCCTGAAAATTCTAGATGAGACTGTTCAGTCATCCTTACTTACTTACTTACTTACTTACTTACTTACTTACTTACTTACTTACTTCGCCACTTACTTACTTACTTCGCCACTTACTTACTTACTTACTTACTTACTTACTTACTCACCTACTTGCGCCTGTTACCTCCGATGGGGTATAGGCCGCCGATCAGTATTCTCGAACCTAGTCTGTTCTGCGCTACCCTTTCCTGTTCCGTCCAATTTTTGTTTATTCCTCTCATATCTGTCTCCGTTTCTCGGCTTAATGTGTTCCTTGGCCTTCCTGTTTTCTTTTTATCTTGAGGGTTACAAGTGAGGTCTTCTGTGGTGGCACTTTTGGGTACTTTCCTCATTACATTAAATTTGTTAAAAATAATAATGACTATCCTACTTTGTAGTCTGATCGATAATCAGTTCTGTTTACATCAAAAAAAGTGTTTTAGTTTCAAGTTAAACTTAAGCACTGATGAGATGTTGACACTTTCAGATGATAAGTTGAAGAAAAATGCTAATAATCTGAAATAACACAATACAACAATCACTTATCAGAAAATTCCATTAATTAACTTCCTATTGCTGCTGATACAATCAGTTATTCATCATTATACATAATAAAGATACATAAAAATATATACTATATTACATAATGAATTAACTGTTATCTAATTTTTTTGTAAATTTATTGTAAAAGTAAGGAAAGTTTTCTGTTAATTAATGTTTTAATTAATACTTGAAGCGCATAAAACGCAACTGTTAAGTACATACAGTACAATTTATTTCAGTATGGAATTATTTATAGGCAAAAACACTAAACAGGAGATAATTAATAAGGCATACAGTATACAACTGTTTAAAGTACAATGAGTAGTGATGAAGACTAATGTCAGATTTTTTTTACTGTATAGGCAGATTGATGAGTCATGACTGCTGTTCATACAAAAGAAATGTTACGTAATCTAACAAAGCCTTGACAAGTGGAGTTATGGTTGCACAATACCTTAGATTGATCGAAGTTAGACATCATTACCGTTGAATACCGGCTGGCGCAGCCATCTAGAGGTTAAGCGTTCGAAAGCGAGATGGAAGGCCCTAGGTTTGATTTCCGTATGCGGACTCCGTGTATATGCACCGCTGATGAGTCATAAACTATGACGAAACGGCTATTCGGTGCTTCCTGATTTATAATGGTGGTCTTACATCGATCGATTGCGGATTTCAAATGAAAACAACAATCTCAAAGGAATATTTAAGTACATCTGTTTGACACGAAACTCATGTCATAACTCAGTTGGAAAAGGTCCTAGTTTCGTAATTTATTTCTGAACTTTCGAAGATTTTATATTTTCGTGCACAAGTCGCTTAGTTCACCTTCGGCTTACATTTCGCACTCGGAAAATCCCTGACTGTCATTGGTTGATGGGTTGTTTCAGTACACTATTTCGTGTCTCTGAAAGGCATCTCCATCACTGTATAAATAAGCCTGATTTGTGTGCTTAGCAACCTCGTATTTTCTGAGTGCTTGTAGAATACATTCTCTACGCCTTATCAAGACTTCTTGCTCTAGTTAGGAGGGCCGTGGACAAATGGATTAGAATAGCCTATCGTGTCACTAAGTTATTGCTCTTCGTTTAGTTTACCAAGTAAGGTGAACTCGTAATAGCATTCAAGCATACCTATACACAAAAATATCATCAAGAAGTATTAATAAGGTATAGAGAATGTATTCCAAAGCCACCCAGCTTATTTACACAATGCTCGAAATGCACTTGATGAGAAGCACAAAATAGCGTACTAAAATAATCCATCAGCCAATGATAGTCAGGGATTTTCCGAGTGAGGATTGTAAGCTGTAAAACAATCAAGCGTATCTGGCCCGAAAACAATGAAATTCAAAATTTCAGAATGAAATTACAAAAAATTAGGACGTTTTCCAAGTGAGTCCTGAGGGGTCTAACGTCCACAACAAAATTGAAGACTAACAAATTAGACACTTATCTCTATAATCGTATATATTAATTTTTAATTAAGTAACTATTCCATCGAATAATTTATAAGTGAATTTTCCAGTGTATAGACCATATTCACTGTTTAATTGTGATATAAAATCCTAAATAAAAACGAATTCGTTTGTCGAAGTCAGGATAATTATCATTGGAATATAGAAATCTGGATTTTCACTGTAAAGCTAACAGCCTCTTTATAAAGCTAGAATGTAATGGAATTGATCACTAGTTAAGTCTTCGTTTCGTACTACTAAGAACAGATAACGTTTATTGAATTCAGCTTTATAAGCAAAGGATAAATGGTAGTCAGCGGTGAAATAAAAAGTACGCATTTCGTCCCACTTGGGACTAGTCGGTTGAATGTACCTGTATCCTAAAGTAATGCATATTGAAAGGGCAGAGAAAATTTGTAGTTCAGTCTGATGATTGTTGTGGTGTTTTGTTCTCTGAGCTGTAGGTTTCAGTTGACCTCAATCGCGGTTAACAGAACAATCTACAGGTCAAACGTGCAAAACTTCAAATGCTTCACTTGTCTGTCTGAAGTTTTGTGTTGATGATGTTGTTCAGTAGAAGAACAATGAAAAAGCTTCAACAACCGAAACATCCAGCTCATATAATAAAACACCACAATTGATGTCTACGTGAATTTTCAACTGTAATATAGAATTCAAATTAAAAACTAATTTAAAATGGTTGAAGTTTGTTTTTTGCCTACATATTCATTTTAAATCCATTAATAATAGTTGCTTTTTTTTTATCTGTATTCGAGATTATAAAACAAACATTATTGACTAATGAATACTAATCGATATCTTTGCATATTTCAGATGGAAATTGATTATTATGTACAATTTTAGGAGAAAAATTACAACTCATTTAGAATGTTGTATTCGTTTTCACTTGACCGATTCGGTGAGTTCATATTCCACTCTTAATTTATTTGATAAAATATCAATCACAGCTTAAAATCTTCGTTTTTGAAAACTATCCGCTGGTGACTGCATAATTAAGAATAGGCAAACTGGATGGTTCGAGTTTGTATTGAGAGGCATAACCCTAAACCTAAGTGTTTTGCAAACTGGCACCTATCATTAACGTATATCTGTAATCTCTTTGTGGAAATGTTAATCCTCACTACTAAACCGGAATAAACATTATATTAGTTACTACTAATCAATGACCGAATTCCGCCTGGAGTCTCTATGGGACTACTGTCAACCCGAAACCCGGATAAAGGAGGAGGGTTAGGAGTACGTCTAGTGACCCCATCCCGTAGAAAAATAACTCACTAAACATCGCCAAACAGAAAGCTAACTAACTAATCAGAATACTAATTACCAAATTGTATTTTTTTATAAGTTGTTAATAAAGAATCAATTCGATGTAACTTGATAAATTACAAAATTTTCAACTTTGAATCTATTTAAACTTTATTTAACAAATCATGTGACTGGCTTTTTTTTTCTCGCTTTTATTTTACATTTTTTAGTCAGCATAGAACAAACATCATTTTCTATTGGACATAAAATGTCAAGTAAAAACTAAACTAGATAAGCAATAAGAGAGAAATTGAACAATTACAGTGTTAATTATAATCGGTCAGTCAGTCATTCAGTCAGATGCAACGTAGAACTTTGTACGTAAGGATATCAGTTCATGTTGCTATACCACATTAGCACTCAGAGAGATGAAATTGTCAATTCAAATTCAATAGTAGTAGAGGTAGTAAAGGTATTAGAAGTAATCGGAAAGGTTAGGATTAGAAGATATTATTCAAGAAGTATGATTCAGTGAGATTAGTTTAGAAAGACAAAAGTAGACGTGTAGACGAATACAGAAGATTAGAATTCGAGAGAACACAAATAATGAATGCACTGGTGCCATTGCAAACGGTTTTCAGCCATGTGATTCAGGTTTATCTAACCATCGATTATTATCATCTCGTTCACTCTATCTGAATATGATATATATAATAATTCGAATGAATTTATAATGTAGTGAAGGAGAACACCGGTGAGGGTGACCCAATCGTATTTAACGAAAATTACAGAGTTACTCAGTAAAATAGGAAAACCATATCGTAAATCGTTAATTTGCAAAATATCAGTTCATCACATCGAACTGGACTGTTCCTGTTGCAAAACATCAATCCATTGTCACTATTCATGCGTTTCATACAAATTCCATTGTGTTCTTCTAACTCTCCCTTTTTTGATCTTCCCGCATCTTCTGCTGCCAGGCATTACGTTGACACTCACGTCATATACTACTTATAAGTAGCTCGCACCACAATAATACTATTTTCTTTTTGACGAATCATATCCGAACAATTTTTAATTTAATTTATCTCTATTATGGAGATGTGAAGATGGTTGAGTTTCATTAAAAACATGAATCTGTCAATTTCAAACCACAAGCAGAAAGAAACTTGGAAGTACTGGTTAGACGTTTCGTCCTAGTATGGATCTAACTCATCAGTGACAGTGAGTACCCACAACCTTAGCCTGCAGGAATTAAACAAAGGACTTTTGGTCTCGCTTAGCCGAAGTTGGGACCTTTATCAAGTTAGTTCTGGCAATCTAATGTCCCGAACAGTCTCGCAATACTGTGGACTGATCAAGACTACACAGTAACATCATTGAATGCCAGCTCAACAGTCTAGAGTTTAATTGTTCGCACGTAAAACCAAAAGTCCTAGGTTCATTTCGCTTATCAACAATTAGTCAAACTAACAAAAATAATCTAACACTCATTAATTTGTTCATTGATTCTTTTAATATATTTGATGAATGATTTGTAAGTTTTGTATAGCTCTTATTACTAACTAATCATTTATCATAACAACTAAACTGACAGAACGAAAAATCGGAATCGATTATTACAGAAAATTGATTTCATTATTCTTATGTTTTATTCGGCATAGTTTTTTCCATGAACTGCACGCTTATAATATATGTTACCTATAGATAAATCAGTTAGCTTTTGATGAATACAAGAACAACATATCATGACAATCGTTTGCAATGGCGCAGGTGCATTCACTCTTTATGTTCTCTCAAATCCTAATCTTTTGGATTCGTCAACAGCTCTACCTTTCTCCTTCAAAATTTATCTCACTGAATTATACGTCTTGAATCATATCTTCAAATCCTAAAATTCTCCATTAATAGTAATACTTTTACTATTTCTACCACTATGGGATTTGAATTGACAATCACGTCTCTGTGTACTTACGTACGAAATTCTACGTTGTAACTGACTGACTGACAATGTAGAACAAACTATTAGTTAGTTCGTTAGTTAGTTATGTGGTGTGTGCTACTTATACGAACGATATAAGTAGTATAAGAAGGGACGTGAAAGAAGAAGAATTCGCACGGTCAGTCAGAAGAGGAAAACGGAAAGCAAATGGAGCAAAAGCAAGAAATGAATGGAATACCAACAGGAAAGGAAGGAAGCAACAACAGGAATGGAAGGAGCATGGAGCGTTGGAAGTCAAGACTCAAAGATGGTGTGTAAATAGAGTATTCAATGTAATGTTTCCGTTTTTAACTAACTCAGAGTGTAAATTTGCGTAATACAATCTTCCGCGTCTGCCTCAGTCTTCTCAATTGGTGTCGCTGCCTCTGCACAGGATGAAGATCCCATGGCGTTGGGAGTATGAAGATGGAGACGCAAGGAGCTTCTTGAAGGAGTTCGAGGCCGTGGCGGAGCTGGTAGGAGTCAAGGATCAGAGGGCGAAGGCGGTGTTGGGGACTTTACTAAGAGGCAGGGCAAGAGCGGTGTACGATTGTGCGGAGGACGCTGACTGGGAGGTGGTGACGGAAAGGCTGCTGGTGGGGTTCGACAGCCTGGCGGATGGGCAGGACGCGCTGCAGAAGTTCTGAGAGGCGAGACTGACGGTGGATGGCGACCCACTCGTGTTGGTTGTGGAGTTGACAAGATTGCTGCGCCGGATGAGGAGTCGCAGTTCATTGAAAGTGTGCCTGCAGAGGTTGCCCAACAGTTGAGACTGGTGAACGCGGCACAACCAATGGACGTCACCGAGCTGGCTAAAGTAACAAGACAGCTGATGAACTAAACAGTCGCCTCGGTGGCGTGTGAGAGACAGGCTAATGATGTAGCGAAGAAGACAGAAGAATTACAACGCGAGGTGGCAGCGTTACGAATAAAGGGTGGAAGAAATAATAAATGTTATATTTGCGGAGGAACCGGGCATTGGAAGAGGAATTGCCCAACAAAACGAAAACATTACATTGAATACACTCTATTTGCACACCATCTTTGAGTCTTGACTTACAATGCTCCATCCTTCTTCTATTCCTGTTGTTGTTGCTTCCTTTCCTTCCTTTGTTGGTACTCCATTCACTTCTTGATTTTGCTCCATTAGCTTTCCAGTTTTGCCTCTTCTGACCGTGAGACTTCTTCTTTCACATCCCTTCTTATACTACTTATATCGTTCGTATAAGTAGCACACACCACAGTTAGTTAGTTAGTTAGTTAGTTAGAACACAAATCAATATGGTTGACAAATAGAAATCACAATTTTTACATGACATGAATATCAATGTAGAGAGTATACAATACATGCATAAATAAATATGCAAATAAAAACTAACCATCATTGTTGTATTTGACAGATTCGATTT
The DNA here is from genome assembly GCA_944470395.2 of Schistosoma turkestanicum. Taxonomy (NCBI): domain Eukaryota; kingdom Metazoa; phylum Platyhelminthes; class Trematoda; order Strigeidida; family Schistosomatidae; genus Schistosoma; species Schistosoma turkestanicum. The sequence goes on from OX103972.1 coordinate 7,320,254, forward strand.
CTGTTGTTCATCTTCCAATGTAGACTTGTTTGTATTACATTTTATGATACTAGTATTATTATTCAATGAACAGGATGATGTAGTGTTTGCTGATAAGATAGAAAAAAAACAAAACAAAATGCATAAAAGGCAATAAACAGGTAAACAATATTAGTTAATATATTGTTTGTTTTTGATAAATAGAGTAGTTCATATATATGTATGTATATATGTATGCATACATAAACAAATGTCAAATTTGGAAAAAACACAACAACAAGTGACTTAATTATAAACGGATATTGTCAAAAAAACAATATTGTACAATGGTGTTTTTGGTTTAGCTTGATAATTCTTTGAAAAATAAAAAATTAACTAGAAATTAGGTAAATAGGTAAACAATTTCAATGAAGCCTTTATTTTTTTTATTTTTTAAGCGGATTGATCAGTAACTTTAGAATCGTTGCGTTATAGAGTTTAATAAACAACCTACAATTTAATGTTGAATGTAATAAGTTCCTTTACACTTCTGACTTCTTGTCTTTTGTTTGGTGTTCATAGGTGGAAGAATTCTAGGGATTTAACTAGGCAGTCGGTTTCTACAAATTCAAGGACAAGATTTGTCAATCGAAAGTTCCCTTTTTTCATAATATACTGACCTCAGTCGAAATAAACTTAGCCAAAATGGATAGTTAACTCCTATCTTCATGGAATAAAGACCAAATATATCTAAAACTCTGTGCAGTAATCCCTATATGGCACAGTCACCATCTAATATCATTGATACTCTTCATAAATCACACTTGTGATATGGTTCAATTGTTTTGACTTCTTATTAGATCAAATCTACTGGAAGTAAGCCAATGGCGCATAAATGATATTAGATGATAATAGTGCTATAATATTGTTACGCATGAACGTAAACATGTCATTTTGATATGCTTGAATTATTATTACTAGTTTACATTAGTCGGAAAACGAAAGCGAGGATCGAGGATCCGGCGACTGGACATGCTACTCAAATCCGATTGTCCCAACCTCTCATTGAGTGAAAGAAGATGACTTGATATGAAGTAGAACCTGTATTCTACGCGCATCCAGAAAGTATGAAGTCTGAGTACAGAAGAGAATCATGATCCCGGACTAGGGATCCGGGTCCGGATCATAAAACGTTACAGATAATACGTATTTATACATTTAGGTCAAAAAGGAAACAGCATCGAAGTCTGTGACATCGATAGTCAGAACGACCAATAAGAAACAACATTGGAGTACATGACATCGGTATCTAGGACGACGATAAAATTGACCAGTAGGAATTAACCAATAGGCACTGGCCAACATTTCTCTTAAGATATTGGATGAATATCAAATAACAAATATGAAGTAAGTAAACATGAAATATATGAAACCGATTCCATTTCAGCTCAATAACCTTAGAATGTCATGCGCTCAGTATAACTTTTTTTTAAATTCACAAAATTCATGTTGAAACTAGTTCATATGAACCAAATCATTATTATTTCTTAATAATAATGACAACTACAGAAATTGTTGAATTTCATTCATTTCACACATGAAACAAAGTAATTTTAGATTTTAAAAAAAAAACAAAAACCATCAGAACCTAATAACATAGAAAAAGACAGTTTGTGTGTACAATACATCAACATACAATGAACTTGAAACACAATCTTTCAAGCCTGTCAATGACGACCATCTAACATCTAGTGTGATTTATATTATGATTAGTGACAATCAACAAAACAATAGATAGACAGACATGACACAACAAATTTCACGATTGCTATAGAAAAATAATTCACAGTTATTTTACGCATACTGAGAAAATTGTCATTTGTGTTTGTTTTATTTTTTAATGAAATAGTTGTTTTACTTTTTTCAGACAATATTTAAATCCGCATTACGCGGTTGTGAAGATTGTTAAGTTACACATTTCTTTTTTGAAACCATGAATCGATCAGTGTTAGTAAACCACCATTAGAAACCTTCAAGCACTGATAGACAGCCGTTTCGTCCTGGTGTATAGGACTCACCAGTAACAGTGCGCATCCACGACTCCTGCACCCCGCAGGATTCAAACCCACGACCTTCGGTCGATTCATGGTTTCAAAAATGTGTAACATAACAATCTTCACAACCCCGTAATACAAATTACCTATGCTCATTAGTGACTAGCTTGGTGAGGAATCTTCTCCGAGTTCTAGTGGGAAGACGTGACCACTGTGAAGTTCAACCAGTTCGGGTATAGACAGTAACTACCGAAGACTGTGTATGAGGTTGTGCAACTCCATGAATTTGATAAAGTTAGACATTAACACCGTTAGATACCGGCTCAGTGATCCGATGGTTAGTCGTTCGCGCACAATACCGAAGGTCCTGGGTCCGAATCCTACGGGGTGCGGGAGTCATGGACGCGCACTGAGCACTGAGGAGTCCCATACCAGGACAACGAAACGGCCGTTCAGTGCTTCCAGGTTTCTAATGGTGGTCGAACAATGATAGATTGAATGATTGATGATTTCAGTGTGTAAAAAACATTAATCTCCATAACTCTAATTGAAAATATCGTAAAATGTCCTCACTAGTGACTAGATTCGTGAGGCAGTTTTCAAAGTCCTAGTGAGGAAACGTGACCAGTAGAGTTCGAGCCTGTCGGGTCTAGACAGTATCTACCGAAGACAAATAGGTGAGTTCGCGCAAAATCTCTAGATTTATCAGAATTAGACATTAACACCGTTGAATGCCAGCCTAGTGGTCTAGGCGTTCGTGCGCAAGACCGAAGGTCCTAGGTTCGAATCCTGCGGGATGCAGGAGTTGTAGATGCGCATTGTTACTGAAGAGTCCCATAACAGGACGAAACGGCCTTCCAGTGCTTCTTACAGGTTTCTAATGGTGGTCTAACAATGATTGACTGACTGATGATTACAATGTGCAAAAAACTCTAATTGAAAAATCAAAAAGTCATGCATTGATAAATTTACAAAGAGATTTTTGTTTGCCCCACCCCCCACCCCTCGTCTCTCTCTCCCTCTTTTCTGATTATTATTATTATTATTATTATTAACTAACCTATTAAAATGCAACTATGAATTTTTATCCATAAATTAGTTTTTTTTTACTTCAAATTGATTTGTTTAATCAAAATTGAATAGAAATAAAAATAATTTTAGAAAAAAAATTATATCACATTTTTTTCTTCAAAATTATCAAATACATTATAATCTAGTTTTAGGAAACTTTTTACAAATGAATTTATATACACATATCTATCTATATTAGAGATATTCGATTAATTTTATTTTTCAGATTTAATTATTGCCTTTTTTTTCCGATAGTAATCATCATTGTGAAAAATCTAATTTTAGAAAATAAATAAACAAACACTTAGTTAAACAAACTATACACGTCAGTCAGTCAGTCAGTCAGTTGCAACGTAGAACTTCGTACGTACTTACGTACATCAGTTCATGTTGCTATACCACATTAGCACAGAGACTCAAATGTCAATTCAAATCCAAGAGTGATAGCGATAATAGAAGTATTAGCAGTAATGGAGAAGACTAGGGTTTAAAGATATTATTCAAGAAGTATAATTCAGTGAGATAAGGTTAGAAAGACAAAGGTAGAGGTGCTGACCAATCCAGAAGATTAGGATTTAAGAGAGCTCAAAGAATGGATGCACTTGCACCATTGCGAACGATTTTCAGCCATGTCATTCAAGGTCTCTAACCACTGGTGACTATTGTCTCGTGGACCCCAACCAGGTAGCGCCTACATCTGCCAACATGACTCAGTCGACTTGTCAGTGACTTCATGGATTTCTGCCATGTTTTAGTCTGGCCGCCACTAACTTTCTTCCAACCCATACTCCTCCTAAACCACAAAACATTGCACGAGGAGGCATGTAATAATTAATAATAACATTAATAATTATAATCCATGATAATAATTATTTTTTTTAAAAATATGAACTAAATACAAAACATTAAAAATTTGAATCAGAATTTTTTTTTCAGATTCAGTAAAACAGTCAATATCATCCACTTGACCTTGAGTGAAAAGTGTAAAAGTTCAAGGAGAAATTTTAAAAGATCTATATAAGTTAAATAATAAATTAATTAATGAGGAAAAAGAAAACTCTTTTTTTATTGGATACGTGAATCAATAAAATATTGATTTGTATCACAAATAGAAAATAACAACTTGAATTTTAATAATTCAAGTTTGTTGTATTATAAGCGTTTTAAAATTTAAAGTTGTCAGTGTAAAATAACTCCATCTAGGTTCCCTCTGAGGCTAATGCCGGGCCCAAGACCGAAAAAAGGGGTAGGCTAGGCAATCTTGTTTCCGTAAAAAAACCAACTCTCTATAAAGACGCTAGCCAGAAAAAAATAATTCAAAACATTTTAACCTTGCCGTTCGGAGTCATAAAGATCTTCATTGCATAGTCAAATATTTTTGTAGAATGTCATTTTTGTATGGTTAATTATCTTGATTACATTTGTGTTATGTTCATCAAATGATATGCTTGAATGCGATTACGAATTCACCTTAGTCGTTAAATGAGAGCGAAGACAAATGATCCAGTGATACAATAAGCTACTCTAATCCAAGCGTCTAAATGCCACAACAAGTAGAGGAAGAAGTTTTTTGATATGGCGTAGAAAATGTATTATACAAGCACTCACAAAATATGAGGTTGACAAGCACACAAATCGAGTTTATTTATACATGATAGAAACGTCCTTGAGAGAGCCATAAAAATAGCTTACTAAAATAATACATCAACCAATGACAGTCAAAGATTTTCTGGGTGGGAATTGTAATCTCCAGGTTAACTGATCAGCTCATGTGCGGAAACACAAAACTCAAACTGAGGACCTGTTATCAAGTGAGTTCTGAAGATCTAACGTTCCAAAAACAATGTGGAATTCTGACAGAAACTGAACAGAGAAATGTTTTCCAATTTTTTTCCAATCACTACACAAATTTACAGTTTAAAAACTGTAGCTTAGAGGTAAATTGTACTTATTAAATAAGATGTTCTCTATTCTGAGGAATACTGTAATCAGATGAAACGCATGCCTATGATTCCTGGAATTTCAATGATACCTTAAAATGAAATATATATATATATATATATATATATATATATATATATATATATATATATATATATATATATATATATATATATATTAAATACAATCAAAAAACATTTTCTCGTTGATTATCTTCAAAACGTTTATCGGTTAGTTTTTAGATTTAAAAAAAAAAATCATTTTTGATCAATCAAAAGTTGATCGTTTTTTAATAATTTATGTAAGTGAGAAAAAATAATCGACACATTAAAGAAAATGTTTTGTGTATACGAAAAAAATTGAGCTGACATTAAGTCATCATCGTTATCATCAGCAGCATCAGTTTTATCCAATATAAATTAATAAGTAAATAAATCTCCATCTAAAAAAAACAGATTTTTCAATTTTAAAACAAGCGAAAGTTTTGTTTTCTGTACTATAATATACTGTTATCAGTAACAACAGCACTGATTGCACAAACTATTTTATCTTATATATTGGTAATGTTTGTTTTTATGTAATTGATAATTGGTTTAATAACGCATGATTAAAATATATTTCTAGATCTTATCACTTATAACTGAGTAAATTACTGAGATATAGTTATGTTTGGTGTGGTGTAGGAGTAAGTTGGAAGAAAGCTAGGGGCGGGCAGATTAAAAAATATGGTAGAAATCCATGAAATTATTGACAAGTGGATTGAGTCATGTTGATAAATGTAGTTTTCTTCGTTGGGTTCCACGAGATGATAATGATCGACGGTAAGAGACCTTGGTTGACATGGCTCAAAATCATTTTCAATGACACAGGTGTATCCACTCTTTGTGTCCTCTCAAATTCTAATCCTCTGAATTTCTCATTACCTCCATCTTTCTCTATCTGAAGTTATCTCACTGAATTATACTTCTTAAATAATATCTTGCAACTCTAATCTTTCAGATTATTGCTCATACTTCTACTATCTCTACTACTATGGGATTTGAAGTGACAATTGTATCTGTCCGTGCTAATGTGACATGACAATGTGAACTGATGTACGTACGAACAAAGTTGTATGTTGTAGGCTAACTGACTATAGAATTTTATTTGGTGACTGGAATTTTTTTAGATTCATTTTTCATGTTATATTTAATATACATACCGTTAAATGACCCACAATTATTTGATATTTATGTATTATGGAAAAAAAAATAATTAAATTTCTGATATTTTCTAATTTACATTAGGTCATTTTTTATTGATTTTTTGGAAAACCTACTTCTAGTAAGTGATGAAACACTAGAAATGCAAATTTCTAACAATTGAAATCCATCAGCAACAATCTACTTGTGGAAGAGAACAAATCAGATTCCTCAAGCAGAGGAAGAAATCAGGAAGAAGCACTGGAATTGGATGGGACACAGAGTGGAGAAGGCGCTCATCTGAGTCACAAGGCAAGCCTCCATATGGAATCCTAAGGGTCAACAGAAAAGTGGAAAGCCAAACGGAGACAGACATGAGAAGAATGAACAACCACTGGACAGAACTAGAAACGAAGCCACAGGAAAGAGTAAGTTGTAGAATACTGGTCGTTCGCCTATGCTCCTTGAGATGTGACAGGCGTAAATAAGTACGTTAGTAATTCAAATATTTACAAAAATATATTTTTATCTCTTTCTATTTTCCGATTCCATAAAAACTCGCCATCCAATGATAAATTAATCATTTGTCATGATTAAATTCAATCATGATAAGGATAACAGACAGACAGACAGACAGATACAACGCAGAACTTCGTACAAAGTTCAGGTTGCCATACCACGTCAGCACAGAGACGTAACTGTCAGTTCAAATCCAAGAGTGGTAGCGATAGTAGAAATATTAGCAGCAATGGAGAAGATAAGGGAGCAAATAGATGATTCGAGAAGTATGATTCAGTGAGATAAATTTAGAAAGGGAAAGATAGAGAATATGAGGAATTCAGAAGGTTAAAATTAAAAAGCGCTCAAAAAGTGGATGCACCTGCGCCATCGCAAAAGATTTTGAGCCATGTCATTCAAGGTATCTAACCATCGGTGACTTTCATCACGCGCAC
>OX103972.1:7327900-7353136 GCA_944470395.2 Schistosoma turkestanicum
CTCCTATCAGGTAGCCTACATCTAACAACATGACTCAGTCCACTTATCAGCGATTTCATCGATCTCTGCCATGTTTTGGTTTGGCCAACCCTAACTTTCTTCCAACCTACTGCTACACTGCAAAACATAGATCGTCGAGGCAGTCGGTGGTTAGCCATACGTAACACATGTCCCAACCACCTCAACTGATGAGGTTCCACTACTTCATCTACTGATTTGCCATCCTTACCTAGCACCCGTTTCCGAACGACAGCATTGCTTACACGGTTGTCCCACGGTATACGAGCAATGCTTCTTAAACATCTATGATCGAAGACTAGTAACCTACGAATGTCCTCCACTCCCAACGGTCATGTTTCGCATCCATACAGTAGGAGTGAGCGAACTACTGCACAGTACACTCGTCTTTTAGTCAGCAAACGGATGTATATCTCGCCTACGCCATAAATGACGCAGGTTGGCAAAAAGCCAATCGAGCCTTCTTGATAAGCTAAACACCTTTACACAAATTGATTCTTTGTCAAAATTGATAAAAATTTGATCTTTCTAATGTCAAACCATAACACTATATGCATACATGTATGTATATCGGCATCTAAACGTGCATAATAAAAAGAAGATCAATGTCATGCACTTGTTATATCTAGAAAATCAATACATGATTTTTAGAAGAAAAAAACAAAAAAGAGAAACTGCCAAAAGTATTATCAATAAGTATTTCACAATGGATTCAATCAAGTAAAAAAAAATGCTTTTCATTCAGCAGGCGAGGGGTTGGTGAGGAATGAAGAATTTCTCTATTTTCATATCAATAAATCACTACTCACACAAATAAATAAACATTTCATTTAGAAATGTAAATAACATTTCAATGTGTCTGTTAGTATGGAGTGCAATTTTTTTTGTTTGTTGTGGTTTGATATATCAAACCAACCAACCATATCTCACTAGAAATTTGAAAAATTTGAATACATCTCTTTAAAAAAGTGATTTTTCTAAACAATCTCATTGTTTGTTGTTAGTGTAAAATAAAAAGAGAAGTTAGTTTAAACAGAAAAAAGAAACGACGACGTAAAAACGTTACGCTTCATTTGTTCAATCAATCAATCAATCAGTGAAATAAATAAAAATAGAAAAACAATGAATTAAAATGTCAACAAAATTTTTAGTTATGCTCTTTATCTTCTTTTTTGAAAAAAAAATATATAATTTCTTGAAACCATGAATCGATCAATGTTAGTAGACCACCATTAGAAACCTGGAAGCACTGAAAGACGGCCGTTTCGTGGTCCTGGTATGGGACTCATCAGTGCGCAGTGCGCAGTGCGCATCCACGACTCCTGCACCCAGTAGGATTCGAACCCAGGAACTTCGGTCGATTCATGGTTTCAAAAATGTGTACATTAACAATCTTCACAACCCCGTTGATGCAAATTACCTGTGCTCACTAGTGACTAGCTTCGTGAGGAATCTTCTCCGAGTTCTAGTTGGGAAGACGTGACCAGTGAAGTTCAACCAGTTCGAGTATAGACAGTAACTACCGAAGACTGTGTATGAGGTTGCGCAACTCCGTGAATTTGATAAAGTTAAACATTAACACCTTTAGATACCGGCTCAGTGGTCTAACGGTTAGGGCGTTCGCGCACAATACCGAAGGTCCTAGGTTCAAATCCTGCGGGGTACAGGAGTCGTGGATGCGCACTGCTAGTGGTGGGTCCCATACCAGAACCACGAAATGGCCGTCTTTCAGTGCCTCCAGGTTTCAAATGGTGGTCTAAAATTGATCGATTCATGGTTTCAAAACATGTGTAACTTAACAATCTTCACAACCCAGTGATAAAAATATATAAATCTAATTTTTTCACATAGCTAAAAAATAGTGGTTTAATTGAGTAGTATATTGATTTGAGGTAGAAAAAAATTACGTGTGAATATTTTTTATTGTGAATTTGTAAACAACTCATTGATTAGTCATAAACAATTTATACTTTAGGTTTATTTTACTATTAATCAATCAATCAACAGCAACGTAGAACTTTGTAAGTAAGTACGTATGTAAATTTTAAATATGAATAAACTTTAATTCTAATTTATTATAATTATTTGGCTTTTAAAACGTTGACAGGATAATATACGTGTGTGTGCATACCATGCTATTTATTAGTCTAATGGTTTAATAAACTCTTATTTTAAGTATTGTAGTTTAGTGTGCACAGTCGTACTATCTTGTTGTACTATTTTATTTATTGATTGTACTCCCAGTTTAGTTTAGCATTATCACAAATTGTGTATAAATGATCAAAGCTTTTATTAATTTTACGAGTGACAACAATTCATATTGAAATAGAAATTGTTGAATTGAATTATCTTCATCTATGGTGATCAACTGATAAATAAGTCAGTCAGTCATTTACAACGTAGAACTTTGTACGTACGTACATTAGTTCAAGTTGCCATACCACATTAGCACAGAGATGTAATTGTCAATTCAAATCCCATAGTAGTAGAGGTAGTAAAGGCATTAGCAGTAATCGGAGAGATTATGGTTCGAAGATATTATTCAAGAAGTAGAATCTAGTGAAATAAACTTAAAAAGAAAAAGATAAAGTTGATGAGGAAATCATAAGATCAGGATTTGAAAGAACACAAACAGTGGATGCACCTGTGCCACGGCAAACGATTTTGATCCATGTCATACAGTACCCCAAACCATCGATTATTATGATCTCGCGGGCTTCAACCACGTAGTCGATACCTAACGACATGACTCAGTCCACTTGTCTGTGACTTGATGGTTTTGTGCGGTGTTTTGGTTTGGACTCCCGTGGCTTTCTTCCAACCTACTCCGACACCACAAAGCATAGCTCGACGAAGCAGTCGGTGGTTAGACATACGTAACACATGTCCTAACCACCTCATCTGGTGAAGTTTTACTACTTCATCTATTGACCTGCCATCGTTACCTAGTTCTCGTTTCCTAACAACAGCATTGCTTACTCGGTTGTCCCATGACATACGAGCCATGCTTCGGAGACACCTGTGATTGAAAACCAGAAACCTACGAATATCTTCTACCCTCACTGGCCATGTTTCACTGCCATAAAATAAGACTGAGCGAACTACTGCACTGTACACTCGTCGTTTAGTCAGCAAACGGATATCTCGCGTACACCATAAGTGACGAAGGTTGGCAAAAGCCGATCGAGCCTGTTGTATCCATGCTGAGATTTCGTCAGTCACCAAGACATCAGCACTGATGAGACCCCCAAGATAATTTAAGCGGTCAACATGCTTAACTGCTTCACTGCCTATCACTAGTTCAGGTGCCCATACAAGCCAATCATGAAGCAACATGTTGCATTTCGAGGAGCCCTATTCAAAAAAATAAATCGATTATGAAGAGATAACATATTAATAGATCAATGTAAATGGAACTGTAGCTGCTAGTTTGACATGCTGATAATCAAGTTTTCTCATGAAATAACTCAATCAAGCTATATTGCATGGAACGTTTATACCTACTAAACTGAAGAGTTCGGCCGGAAAACTAAAAGCTTCAATTTAAGGTTCTAGGGCGAAATTATACAGTTAAATGTATTTCAGTGAGCTACTTCATGTACTCAACCAAGATCATCATCAATTCCACCTTCTAAAAAGGAAGGTAGATGTTGGATAAAATCAATCCTAAAAAATTTCACACTTCACATTCTTCGATGAATTTCAGTCGCCTACGTTAAGGTTTCTAAGGTATGGAGCTAACAAATGACTGGTTGACATTAACCGTCCATTCAGCACTGCTGTGACGCTCCCAGGTTCCAGATATCCCTGTAAAGCTAACTTCCTGAGACCATTTTTTTCATGACATGAACAATTGACAAGTAACAGATACCAAACAATGGAATCAAAGTAAAGTTGCCAACTTTCGAAGAAAATTTGAGACGAAAAATAGTGATTAAGAAGAATTTATGGAAATCGGAAAGAGGAAATTTATGTGAGAATATCGTGCCATTGTATTGACAAAAAGAGGAAGAACAAATGTATTTTTTTTACCACTTGTTAAAAACATCTTGTACAGTCTTCCAAAAAATGGTTGTCTTCCTTTTGGAGAACTCAGCAACAATAAATTCGTCAATCTAGTTTTATGTCAGATTGACTAAATGAATCTATCCATTGGTAAATATTCTTTCTACCTTACTTTAAATGCTAACTAGTAGTTTTCTCTGGAGAGGAGGTTATCTAAGCAGAAGGTATTTTAAAGCTGACCTAACCAATGACGGTTGACTGATCAAAACACCCGAGTGTTATTTCCTTAATTAAAAGATTTGCTAACCGATAGTTTTTTTCTCCAACTAATCTCGTTAGTAATACAAAGTAGAAATTGGTCGTTTTTCATATCATTAACATAAAAACAATTCCTATTTCACAGAGATTTATAGTTAAAAAAAACCAACAGGTTTATTCAATCATTCATAAACCAGATCAGCAATCACCTCTCATTTATTCAACCATCAAAAGTAAAAAAATGAGTTCAATACTAGACAAGAGAATAAGTATTTCCAAATTTAGAAATACTTAAAAAAAGGTTGTTTGGGGTCCGCGAGACGAAAGTCACCAATTGTTAGAGACCTTGAACGACATGGCTCAAAATCATTTGCAATGGTGCAAATGCATCTATTCGTTGAGCTCTCTCAAATCCTAATCTTCTGGATTCATCAGCACCTCTACCTTTGTCTTCTAACCTTATCTCATTGAATTATACTTCTTGAATAATATCTTCAAACCCTAATCTTCTTCATTACCATTAATACCTCTACTATCTTTATCACTATGGGATTTGATTTGACATTTGCGTCACTGTGCTAATGTGGTATGGCAACATGAACTTATGTAGTACATACGTACGAAGTTCTACGTTGCAACTGACTGACTGACTTACATACTTGACCAGTAACATTGATGAACATGATGGATCTGATGCAAGTGTAAAGACATGGATTAGTAAATCAAGGGCAGTATTCAAACAATTACAGAACATATACAATTCAAAAGAACCATCTTTGAATAACAATTTTCAATGGGAACGTCAAAATATTCTCATTGTATGATACTATAACTTGAAGAACCACGAAAGTTATCATCCACAAGATACTGGTGTTTTTGTAAACGGTTGTCTACGTAAAATGCTTCAGATCTATTGGCTAGACACCATCAGTAACAACCTACTGTGTGAAAAAACACGCCGGATTCCAGTGGAGGAACAAATCAGGAAGAAGCTGTAGAAGTGGAAAAGACACACACTGAGATGAGCACCCAAATGCATCCCAAGACAAGACCTCACATGGAACTCTCATAGTAAAAGGAAGAGAAGAAGGCCAAAGAACATAATACGTCCAGAAATGGTGACAGGCATAAAAAAATGAATAACAATCGGACAGAACTGTAGAAGGGAAGCCTAGAACAGAATTGGTTGGAGAAAACTGCTCTATTGGGGGTAACAGGCGTAAGTAAGTAAGTACGTATTCTACATGGAATCGACTGCTTATTAACTATTTGATTGTATAATAATAAGATTTATTAAAAATAACTATCCAGAGATCACATCATTATTCAATCTATGTGTTAGGATATTTACCAATTATCCTACGAAGAATCATTTAGTAAGTATAAATTCTATTAGTCAATTCCTATTAGTCAATATTATGATCGTCCTAGCTATCAATATCACTTCAAATGTTTTTCCCTATTGATCGCTTTAACTGTCAATGTTACAGACTTCGATACTGTTTCCATTTCGACCTAACTATATAAATGCGAATCATCTGAATCGTTTAATGACCCGGACACGGACACGGATCCTTAGTCCGGAATCCCGATTCTATTCTGGACTCGGACCTCGTACTTTCTGAATGCTTGTAGAATACAGGTTCTACTTCAAAGCAAGTCTTCTTCTTTCACTCAATGGGGGTTCGGACACTTGGATTAGAGTAGCATGTCGTTGTCACCAGATCCTCAATCCTCTCTCTCGTTTCCCGACCAAGGTAAATTCGTAATAATAATTCAAGCACATTAAAATGACATGTTTAAGTACATACTTAACACTATGCCACTAATATAATCCAAACAGATTAATTTACTATTATAAAACTGGAAAATATATGATTTAAAAAACTTGTGTAAGTTGCCTTTCAAGCCAGTATTTATATGATTTTGTATTAGGGGATGGTAAAATTGTTGAGTTTTTTTTTGATATCATGAATCAATCAAAGTTATATGCACCATTCGAAATTTGAAAGTACTGGATAGCCATTTCATCCTGGTATGGAACTTATCAATAGTATTGCGTATCAACAACTAGTGCTACTCTCAGGATTCAGACCTACGACTTTCGGTCTTGCGCACAAATGAAATCCTAAAAACTTCACATATGCTTAAAAATTGTGAATATGCCTGGGGAATAAATCTATCAATTTGTTGTCACTTATTAAAGAGGTTAAACTAAACATACTCATTGCACATTGTTTAGAACTGATTTCAAATAAATATCTTTATATTACGGCGTTGTGAAGATTGTCAAGTTACACATTTTTGAAACCATGAATCGATCAATGTTAGATCACCATTAGAAACCTGGAAGCACTGAATGACGGCCGTTTCGTCTTGGTACAGGACTGCTCAGCAGTGCGCATCCACAACTAATGCACCCCTCAGGATTCGAAACCGGAAACTTCGGTATTGTAGGCGAACGCCTAACCATCGGACCACTGAGCCGGTATCCAACAGTGTTAATGTCTAACTTGATCAATTCACGGAGTTGCGCAACCTCATACACAGTCTTCGGCAGTTACACTGTGTACACCCGAACACGTTGAACTTCACTGGTCACGACTTCCCACTAGAACTCGCAGAAGATTCCTCACGGAACTAGTCACTAGTGAGCACAGGTAAAAAAAAAACTTAACAATCTTCACAACCCCGTAATACAAATTACCTGTGCTTACTAGTGCCTAGTTCCGTGAGGAATCTTCTCCGAGTTCTAGAGGGAAGACGTGACCAATGAAGTTCAACCTGTTCGGGTGTAGGCAGTGTCCACCGAAGACTGTGTATTAGGTTGCGCAACTCCGTGAATTGATCACGTTGGACAATAACACCGTTGGATACCGGCTCAGTGATCCAGAGGTTAGGCGTTCGCCTACAATACCGAAGTTTCCGGTTTCGAATCCTGCGGGGTGTAGGAGTCGTGGATGCCTACTGCTGAGGAATCCCATACCAGGCCGAAATGGCCGTCCAGTGCTTCCAGGTTTCTAATGGTGGTCTAACATAGATCGATTCACGGTTTCAAAAAATAAATAAATGAATATCTATTCATCTCTAAAGATTCGAAAATACAAAACCATATAATTTTAAGATTATTCAGTGAAATTTTTACACATTGAAATCATGAATCAATCATTCTTAGACCACCATTAGCAACCTGGAAGCACTGGACGGCCCTTTAGTCCTAGTGTGGGACTCATCAGCAATGCGCATCTACGGATCCTGCTTCTTGTGCGAACTACTTACCTCTAGACCACTGAGCCGACAAGCATCCAACGCTGCTAATTTCTAATTTGATCCACCTAAGGATTTTGCACAAATGCACCCATTGTCTTCAATGGGTGCTACTCACAACCGACAAGGTCAAACTTCACGTCTTCTAACCAGAATTCAGAGAATTTCCTCATGCAGCAAGTTATCTCTGGTGAGGATTTCACTGTGTAAACAAACAATGACCTCCATAACTTTAATTTAAGAAAATATTCAGTCATTAAATTCAACAATTAAACAGAATCTCAATAGAAAAAAATAAAATTCTTCCAGACTTTAGAAAAAAATAAAAAAAATGAAAAAAACAATTGTTATTCTTATTTTTTTTTAAATTTAATATCAGTAAAAAAATTCAAGTTCAAGTTAGAAAGAATATAAACATTTTTTTAATCCGCCCAAAAGTTGATTTTTCCAAGTTTTTATTTTTTACTTAATAAATCCATCTTATTCAATTATTATTATTATTATTATTATTGTAACCTTCTAATTTTTTTTCTTCTCAATTTTCCCCAATATTTATTACTCTCTTTCTCTTTCTCACTCTCTCGCTTACTTTCTTGTTTATATTCAATTTGTTTTTCAAGTATTTGTTTGAAATGAAAATATCACTATAGTAACCTAACTAACATTGTTGATTTATTTTTTTTTTAAAAAAATACTAAATATTTATGTGTATAATTAATTGGAAATGTTGAATAAAAATTTATTTAGTAAAATTGAATTTATACTCTTCACCTTATAAATTTTATATTGTTTATGATAACGGTCATGATAAATAATTATGATGATAATAATAATAATTATTATTATTATTGTTAATATTACTATTATTATTAATAGTAGTAGTATTACATTGTACTATTGTGAATGAAACAACCAGCACATTTTCACATTTGATTCTTGTTTTAATGAATGAAATAATCGTAGGGGGAATGAGATAATATGTTGTTACATGAAACTATTTCGGGTTTTTTCTTGTGACTAGAATATTTCTATTGACATTTATTATAGTATATATATTACTTATAGATATATTTATATATATATATATATATATATATATGATGTCTACTTTGAAATATTCTGCATATTTTTTAGTGATTCTGTATGTATGTATGTATGGTATACCAGTTTCTAGATAGTCATTTTTTTGTGTAAAAAGAAGTATATTACTATTATTATTATTATTATTATTAATTAGGATTTATAAATAGTACAAGTTTTGGATAATGGAATTTCAATAGAATTCTTTTCTAACTGATCCTGGCTAGATTATTATTAGTAATTAAGAAGGATTGGTTAGGTTGTTTTGATCTGAGTATAGGATTCTTCATACATTAGTCTAACTAAGATTCATTTCAGATTCGTGAATTTTGAAAATAATACAATCTTCATTAAACTGTTTTCAATAAAACCTGGAAGCACTGGACAGACGTTAGATGGATCTTTTTGGATGCCGGCCAAGTGGCGTTCGCGCACTAAACCGAAAGTCCCGGGTTTGAATCGTGCGAGGTGCAGGAGTCGTAGATGGACACTGCTGCTGACGAGTCACGTACCAGGACGAAACCGCCATCCAGTGCTTGTGGGTTTCTAATGGTGGTCTAAAAATCACTGATTGATTGAGATGATTTCAAAGGTGCAAAAAAATTTGTTTTGTTTTTGTATTATGACAAAAGATATGTAAAGGTTTATTTATGTAAAATCTGACTGACTAGAAATTGTTTGATTTTGAAATATAGTGATATATAACGACGGTAAGGTGTCCACTACAAAACATGTGCATTTAAGAGCCTAGATGTTTTCTTTTATTCAGTAGTATAACAATCATTCATCATCTAGTGTTACCTGATTGTGTAACTAAATTAATTTATTATCTTATAAAAGCATTTTATTACAGTTAGATTTTAAAAGTTATGCGATTTCACTTCAAGGACATTTTAATCAGATGGTTATGAGTATAAGGTAATTTAATTCAAACTAGTTGAGCATTCAACTTGAGTAGCATAGACACATATAAAATAGATTCATTAAAAGTATAATACGAATTTAAAATAATTTTAGGTCAACAGTATTAAAGGCTGATTTGAATCTATTCAACCGAAACGAACTGTAAGTCATTTTCAAATAATGAAATTTTCGTTTATTAACAGTTGTCTACGCAAAATACTTCAGATCTGTTGGCCAGACACCATCAGCAACAACAAACTGTGGGAGAGAACAAACCAGATTACAGTGGAGGAGGAAATCAGGAAGAAGCGATGGAAGTTGATAGGACACTCACTACGAAAAGCACACAACTGCGTCACGAAACAAGCCCTCACATGGGTCCCTCAAGGCGAAAGGAAAAGAGGAAGGCCAAGGAACACATTACGACGATAAATACAGAAAGACATGAAAAGAATAAACAAAAATTGGACAGAACTGGGAAGGGAAGCCCAGGACAGAGTTGGTTGGATAAAACTGGTGGGCGGCCTATGCTCCACTGGGGGTAACAGGCGTAAGTAAGTAAGTAAGTAAGTAAAACTTTCGTTAGTAGTAAAGTCCAACACAAGTGTTGCTTTGATTTTTTTTAAGGACTTACTTCTTCACATCAAACTTATAATCGTTTGTAAATAATAGTGAACAAACGGAAACATTCACTTAACATTGAATAATCAAACCATACTTTAATAACATTCAGATTCTTCATTTAAAGTATTAAAGCGATGATCGTTTAACCCTGAAATCATGAGTGAATGTTTATTAGACCACAATGTTTCTTTCATGAATTCAAAGTAAAACTACCATCACTATAACACTGTAAATGAAGAGTCGTACAATATACTCACTAGTGATGATCAGTTACGTAAGGAAATTATCGGAGTTCTAGTAAGAAGACATGACCAGCAGTAACTACCAAAGACAAATGGATGAGGTCGCGCGAAATCCCTAGATAGATCAGAGCAAGACATTAACATCATTGAATGCCGGTTTAGATGTTCGCGCGCAAGAGTGTAGGTCCCGGGTTCGACTCCTGCGACTTGCGAGTGTCGTGGGCTTGCACAGCTGATGAGTTCGATTACAGCATGAAACGTCTGTTTAGATTCTTCCAGGTTTCTAATGCTGGTCTAACGATGATTATTTCGTGATTTCACAATTCAGATTCTTATACAAACTTTAAAATGAAAACAATTTTAATAATAACATGTGATTACCTTCAGTAGTTGGGCGCTGCTTCTGTTTATGCTCTTTTGATCGACTTGAACAATGTGGAATAAAACGTAGCAATGATTTTCTTGGTGATGAATAACGTTCCGATTTACAACGTTCAAAAGTTGATGAAAAGGAGTGTAAATTTTCAATAATATCTTGATTTAAATTTGACTGTTCATATTTTTTTCTTCTTCTACTACTAGAAAGTCTTGATAAACTATGTCTAAATTTTGGTGATAAATGACGTAGAAGAAATTTTTGAATAATTTGACTACCTGTACTATTTGGTCGACTGTGTAATTGAATTTTGTCAACATTCGATGATAGTGATGAATCAATTCGTGATAAATGTGTTCTATGCCTTGTATCTACAATTTTTGGACTGGTTGTTAAAAAAGATGTTGATTCATGATTGATTTCATGATTGGTGATATTATTTTTTGTGGTGTATGAATTCACATAGATTGGATTAGAAATAATTGTTGATATTTTCATTGTTAATGCTTGTTGATTTAATGTAGTTTTAGGTAAATTCGATTCTGAACATGAACTGATTGTAGATACGAGACCTAAGAAATTTTAATTAACACAGAGTTTATTGGTAATCATACATTTTAAAAGAAAATTATAATGAACATTCTATAAATGAATACTCGTATAAGTTTGTTGTTTTAATGGCATCAATGTTTGTAAGCATAATAAGCATAAATTATTCATGTTGAGGAGGTTATGCACTTACTTACTTACTTACTAAATTAATTTTGCACTTTCTTACTTAATTACTTCTTCATTCACTTAATTAATTACTTATGCACATAGTTACTTAATTACTTACATACTTACTTATGCACTTACTTACTTACTTACTTACTTACTTACTTACTTACTTAATTACTTATGCACTTAGTTACTTAATTACTTATGCACTTACTTATTTACTTACTTAATTACTTATGCTTTTACTTACTTATTTACTTATGCACTTACTTACTTAATTACGTATGCACTTACTTAATTACTTACTTATGCAATTACCTACTTACTTATGCACTTACTTACTTACTTACTTACGCACTTATGCACTTACTTACTTTATTACTTATGCAACTACTTACTTACTTACTAACTTACTTGTGCACTTACTTACTTACTTACTTACTTACTTACTTATGCACTTACTTACTTACTTCCTAACTTATGCACTTACTTACTTATGCACCTACTTACTTACTTACTTACTTACTTAGTTAATTACTTATGCACTTACTTACTTACTTACTTACTTACGCACTTACTTACTTACTTACTTACTTAATTACTTATGCTTTCACTTACTTAATTACTTATGCACTTAATTACTTAATTACTTATGCACTTACTTAATTACTTACTTATGCAATTACTTACTTATTTATGCACTTACTTACTTACTTAATTACGCACTTATGCACTTACTTACTTTATTACTTATGCAATTACTTACTTACTTACTTACTTACTTACTTACTTACTTACTTACTTACTTACTTACTTACTTACTTACTTATGCACTTACTCACTTATGCACTTACTTACTTACTTACTTACTTCGCCACTTACTTACTTACTTACTTACTTACTTACTTACTTACTTACTTACTTACTTACTTACTTACTTACTTACTTACTTATGCACTTACTTACTTACTTACTTACTTACTTATGCACTTACTCACTTATGCACTTACTTACTTACTTACTTACTTCGCCACTTACTTAGTTACTTACTTACTTCGCCACTTACTTACTTACTTAATTACTTACTTAATTACTAACTTATGCACCCAATTACTTAATTACTTAGGCACTTACTTACTAACTTACTTACATACATATGCACTTACTAACTAACTTATGCACTTACTTACTTATTTACGCAATTACTTACTTCATTATTTATGCAATTACTTACTTATGCATTTACTTACTTATGCACTTACTTACTTACTTACTTACTTCGCCACTTACTTAGTTACTTAATTACTTCGCCACTTACTTACATATTTACTTACTTACTTACTTACTTATGCACTTAATTACTTAGGCACTTACTTACTTATGCACTTACTTACCTACTTACTTACTTATGCACTTACTTACTTACTTACTTACTTATGCACTTACTTACTTACTTACGCACTTATGCACTTACTTACTTATTTATGCAATTACTTACTTAATTACTTATGCACTTACTTACTTATGCACTTACTTACTTATGCACTTACTTACTTACTTACTTACTTACTTACTTACTTATGCACTTACTTACTTACTTACGCACTTATGCACTTACTTACTTATTTATGCAATTACTTCCTTAATTACTTATGCAAATAATTACTTATGCACTTACTTACTTATGCACTTACTTCATTATGCACCTACTTACTTACTTACTAACTTACTTATGCACTAACTTACTTACTTACTTATTTACTTATGCAATTACTTACTTACTTATGCACTTACTTACTTACTTACTTACGCACTTATGCACTTGCTTACTTAATTACTTATGCACTTACTTTTTTACTTACTTACTTACTTACTTTCTTACCTATGCACTTACTCACTTACTTACTTATGCACCTACTTACCTAATTACTTATGCACTTACTTGCTGAATTACTTGTGCACTTACTTACTTACTTACTTACTTACTTATGCACTTACTTACTTAATTACTCATGCACTTACTTACCTAATTACTTATGCACCAACTTACTTACTTACTTACTTACTTACTTATGCCCTTACTTACTTACTTATGCACTTACTTACTTACTTAATTAATTACTTATGCACTTACTTACTTACTTACTTACTTACTTAATTACTTATGCACTTACTTACTTAATTACTTATGCACTTACTTACTTACTTACTTAATTACTTATGCACTTTCTTACTTAATTACTTATGCACTTACTTAATTACTTACTTATGCAATTACTTACTTACTTATGCACTTACTTACTTACTTACTTAATTATGCACTTACTTACTTACTTACTTACTTACTTACTTAATTACTTATGCACTTACTTACTTACTTACTTACTTATGCACTTACTTACCTTATTACTTATGCACTTACTTACTTAATTACTTACTTACTTACTTATTTACTCATGCACTTACTTAATTACTTACTTATGCAATTACTTACTTACTTATGCACTTACTTACTTACTTACCTACGCACTTATGCACTTACTTACTTACTTAATAACGCACTTATGCACTTGCTTACTTAATTACTTATGCACTTACTTACTTACTTACTTACTTACTTACTTACTTTCTTACCTATGCACTTACTTACTTACTTACTTATGCACCTACTTACCTAATTACTTATGCACTTACTTGCTGAATTACTTGTGCACTTACTTACTTACTTACTTACTTACTTATGCACTTACTTACTTAATTACTCATGCACTTACTTACCTAATTACTTATGCACCAACTTACTTACTTACTTACTTACTTACTTATGCCCTTACTTACTTACTTATGCACTTACTTACTTACTTACTTACATACTTATGCACTTACTTACCTAATTACTTACTTACTTAATTACTTATGCACTTACTTACTTACTTACTTATTTACTTATGCACTTACTTACTTACTTACCTACTTACTTATGCACTTACTTACTTACTTACTTACTTACCTACTTACGCACTTACTTACTTACTTACTTAATTACTTATGCACTTACTTACTTACTTACTTACTTACTTAATTACTTATGCACTTACTTACTTAATTACTTATGCACTTACTTACTTACTTACTTAATTACTTATGCACTTTCTTACTTAATTACTTATGCACTTACTTAATTACTTACTTATGCAATTACTTACTTACTTATGCACTTACTTACTTACTTACTTACTTAATTATGCACTTACTTACTTACTTACTTACTTACTTACTTAATTACTTATGCACTTGCTTACTTACTTACTTACTTATGCACTTACTTACCTTATTACTTATGCACTTACTTACTTAATTACTTACTTACTTACTTATTTACTCATGCACTTACTTAATTACTTACTTATGCAATTACTTACTTACTTATGCACTTACTTACTTACTTACCTACGCACTTATGCACTTACTTACTTACTTAATAACGCACTTATGCACTTGCTTACTTAATTACTTATGCACTTACTTACTTACTTACTTACTTACTTACTTACTTTCTTACCTATGCACTTACTTACTTACTTACTTATGCACCTACTTACCTAATTACTTATGCACTTACTTGCTGAATTACTTGTGCACTTACTTACTTACTTACTTACTTACTTATGCACTTACTTACTTAATTACTCATGCACTTACTTACCTAATTACTTATGCACCAACTTACTTACTTACTTACTTACTTACTTATGCCCTTACTTACTTACTTATGCACTTACTTACTTACTTACTTACATACTTATGCACTTACTTACCTAATTACTTACTTACTTAATTACTTATGCACTTACTTACTTACTTACTTATTTACTTATGCACTTACTTACTTACTTACCTACTTACTTATGCACTTACTTACTTACTTACTTACTTACCTACTTACGCACTTACTTACTTACTTACTTAATTACTTATGCACTTACTTACTTACTTACTTACTTACTTACTTAATTACTTATGCACTTACTTACTTAATTACTTATGCACTTACTTACTTACTTACTTAATTACTTATGCACTTTCTTACTTAATTACTTATGCACTTACTTAATTACTTACTTATGCAATTACTTACTTACTTATGCACTTACTTACTTACTTACTTACTTACTTATGCACTTACTTACTTACTTACTTACTTACTTACTTAATTACTTATGCACTTGCTTACTTACTTACTTACTTATGCACTTACTTACCTTATTACTTATGCACTTACTTACTTAATTACTTACTTACTTACTTATTTACTCATGCACTTACTTAATTACTTACTTATGCAATTACTTACTTACTTATGCACTTACTTACTTACTTACTTACGCACTTACTTACTTACTTACTTACTTACTTACTTATGCACTTACTTACTTGCTTACCTACTTACGTCCTTACTTAATTACTTACGTCTGTTACCCCCAATAGAGC
The DNA here is from genome assembly GCA_944470395.2 of Schistosoma turkestanicum. Taxonomy (NCBI): domain Eukaryota; kingdom Metazoa; phylum Platyhelminthes; class Trematoda; order Strigeidida; family Schistosomatidae; genus Schistosoma; species Schistosoma turkestanicum. The sequence continues at coordinate 7,343,885 of OX103972.1, forward strand.
ATATGCTGCCCACCAGTTTTCTCCAACGAACTCTGTCCTGAGCTTCTCTGTCCAGTTCTGTCTAATGTTTGTTCATTCCTCTCATATCTTTCTCTATTTCTCGGCGTAGTGTGTTTTATGGCCTTCCTCTTTTGCTTTTGCCTTGAGGGTTTCATATGAGGACTTGTCTTGTGACGCAGTTAGGTGCTTTCCGCAATGTGTGTCCTATCCACTTCCACTTGTCAGTATAATAAGTTTAACTTATTCATGAGCTGAACAGTTGACCTTCAGATTACATTTCCCGCCAGCAAAATCCATTGTTGTGATTGGTTACTGTGTTATTTTAGTGTTCTATTTTTGTGAATCTCTCAAGAACGTCTCTATGATGTATAAATAAATGCAATTTGTGTACTTTAGATCATTGTGTGCTGGCTGGGTGTTTGTAGAATACACTTTCTACTCTATATCAATACTTCTTCATTAGTTCCTTTGGGGCAACCAATCAGAGTAGCATATCGTGTCACTGGTTCAATGTCTCGTTCTCATTTATCGACCAAAGTGAACATATCAAATGACTAGTATAACAATTCATCAAACAGAAATAGAACCTAATTCATTCACATTGACATTTAAGCGAAAATAAATGCAGCATAGTCATGTTAATTATTTATTATTATTATTATTATTATTATTATTATTAATATTATATTTCAAAAATTCTCATGAATTTGATATCAAAAGGTTACCTAATTTATCGATTTCTATCATAACATAATAACCTTTACACGATAAAATTTGCACCTTTCTAACTTGTAAAACTAGTTTTTAACAAATGTTATTAGTCGCTACAGGGTGATTAGAAAAAAGAAAGACAGTGTAAATTAAAGATGGCAAATATGAAAGTTAAATTTTTTTTTCCACAGACAACAACTGTCATAGCGACTAACTAGAATTTGTTCCAATATAGAGAATGTATTTAGAAAATAGTAATATATATAGTATATACTATTCAGTTAATTGTAATCCAATTATAAAAGTTCTAACAGTCACTTACTTATTTAATTTACTTATACTTGTTACCCCCAATGGCGCACAGTTCAACGACTAATATTCTTCTACCTACCCTGTTCTGGGTTTGCCCTTACAGTTCTGTTCAATTTTCGCTCATTTTTCTCATGTATGTCTCCGTTTCTTGGCGCAATGTGTTAATTAATCTTCTCCCTTTCCTTTGAACTTAGGGGTTCCAAGTGACGGCTTGTCTTGTGACGTTTTTGAGTGCTCACAAGAAGATTGCTAATAGATCTGAAGGTTTATTATCCTCGATCAAATATGGGAAGAGTTCTCAACTATGATGTAACATATTTCTAATACACTTTGGTTTTCATTAGTTCTCTAACTAATGTCAATTTGTCATGAAAATCATTTTCAACTTATTGAAGATCTCCACAAAAATCATATTAGTAAATTAGAATAGTTTGAAATAATTATTTCACGAGGAGATCAATTACTGATCAGACAAAATCGTAAAGTGATTACAGTTAGAAGTGAAAACCATCGACTGCTCAGTCGGCGATCAAGGCGTTAAGTCTCCATCAAGAGATCTGGACATCTTGATCTCAATCTCAAATGAAATCATGAGTTGATCATTGTCAGGCCACCATTAGAAAAATGGTAGCTCTAGAAGACTGTTTCGTCCTGGTACGGAACTCATCGGTAGCAGTGCACATTGATGACTTATGCTAGTCGCAGGATTCGAACCCAGGACCTTCTACACTGGTTGCCCATATAAGGTCAGCTGCTGTTGTAGACAGTAAAACCCCCGATAAATTCACACATCACCACATACTCACTCACATATCATTTTGTCAAACGAAAAATCAATAAACTAGAAGTTAAAGAAAAAAACAACATAGGAACAGTTTCACTTACCATCAATATCATATTGTGATGACTGTGAACTTTCATATCCTCTACTTCTTGTTGCTGTTGTTGCTGTTGTGGTTGTCGTCGTTGTAGTACCTTTATGATGATGTAATAATCCAATTTCACAAGCAATTTCATCAAGTTTCTCAGTGAGTATAGGATCATTTTGTTGATGATCTATAATGAATTGATCCGTCGGCTGTTGTTTGTATTCCATGAATGTATCACATGTACTACTAGTACTATGATATGGTTCACTATAATAATAATCTATTTCAGATAAATTTAAATTATAACATGTAGAATGATCAATTGATGTGGTGTTAGGTAATGGCATAGATGGTGATGTTGGTAGGTTGTGAATACCTTTACGTGTTGTAGTGTATGGATTGGTTAATGTAATGAAATTGGTTGAATTTGAATGTAGATTATCAGCATATTGATCATTTGATATGAAATGTTTTTGTAATGTCATTGTTTTTGTCTAAATGAAAAGAAAAATGTCATTTTATATTATTACATTAGAACTAAACTGATAATTTTGGACACATTTAAATGAAACTAACTTTATATAACTTATAGACGACAATTCAATTAACTAGAGAGAGAGAGAGAAGGAGAGTAGAATGAAGTACAAAGAACTCTAGAGAATTTTTAGAAACTTGTCACTTAAGTCAATCGGAAATTAACAAACACATCAACAGTGATCTAGTTTGTATTACGGGGTTGTGAAGATTGTTAAGTTATACATTTGAAATCATGAATCGATCAATGTTAGACTACTATTAGAAGAAACATGGAACATTGGATTGCCAGTTTATTAACTAATCAGGCAAATCATAGACAAATATTAGGATCAAGAAAAGTAGATCAAAGGAAGACGAAATCACCACAGAAATGAAGAAAACGACAGGTGAAAGGTCGATAACAACCAATCAAGATTGAGGTCAGTAGAACAAACTACAAGTTATACTACGTGGAGAATTTCGAATACTTCACTTCCATATCTACCGGAAGAACAGTGAAACGCTTCACAATTAAAACATCCCCAACTCAGAGAACGGAATCTAACCATGAAAATAATTTATAGACTAAGTTAATTGTTAAATAACAATCATAAAAGTTGATAAAAAAATAAACTGTCACGTCAAGAATTAAGAAGACAATCATAAGTATGAATAAATTTTTTTTTCCGTGTATCATTATAGGAATTAGCTTATTGAGAATAGGAATTTTTGAAAATACCTCGAATGTAATTACATGTAACATTGGAATTTCATGTCTGTTCTTTGAAAATAATCGATGAGCAACTACAGGATTTATTTTTGAATTATAGTCTACATACGCAGACTGAACATATGCTGAACCACTAAGAAAATCATTTGAATAGAGTCTAACATCATTCTTAGAAGTCGTTAATATGCTTCGATGACTAGTGTTACATTCTAAAATAAATGTACCTTGAGAAAATTTCATTATTTCTAATGCTTAAATGTAGGCTATTGCTATTGCTAAAGAATGAAATTAAAGAAGAGTAGTATATTAGTTGGGAAGATATATAGTCCATAACATAATTAAGATGAGATTGTTAATCATGTGAAAGATACCATAAAGCATTCAAAATCATACTCTATCAATATGCTAGTTTCGTCTATCAGTTTGTCTTCATCTCACAACTTGTTTTATTTCTGGTTGCTGTCGATCGATATCTCTAATGCATTTAAGCGTATTAGTCTATGTGCTTACTGAGTCGTCAGCTTATCTTTTTCTGTTGTTCTTTCTGTTGGGATCTGTTGGATCTTCAGAACTCGCTTGATAAATGTCATAATTTAGGAGTTTATTGATTGGCTGTTCAGTTGACCTTGAGATCACATTTCCTACCAGGAAATTCTTTGGCTGTGTTTGGCTGATATGTTCTTTCAGTACGCTATTTTTGTGACTGTCTCAAGGATGTTTCTATGATGTATCAATAAACGCGATTTGTGTGCTTGAGATTATTGTGCTTACTGAGTGTTTGTAGAATACACTTGCTAAGCTATTTCAGGACTTTGTCGTTAGTTCCTTTGAGTAAACGGATCAGAATAGCCTACCGGAACACTGGTTTATTGTCTGGTTCTCGTTTATCAACTAAGGGTAACCCATTATAGTTTCAAGCATAGCAAGTGACGACCATAACTCTTTCTTCTCACAGATAATCTCACACTCTGTTACTCACACATCCACCCCCAGCACACAAGGTAACTACTCGTCTAAACACAAACTAACCAAAGGCTGAAGTTACAACACAATATCGCATCAGAATTTTTAATCTTAATGAGAACAATATTTCAAAGTTATCCACTAAGTATATACCTAGATTTAAATCAGTCTAATGGTAGTATATTTCAGCATACATATAATTGGAATAATGGAGCATTATTTTTAAAAAATGTTTACAAATAAAGAGTTTTAGTAAATCACACGACTATTTTCGACAACTTTTTCATTAGGTTATTGTTATAGTCGTCGGTAAACGAGAACGACACAATTAACCAGTGACAAGATAGGCTACTCTGATTGGTTGTCCCAAAGGGAATAACGAAAAAGACTTGATATGGCGTAGAAAGTGAATTCTACAAACACCCAGCCAGCAAACACAATGATCTCAAGCACACAAATTGCTTTTATTTATACATCATAGAAACGTTCTTGGGAGAGTCATAAAAATAGCGTACTAAAATAATACATCAACCAATGAAATTCAAGGATTTTCTGGGTGGAAAATGTGTGATCTCAAGGTCAACTGGTCAGTTCACAGATAAAATCAATAATTAAGACCTTTATCAAGTGAGTTCTGGGGATCTAGCGTCCCCATCAGTTATACAGGTGTAAACCCGAAAATTCTTATTATGATTATCAATACTATTATACTCTTCAGCCTTAAACCTGTCCAATTTTTTGATTATTAATTTGAATATCGAATTATAGGAACCAAAGAATGCCGACTATAAACAATGTCTTTTATTCATATATCTGTGTTTTTTAATACGATTAAGATTGTTCAATATTGAAAAGCAACCATTTTAATTGTTAGTATAATAGCTAGTTTAAAAGCATTTTCTAATCTTAATCAAATAAATAGCGTTGATTTTAAAAAGTTGGTTTTCTACAGTTCGAGGTCGTTAACCCCATACTCTAATCTCCTCCTTTTTCCAACCAGAGATCGGGAGTAAACGTAAAAGAGCTTCAGGTGGAGAATACATTACACCGAAAGTTGGACGCAGACTTAAAAAAAATGAACAGTAATTGAGATAGGACTGGGAAGGACGGTCCAGAACAGAGTAGGTTTGTTAAACGCTGATCGGCGGCCTATGTTGGACTAGGAGTAAGAGGTGAAACTAGGTAAGTAACATAACCCTAATTCGCTAATCTTTATATTCGATTATTCAAACTGAATAAATTTTGACACAATGAACAAGTAAACTAAAAGCGACAAAACGAAAATTATGACAAGTACACATATAAGTACAACTATTAGTATTCATTGTAATAATTCGTTAATCATTATCAAAAGTGTTATTTCATTGTATACAATTGAAAAATAAGAAAAAAAGAACTCTACTGTCAACTAAATTTAATAAAACTACTAGTTCAATGAAAATTATTTTTTTTTTATAATATAACAATTTAAAACAAAAAATCATTCCTCTTTTTCGAAATTAAATGTCATAGCAACATATATTTATTTATATGTACAAACATATATAAATTTATCTGACACCAACATAGAATACCTCACATTGAATACTATATCTACACTAGATAATCAGAATCATTTTGCAAAAAATAAAATGGGCAAACAAGTCATTTTTATTTTTAAAATGTATATAATAGATAATCAGAATCATTTTGCAAAAAATAAAATGGGCAAACAAGTCATTTTTATTTTTAAAATGTATATAATAGATAATCAGAATCATTTTGCAAAAAATAAAATGGGCAAACAAGTCATTTTTATTTTTAAAATGTATATAAATGTGTGAACTGGGTTTGATCAATCAGGTGTTAGTATTACCAACTCATTTTGGGACAAAAATATTAATTTTACGAATTGGAAATAAATCTATTCGTGCGTCTGTTTGTTAAGCTTAAATTATTATGAGTTCACCTTAGTCGAATAACGAGAATAAAACAATGAAACAACGTTCAGGTAGGCTTCCGTGATTCCTTGACCAAATCGAATCAGTAAGAAGTCTTGATATAGTGTAGAAATTGTATTCAACAAACACCCAGATAGCACACAATGAATCCAGGTACTCAAATCGCGTTTATTTATACTCTATAGAGACGTCTTTGGGATAGTCACAAAAATAGTACACTAAAAAGACACAGTAACCAATCACAGCCAAGGATCTTCTTGGTGGAAAATATAATCTCAAGGTGAACTGACTGGTCCATGAAATAAATTTAAAAAAATAAAGATATTTATCAAGCGAGTTCTGGGGATCTAACATCCCCAACAGTTTAGTATGGCGTAAAACTGAGTAAGTAACTATATATATCACTGAAATCATGAATCGATCAATGCTAGACCACCATTGAAAGTCTGGAATCATTTATGGCCGTTTCGTCCTATTACAGAACTCTCCGATAGTAGTATGGTCCCACGACACCTGCACCTCGCCGGATTCGAACCCAGGACCTACAATCTTACGCGCGAGTGCTTTATCTCTAGGCCACAAAGTCAGCCGGCATCCAACGGTAGTCATGCCTATCTTTGATCAATCTAGGGATTTTGTGCCAGCTCATCGATTTTTCGTCGCTAGTTACTGCCCACACTCTATAGAGTTGAACTCCACTGGTTAGGACTTCACACCTAAACTCTGAGAATTGCTTCAGAAAGCTGCTTATCACTAATGAGCACATTATACGAATAGCAGGAGTCATGAATGCATACTACTATGGTTAAATCCTATACCAGAACAAAACAGTAGTCCAATGCTTCCAGGTTTTTCACTGATGGTCTAACAATGAATGATTCATTCATTCATCCATTCATTCAATAATAAACAACAATCACTACAAATCTATCATGAAATAAAAATCCTTTTCACTGATAAAATAACTATAGAAAAAAACAATCTAAATATTGGTCAAACTGATAAAAGACAGCAATAATAATAATAATGATAACAGTTTTGCATCAATCATTATAGACTGATTGACATAAGAACTTTTTTTCGAAGTAAAACAAACAAAAATATAACAAAGCAGCAAAACTATTCATCATTGATCAAGTCATTTTTCTTTAATTCAGTTCAATTATTATTACACATGATAAATAAATAAATAAGTGAATAAATGATAGGCGTTAAATAAATTAAATTAAATAAATAAAAATAATTATTCAATTAATTAATTATTAATTAATTATTTTTTTTTGAATAAAATCAATTATAACAAAAAATGATGGAAATAAAATTGAAAATTTGTTTGTTTTTTTCTATAAATTTACTAAAAAAACAACAATAAAAGCAAAAACAGATAAATTTTTTTAAAAATGTACTAATGGATAAAATGTGAATTAGAAATTTGACAGTGCTGTAAATGTGTATTTTGTAATTGGAAAAAATAAATAAAACAACAGAGTCATTGTTAGAAACCTGGAAGCACTGGACGGCCGTTTCGTCCTGGTATGGGATTCACCAGTGACAGTGCGCATCCACGACTCCTGCTCCTTGCAGGATTCGAACCCGGGACCTTTAGCATTGGCGAACGCCTTACCATCGGACCACTGGGCCGGCATCCAACGGTGTTAATGTCTAACAATGATTGATCTAGGGATTTTGCGCGACCTCACCCATTTGTCTTTGGTAGTTACTGACTACACCGACAGTTTTGATGAACTCCATTGGTCACGTCTTCTCAACTAGAACTCCGAGAATTTCCTACGCCCCAAAACAACAGAGATTTATTTTTTAATGAAATAATTATTGAGATGGAAAGTTTTTTTCCTTGGTATATTAAATCTATGTCATATTATGAATGAATAGCATTGGGTTCTAATAGGTTAACAACCACCTGAGATTTTTAAGGATAATTGGTCTAGTTTTAGCAGTTAGATTGATTGAGATTTTAGGTAGATTTTAAGAAATGAGAGTAATCTCATTCAATTGGTCTCAATCCTTGATTGTCTCAAGTTATAAAAAAGCGAAATAGGTCCTGCTGTAACAATCACAGAGGAATAAGTTTAACTAACCAAAGGACGAGTCTACTGAGTAGCAATTCGTCCTATCCTATTCTATGGCTGTGAAATGTAGCCAGTCAGAGTAGAATATATTTGTAGATTACTGGTTTTCGATCATGGGTGTCTTCGATGCATTACTTTTATATCATGAGACGGGTTCTAGCTAAGGATAGCAGGTCAATAGATCAGGTATTGAAAATTCATCAGTTGAAGTGGTTGGCGCATGTGTTATGTATGTCAAACCAACCACTGCATCGACGAGCTATGTTTTATGATGTAGGAATAAGTTGGAAGATGGCTAATGTTGGCCAAACCAAAACATGGCACAAATCCATGAGGTCACTTACATATGGGTTCAGTCATGTCGGTAAGTGTAGATTACTTGACTGGAGTCAGTGAAATGATAGAAATCGATGGTTAGAAACCCTGAATGACTTTGTTCAAAACCGTTTGCAGTAGCGCAGGTACATCCATTCCCCGGCTTCTCTCGAATTCTAATCTTCTGGATTCTTCATCACCTTCATCTTCCTCTTTCTGAGTTAACTTCACCAGACTATACCTTAGTCTCTCCGATTACTGTTTACACTTATACTATCTCTAATACTATAAGATTTGAATTTACAATTACATCTCTTTATGCTAATGTGGTATGTTAACTTGAATTGATGTACGTACCTACGAAGTTCTACGTTGAAAGAAAAGAATCTCATGAGTTCATTTGTTTCATGCAAGCTTTTCAGTTACCTACAATATAAAATCATAGTTTTCATCATTAAAATGAAACAACTATACAAACTTTATATTGGGAAAATATTAAGAATTACCTAAATTAAAAATGTAAAAATAGACTAATATTATGAGATCGAGTTTTTTTCTAATGTTAACTTAGTTATAATTTTAGTAAATGAATATTCTAGAAGAGTATGGAAACGCAAAAAACATTTTTGAAACAAAACATAGATTACGTAACATGCAATAATTAAGTTAAACTTAAAAATAACAAAAAGCGAACGCCTAACCATTGGACCACTGAGCCGGTATCTAACGGTGTTAATATCTAACTTGATCAATTCACGGAGTTGCGCAACCTCAGACACAGTCTTCGGTAGTTAATGTCTACACCC
>OX103972.1:7353628-7375738 GCA_944470395.2 Schistosoma turkestanicum
CGGGTGTAGACAGTGTAACTACCGAAGACTGTGTATGAGGTTGCGCAACTCCGTGAATTTCATCAAGTTAGACATTAACACCGTTAAATACCGGCTCAGTGGTCCGATGGTTAGGCGTTCGCGCACAATACCGAAGATCCTGTGTTCAAATCCTGCGGGGTGCAGGAGTCGTGGATGCGCACTGCGACTGAGGAGTCCCATACCAGGACGAAACGGCTGTCCAGTGCTTCCAGGTTTCTTCTAATGGTGGTCTACTAACATTGATCGATTCATGGCTTCTTCTATTTGTTATATTATTCATTTTTTTTCAAAAAAAGAAAGAAAAGAAACTCTTAAAATTAAACAAACAAGGGAATGGGCGTTACATTATCCAAAAGAAACCCCTAAATTGAATAAAGAAAGATGATAGCATATCAGATCATAACAGAATAACATTCAATTCATTTTATGCTATGGATTCGCCTTAAACTGCTTACATACAATAAACCGTACAACCATAGTTAGTAATCATTTAAATCAAACAAGTGTTATATTAGGAAATATCAAAAATAATCTAAGATGAAATAAAATGATAGATTTATATTAAGAGATTATAATAGAGAAGAAGAAGAATTAACAGGTTTTCAACAACAGATTAACAATTGCTTATCAGTTGATTGACACTGGTCATGACATTAAAATCTCTAAAACTTTTAAGAAAATCGATCAAAAAAAATGAATCATCAATCAATCACTGTTAGAGTACTATTAGAAACCTGAAAGCACTGGATAGCCGTTTCGTCCTGGTATGGGAAAAGGTAATTATTGTTATGCTTGCACGTAAACACTTGATTTTGATATGCTTGAACTATTACGAGTATACCTATTCGGAATACGAGAGCGAGGATTGAGGATCCGGTGACGCGACATGCTACTCAAATCCGATTATCCCAACCCCTAGATTGAGTGAAAATAAGAAGACTTGAATGTGAAGTAGAACATGTATTCTACAAGCATTCATAAAGTACGAGGTCCGAGTGCAGAAAAGAATCAGGATCCTGGACTAGGGATCCGGGACCGGGTCCTGGTCCTGGTCATGAAACGTTACAGATAATTCGTATTTATACATTTTGGTCGAATAGGAAACAGCATCGAAGTCTGTAACATTGACAGTTAAGATGACCAATGGGAAGCAACATCTGAAGTGACATTGATAGTCAGGACACAACCAACTAGAAACAACATTGGAGCACGTGACATTGATATCTAGGACGACCGTAAAATTGACCAGTAGGAATTAATCAATAGGAATTGACCAATAATTCTCTTAGGATATTGGATGAATATCCTAACACTTATCCGCGGTGCGCATCTATGACTCCCGTACCTCAAAGGGTTCGAACTCAGGAACTTCGACATTGTACACGAACGCCTGACCTTTGGACCACTTGGCCGTCATCCATTGATGTTAATGTCTAACTCTGATGATGAGTCCCATACCAAGACGAAACGACCGTCTTTCAGTGCTTCCAGGTTTCTACTGGTAGTCTAACAATCACTGATTGATTGATGATTTCAAATGTGTAAAAACATTAATTTCCATAACTCTGATTGAAAATATCGTAAACTGTGCTCACTAGTGACTAGCTTCGTGAGGAATCTTCTCGGAGTCCTAGTGAGAAGACGTGACCACTAAGTGAGGTCGCGCAATACCCCTAGACTGATGAGAGTTATGCATTAACGCCATTGGATGCAAGCAAGCTCAGTGGTCCAGAGGTTAGGCATTCGTGTTTTAGGAAGGAGGTCTTAAGTTCGAATCCTGCAACGTGCAGAAGTCGTGGATGCGCATTACTGATGAGTTCCATACAAGGACGAAACGACCGTCCAGTGCTTCTAGGTTTCTAATGGTAGTCTAACAATCACTGATTGATTGGTGATTCAAAATGTGTAAAAACATTAATTTCCATAACTCTAATTGAAAAAAAAATGAATTCAGAATTCTTATACATTACTTGGGACTAGTGCAGTAAAAAATGTGTTTAAACGGAGTGTTTGTCTAAGTGAGTTTATTATTTTTGTTAATTTATTACACAAACACTGTATTTTATTGTTTATATAAACTTTAATCAAATTTCTAACATTTTTATTTTTGTTACTTTTAAGTTTAACTCAATTATTGCATGTTACGCAATCTATGTTTTGTTTCAAGTTGACATACCACATTAGCATACAGAGATGTAATTGTAAATTCAAATCCCATCGTAGTAGAGATAGTAGAAGTGTAAACAGTAATCGCAGAGACTAGGGTATAGTCTGGTGAAATCAACTCAAAAAGAGGAAGATAAAAGTGATGAAGAATCCAGAGGATTAAAATATGAGAGAAGCCGAGGAATGGATGTACCTGCGCCACTGCAAACGGTTTTGAGCGATGTCATTCAGGGTTTTTAAACATCGATCACTATCGTCTCGCGGACCCAAATCAAGTAGTCCACACTTACTGTACTATCTGAACTGAGGTTTGGATTGAGAAATAACTGTCTACGTAGTTTAGATACGTACCTTGCCCAATTGAAACCAAAACAAGTGATTTGGGTAAATAAAGGTTCTAATATTCATCATACATATAAATATACATCATTACCTAAACAAATATTACCACGCCTATCCCCTGAACAATTGTTTAATTAATCAAATCAACAGCAACAAATAAATGATACTCTATCCCTCCTGGATAGATCAGATTCGTTCGACAGATAATATTTGGTTGCTTTATAACACAGAGTGTTTCTTATTCTGGAAGGGTGCTTCAATTCACAATCAAAATGCACAATTCCAATCAGTAGCAAGCGACACAATCAAAAGAGGAACAAATCAATATGGCTGCCGCCATGTTTAAGTATCAGATTAAACAACATAATGCAGTTCAGAAAGAAACATAGAAACTCAGTGACGGCAGAAGAAGTATAAACTATAATCAAATACAAATATTATCATTTCAAAATGAAATCGAACAGATTAACGAAAAGTACAACGGTAGAAATCAATACGGACATATTACAAGTGCATACATGGAGAGATTTTCACAAACAAACCCTTCAAAATGGATCTTACACTTACCAATATGACTCAATCCACTTTTGAGTGACCTCATAAATTTGTGCCCTGTTTTGGTTTGGCCACCCCTAGCTTTTGTCCAACCTATTCCTACATCACGAAACGTAGCTTGTCGAGGTATTCGGTGGTTGGGCATTCGTAACACATGTCCCAACCAACTCAACTGATGAAGTTTCACCAGCTGATCTATTGACCTACCATCCTTTTCTAGAACCCGTTTCCTAACAACAGCATTGTTTACTCGATTGTCTCATGATATACAACTAAGGCATCGAAGACATCTAAGATCGAAAACCAATAATTTACTAATATCTTCTACTCTTGTGGTGTGAGCTACTTATAAGTAGTATATGACGTGAGTGTCAACGTAATGTCTGGCAGCAGAAGATGGGGGAAGATCAAGAAAGGAAGAGACAGAACACAATGGAATTTGTATGAAACGCATGAATTGTGACATTGGATTGATGTTTTGCAACAGGAACAGTCCAGTTCGATATGATGAACTGATATTTTGCAAATGAACGATTTACGATATGGTTTTCATACTGTACTGAGTAACTCTATAATTTTCGTTAAATACAATCCGGTTGCCCTCACTTGTGTCCTCGTTCACCACACTCTTACTGGCCATATTTCACAGACATAGAGTAGGATGGGACGAATTGATACTCAATAGACTCGTCTTTTGGTTAGTTAAACTGATTCCTCTGTGATTGTTACAGCCAAACTTATTTCCCTTTTTATAACTTGAGACAATCAAGAATTGAGACCAATTGAATGAGATTACTCTCATTTCCTAAAATCTACCTAAAATCTCAATCAATCTAACTGCTAAAACTAGATCACTATCCTTAATAATCTCAGATGGTTAACCTATCCAGAACCCGATGCTATTCATACATAATATGAGATGGATTGAATATACCACGGAAAAAAACTTTCCATCTCAATAATTATTTCATTAAAAAATAAATCTCTGTTGTTTTGGGGCGCAGGAAATTCTCCGAGTTCTAGTTGAGAAGACGTGACCAATGGAGTTCAACCCTGTCGGGTGTAGGCAGTAACTACCAAAGACAAATGGGTGAGGTCGCGCAAAATCCCTAGATTAATCAGAGTTAGACATTAACACCGTTGGATGCCGGCCCAGTGGTCCGATGGTAAGGCGTTCACCTACAATGCCAAAGGTCCCGGGTTCGAATCCTGCGAGGAGCAGGAGTCGTGGATGCGCACTGTCACTGGTGAATCCTATACCAGGACGAAACGGCCGTCATTCAGTAATTCCAGTTTTCTAATAGTGGTCTAACAATGACTCTGTTGTTTTATTTATTTTTTCCAATTACAAAATACACATTTACAGCACTGTCAAATTTCTAATTCACATTTTATCCATAAGTACATTTTTAAAAAAATCTATCTGTTTTTGCTTTTTTTATTTGTAAATTTATTTAAAAATTTATGCCAAAAAAAACAAAACAACTTTTCAATTTTATTTCAATCATTTTTTGTTATAATTGATTTTATTCAAAAAAAATATAATTAATTAATAATTAATTAATTAAATAATTATTTTTATTTAATTTATTTAATTTATTTAACGCCTATCATTTATTTATTTATCATGTGTAATAATAATTGAACTGAATTGAAGAAAAATGACTTGATCAATGATGAATAGTTTTGCTGCTTTATTTTTTTTGTTTGTTTGTTTTACTTCGAAAAAAAATTCTTATGTCAATCAATCTATAATGATTGATGCAAAATTGTTATCAATATTATTATTATTATTATTATTGCTGTCTTTTATCAGTTTGACCAATATTTAGATTGTTTTTTTCTACAGTTATTTTATCACTTATAGTTTTTTATGATAGAGTTCTAGAGATTATTGTTTATTATTTAAATTATGAATGAATCATTCATTGTTAGACCATTATTTAAAAACCTGGAAGCACTGGGCTGTTGTTTTCTTTTGGTGCAGGACTTATCCATAGCAGTGTGCATACATGACTCCTGTTACTCATATAATGTGCTCATTAGTGATAACTAGATTTGTGAGGAAATTCTCGGAGTTTTAGTGAGTAGATAGGAACAGTGGAGTTTAAGCCTGTTCGGTGTGAGCAGTAACTATCGAAGACAAATGGGTGAGGTCCAGCAAAATCCATAGATCAGTCATAATTAGTCAGGACCACCGTTAGATGACGGCTGGCTTGGTGGTCTAGAGATAAAGCACTCGCGCGTAAGATCGCAGTTCTTGGATTCTAATCTGGCGAGGTGCTGGTGTCGTGGGATCTCACTGCAGAAGAGTCCGATACCAGGACGAAACGACCATACAATGCTTTCAGACTCGTAATGGTGGTCTAACAATGATTGATTCACGATTTAAGTGATATTTATAGTTACTTACTCAGTTTTGCGCCATACTAAACTGTTGGGGATGTTAGATCCCCAGAACTAGCTTGATAAATATCTTTATTTTTTTAAATTTATTTCATGGACCGATCAGTTGACCTTGAGATCACACATTTTCCACCAGGAAAATCCTTGGCTGTGATTGGTTACTGTGTCATTTTTTGTGTGCTATTTTTGTGACAATCCCAAGGACGTCTCTATAGAGTATAAATAAACGCAATTTGAGTGCTTGATTGAATTCATTGTGTGCTGTCTGGGTGTTTGTTGAATACAATTTCTACACTATATCAAGACTTCTTACTAATTCATTTCGGTCAAGGGATCAGAGTAGCCTACCTAAATGCTGGTTCATTGTTTTGTTCTCATTATTCGACTAAGGTGAACTCGTAATAGTTTTAAGCTTAACAAATAGACATACGAATATAGTTATTTCCAATTCGTAAAATTAATATTTTTGTCCCAAAATGAGTTGGTAATACTAACACCTGATTGATCAAACCTAGTTCACACATTTATATACATTTTAAAAATAAAATGAATTGTTCGCCCATTTTATTTTTTGCAAAATGATGTTGATTATCTAGTGTATTCAATGTGAGGTATTCAATGTTGATATCATATATAAATTTATATATGTTTGTATAAAAATATGCGTTCCTATGACATTTAATATCGAAAAAGAGAAATATTTTTTATTTTATATGCTTATATTATTAAAAAATAATTTTCATTGAACTAGTAGTTTTATTAAATTTAGTTGACAGTAGAGTTCTTTTTTTCTTATTTTTCAATTGTATACAATGAAATAACACTTTTGATAATGATTAACGAATTATTACAATGAATACTAATAGTTGTACTTATATGTGTACTTGTCATAATTTTCGTTTTGTCGCTTTCAGTTTACTTGTTCATTGTGTTAAAATTTATTCAGTTTGAATAATCGAATATAAAGATTAGCGAATTAGGGTTATGTTACTTACCTACTTACACCTCTTACCCCTAGTGGAACATAGGCCACCGATCAGCGTTCTCCAAATTACTTTGTTCTGGACCATCCTTCTCAGTCCTATCACAATGACTGTTCAGTCTTTTTATGTCTGCGTCCACCTCTCGGTGTAATGTATTCTCCATCTGAAGCACTTATACGTTTACTCCCGATCTCTGGCCTTGGAAAAAGAAGGAGATTAGAGTATGGGGTTAACGACCTCGAACTGTGTAAAACCAACTTGTTAAAATCAACGCTATTTATTTGATTAAGAATAGAAAATACTTTTAAACGAGCTATTATACTGACAATTAAAATGGTTGCTTTTAAATATTGAACAATCTTAATCGTATTAAAAAACACAGATATATGAATAAAAGAAATTCTTCATAGTCGGCATTCTTCAGTTTCTATAATTCGATATTCAAATTATTAATCAAAAAATTGGTCAGGTTTAAGGCTTTCTATTTTCAGGCCGAAGAGTATTATACTAATAATCATAATAACGATTTTTGGCTTTACACTTGTATAACTGATAGGGACTCTAGATCCCCAGAACTTACTTGATAAAGGCCCTAATTTTTGATTTTATTCGTGAGCTGATCAGTTGACCCTGAGATCACACATTTCCCACCCAGAAAATCCTTTGCTGTGATTGGTTACTGTGTTATTTGAATACGCTATTTTTGTGACTCTCCCAAGAACGATTCTATGATGTATAAATAAAAGCAATTTGTGTGCTTGAGATCATTGTGTTTGATGGGTGTTTGTAGAACACACTTTCTACACCGTATCAAGCCCTCTTCGTTCGTTCCTTTGGGGCAACCAATCAGAGTAGTTTATTGAGTCACTGGTTCATTGTCTCGTTCTCGTTTATTGACTAAGCTAAACTCGTAATAGTTTCAAGCATAGCAATTGACGAGTATAACAATAAGCTAATGAAAAAGTTATTGACTGTTTATTTGTAAATATTTTTTTTAAGTTATGTTGCACTAATCCAATCATATATATGCTGAAATATACTCTTATTAGATTGATTCAAATCTAGGTATTTATTTGAAATAATGTTCACATTTAAATTAAACATTCTGATGTGATTTTGTGTTGTAACTTCAGCCTTTGGTTGATTTGTGTTTAGACGAGTAGTTACCTTGTGTGCTGGGGGGGATGTATGAGTAACAGAGTGTGAGATTATCTGTAAGAAGAAAGTGTTATGGTCGTCAGTTGCTATGCTTAAAAATATTACGGGTTCACCTTAATCGATAAACGAGAACGAGACAATAAACCAGTGTCGCGGTAAGCTATTCTGATCCGTTTACTCAAAGGAACTAACGAAAAAGTCCTGAAATAGCCTAGAAAGTGTATTCTACAAACACAATGATCCCAAGCACACAAATCTAGTTTATTTATACATCATAGAAACGTCCTTGAGAGAGTCACAAAAACAGCGTACTAAAAGAACATATCAGGCAATCACAGCCAAGGATTTTCCTGATGAGAAATGTGATCTCACGGTCAACTTATCAGCCAATAAATAAAATCCAAAATTAAGACATTTAGCAAGCGAGTTCTGAAGATCCAACAGATCCCAACAGAAAGAACAAGAGGAAAGTATGGGCCGAAGACTCAGTAAGCACATAGACTAACGCGCTTAAATGCTCTCGAGCATTAGGTTCTCAGAATGATGTTAGACTCTATTCAGATTAGATTATTAGTGGTTCAGTATATGTTCAGTTTGCGTATGTAGACTATAATTCAAAAATAAATCCTGTAGTTGCTCATCGATTATTTTCAAAGAACAGACATGAAATTCCAATGTTACATGTAATTACATTCGGCATTTTCTAAATTTCTTATTCTCAACAAGCTAATTCTTATAATGACAAACGGAAAAAATTTATTCATACTTATGATTGTCTTCGTAATTCTTGAAGTGACGGCTTTTTTTTATCAACTTTAATGATTGTTATTTATAAATTACTCTAGTTTATAAATCGTTTTCATGATGCGATTCTGTTCTCTGTGCTGGGGATGTTTTAATTGTGGAGCGTTTCACTGTTCTTCCACTGAATAACAACATTATCATCAGCATAAACACTCAAGTAGATATGGTAGTGAAGTATTCGAAATTCTCCACGTCGTATGAATTGTAGCTTGTTCTACTGACCTCAGTCTTGATTGGTTGTTATCAACCTTTAACTTGTCGTTTTCTTCATTTCTATGTTGGTTTTGTCCTCCTCTGATCTACTTTTCTTGATCCTAATATTTGTCTATGATTCTCCTAATTAGTTGATAAACTGGCTGTCAAGCGCTTCTATGTTTCTTTTAATAGTAGTCTAACATTGATCGATTCATGATTTCAAATGCGTAACTTAACAATCTTCACAACCCCGTAATACAAACTGGATCACTGTCAATATGTTTGTTAATTTCCGATTGACTTAACTGACAAGGTTCTAAAAATTCTCTAGAGCTATTTGTACTCCATTCTACTCTCTCTCTCTCTCTGTATCTAGTTAACTGGATTGTCGTCTATAAGTTATATAAAGTTATTTTCATTTAATATGTCCAGAATTATCAGTTTCATTCTAATGTAATAATATAAAATGACATTTTTCTTTTCATTTAGACAAAAACAATGACACTACAAAAAAATTTCATATCAAATGATCCACATGCTGATAATCTACATTTAAGTCAAACCAATTTCATTTCATTAACCAATCCATACACTGCAACACGTAAAGGTATTCACAATCTACCAACATCACCATCTATGCCATTACCAAATACTACTACATCAATTGATCATTTTACATGTTATAATTTAAATTTATCTGAAATAGATTATTATTATAGTGAACCATATCATAGTACTAGTAGTACATATGATACATTCATGGAATATAAACAACAACAACCAACGGATCAATTCATTATAGATCAACAAAATGATCCAATACTCACTGAGAAACTTGATGAAATTGCCTGTGAAATTGGATTATTACATCATCATAAAGGTAATACAACAACAACAACAGCAACGGCAAGAAGTAGAGGATATGAAAGTTCACAGTCGTCACAATATGATATTGATGGTAAGTGAAACTGTTCCTATGTTGTTTTTTTCTTTAACTTCTAGTTTATTGATTTTTCTTTTGACACAAGGATATGTGAGTGAGTATGTGGTGATGTGTTAATTTATTGGGGGTTTTATTGTCTACACTAGTAGCTGACCTTATTTAGGCAAACAATGCAGAAGGTCCTTGGTTCGAATCCTGCGAGTGGATGAGTACGGCTACTGATACGTTTCATACTACGATGAAACAGTCTTCCGGCGCTTCCAGGTTTCTGTTACTTGTCTAACAATGTTCGACTCATGATTTCATTTGATAGTGAGATCAAGATGTCCAGATCTGTTGATGGGAACTTGACGTCTAGATCGTCTAATTGGCATCCAATGGTTTACATGCCTAAGTGTAATCCGTTTGTGATTTTGTTTGAGATAATTATTTCATTCTATTGAAATTTACTAATATGATTTTTGTGGAGATTTTCAATAATTTAAAAATGATTTCCATGAAAAATTGACATTAGTTAGAGAACTAATGGAAACCAAGTTGCTTTAAAATATGTTACATCATAGGTGAGAACTCTTCCCATATTTGATTGAGGATAATAAACCTTCAAATCTATTAGTAATCATATTGTGAGCATCCAACAGCGTCACAAGACAAGTCGTCACTTGGAATCCTTAAGTTCAAAGGAAAGAGGGAAGACCAATTAACACATTATGCCGAGAAACGGAGACAGACATGAGAAAAATGAGCAAAAATTGAACAGAACTGTAAGGGCAAACCCAGAACAGGGTAGGTAGGAGAATACTAGTCATTGAACTGTGCGCCATTGGGGGTAACAAGTATAAGTAAATTAAATAAGTAAGTGACTGTTAGAACTTTTATAATTGGATTACAATTAACTGAATAGTATATGTATATACTGTATTACTATTTTCTAAATACATTCTCTATATTGGAACAAATTCTAGTTAGTTGTTATGACAGTTGTTGTCTGTGGAAAAAAAATTTAACTTTCATATTTGCCATCTTTAATTTACACTGTCTTTTTTTTTTCTAATCACCCTGTAGCGACTAATAACATTTGTTAAAAACTAGTTTTACAAGTTAGAAAGGTGCAAATTTTATATTGTAAAGGTTATTATCTTATGATAGAAATCGATAAATTAGGTAACCTTTGATATCGAATTCATGAGAATTTTTGAAATATAATATTAATAATAGATAATTAACATGACTATGCTTAAATGTCAATATGAATAAATTAGGTTCTATTTCTGTTTGATGAATTGTTATACTAGTCATTTTATATGTTTTAAACTAGTACGGGTTCACTTTGGTCGATAAATGAGAACGAGACAATGAACCAGTGACACGATATGTTACTCTGATTGGTAACTCCAAAGGAACTAACTAAGAAGTATTGATATAGCGTAGAAAGAGATTTCTACAAACACCTAGCAAATACCCCGACCGTAGCTGTTACCTTGACGTGGTGGTCGGGCTTGCCTATCGTGATGACCCAACTGAGCTATACTGGCTGGAACATATGTTCCTGAAGGTCCTACCATGCCAGGCAGGTCGATTTGAAAACGATGAGACTAAAAGCAGCTACTCAAGGTCTGAGGGCGAAGTTGTGCTGCAGACTGCAGAGGGGTGAGACAGCAGTAAGGTGTTTCCTTCGGACAGCCAGCATCTGCAGCGATGCTGCCTTCTCACAAAGAAGGAAGGGTTAGCAAAGGTCGACCTTAAAAATGTCACACCTCGCCCTACATCACGGATTTCCATCTCCGTCGGTAAGGGTGCCCACTAAGGGCCTTTAAGAGCTGAGCTAATCGTCAAAAAACCCTTCATAAAAAGGCCATGCCTGACCGGCCTCAAGCAGTTGTCCCTTGGACTCTGCGGTCACGCTCCCAGGTCTCCAAGACCAACACTAATCTATCTTCCTTTTCAGGTCCCTCAAGAAACAACCTTACACCGTGTGGGCATCCGGGAAGTGACAACCGCCCTCATACCCGTAACAGCACGAGAGACCGAATTGGTCAAAATAAAATCTTTCGTACACCCACACATGGTAGATGTAGACTACCTGGTTCGGGTCCGCGAGACGAAAGTCATCTATGGTTAGAGACCTTGAATGACATGGCTCAAAATCGTTCGCAATGGCGCCGGTGCACCCACTCTTTGTGTTCTCTCAAATCCTAATCTTATGGATTCTTTAACACCTCTACCTTTGTCTTTCTAACCTTATCTCACTGAATCATACTTCTTGAATAATATCTTCTAATCCTAACCTCTCCGATTACTTCTAATACCTTTACTACCTCTTCTACTATTGGATTTGAGTTGACGATTATATCTCTGTGCTGATATGGTATGGCAACATGAACTGATGTACTTAGGTAAGAAGTTCTACGTTGCATCTGACTAACTGACTGACTGACTGACTAGCACATACAATGATCTGAAGCGCACAAATCGCATTTACTTATACATCATTGAAACGTCCGTGAGATAGTCACAAAAATACAACACTAAAAAATAAGACGGTAACCAATCACAGCCAAGGATTTTCCTAGTGGGAAATGTGATCTCAGGGTCAACTGATCAACTCATGAATAAAATTCAAAATTAAGACCTTCATCAAGCAAGTTCTAGGGATCTAACGTCCTCAACATGAATAATTTATGCTTATTATGCTGACAAACATTAACCGAGTATTCATTTATAGAATGTTTATGATAATTTTCTTTTAAAATGTATGATTACCAATAAATTCTGTGTTAATTAAAATTTCTTAGGTCTCTTATCCACAATCAGTTCATGTTCAGAATCGAATTTACCTAAAACTGCATTAGATCAACAAGCATTAACAATGAAAATATCCACAATTATTTCTAATCCAATCTATGTGAATTCATACACCACAAAAAATAATATCACCAATCATGAAATCAATCATGAATCAACATCTTTTTTTTTAACAACCAGTCCAAAAATTGCAGATACAAGGCATAGAACACATTTATCACGAATTGATTCATCACTATCATCGAATGTTGACAAAATTCAATCACATAATCGATCAAATAGTACAGGTAGTCAAATTATTCAAAAATTTCTTCTACGTCATTTATCACCAAAATTTAGACATAGTTTATCAAGAATTTCTAGTAGTAGAAGAAGAAAAAAATATGAACAGTCAAATTTAAATCAAGATATTATTGAAAATTTACACTCATTTTCATCAACTTTTGAACGTTGTAAATCGGAACGTTATTCATCACCAAGAAAATCATTGCTACGTTTTATTCCACATTGTTCAAGTCGGTCGAAAGAGCATAAACAGAAGCAGCGCCCAACTACTCAAGGTAATCATATATGTTATGATTCAAATAGTTTTGTTATATAAAAATTGGTTAAAGAATCCGAATTTTGAAATCATGAATAAATCATCGTTAGACCACCATTAGAAACCTAGAAGGATATGGAAGCCCGTTTCGTCTTGGTATAGGAATCATCAGCGGTGCCCCTCTACGACTCCTGCAACTCGCAAGATTCGAACTAACGACTTTCAGTCTTGAGCGCGGATGTCTAACCTTTGGACCATTGGGCCGGCTGACACTCAACGGTGATGATGCCTAACTCTGATCCATTCAGGGATTTTGCGTGACCTCACTGTCTAACTGCCTACACCCAACAGTGTTGAACTACACTGGTCATGCCTTCTCACTAGAACGTTGAGAATTTCCACACAAAGCTAATCATCACTAGTGAGCACATTGTACGATTCTTCATAATAAAGTGTTTTGTAATCATGGTGGTCTAACAATGATTTATTTATTCATGATTTCAAAGGCAAACCTACCATCTTCATAACACTCTAAATGAAGAATTTCAATATTGTTAATATATAGTTTGATTTTGCAACGCTAAGTGAATCGTTCTGTTCAGTCAATAACTTTTACAAATGATTATAAGTTTGATATGAAAAACTTTGTCTTAGATTCAACATTAGGATCAACATTAGGATAGAGTTATGGTAAAGTGAGTTTTAAAAAAAATTAAAACATGACACCGCTTACGACAAATTTATCTATTTGAAAATGATTTACAATTTGTTTCGGTTGAGTAGATTTTAATCAACCTCTACTACATTTGACCTAAAATTATTGTAGATTTCTATCATACTTTTAATGAATTTATTTTATATGTATATATGCTAGCCAAGTTGAAAGATACACGGTTTTACATTAAATTCCCTTAACCATCTAATTAAAATGTCTCTATAGTGAAATTGAATCACTTTTGAAATGTAACTGTATATATTTATTTCTTTAGTTACACATACACATTCAGGGAACATTAGATGATGAATGATTTTTATACTACTGAGTAAAAGAAAACATCTAGGCTCTTAAATGCACATGTTTTGTAGTGGACACCTTACCGTCGTTATATATCACTATATTTCAAAATCAAACAATTTCTAGTCAATCAGATTTTGCATGAATAAACCTTTACATATCTTTTGTTATAATACAAAAACAAAACATATTTTTTTACACCTGTGAAATCATCTCAATCAATCAGTGATTTTTAGACCACTATTTGAAACCCACAAGCACTGGACGGCGGTTTCATCCTGGTATGGGACTCGTCAGCAGCACTGCCCATCCACGACTCCTGCATCTCGTAGGATTCGAACCTGGGACCTTCGGTTTAGTGCGCGAACGCCACTTGGCCGGCATCCAAAAAGATCCATCTAACGGCTGTCCAGTGCTTCCAGGTTTTATTGAAAACAGTTTAATGAAGATTGTATTATTTTCAAAATTCACGAATCTGAAATGAATCTTAGTTAGACTAATGTATGAAGAATCCTATACTCAGATCAAAACAACCTAAACAATCCTTCTTAATTACTAATAATAATCTAGCCAGGATCAGTTAGAAAAGAATTCTATTGAAATTCCATTATCCAAAGCTTGTACTATTTATAAATCCTAATTAATAATAATAATAATAATATATTTCTTTTTACACAGAAAAAATGACTATCTAGAAACTGGTATACCATACATACATACAGAATCACTAAAAATATGCAGAATATTTCAAAGTAGACATCATATATATAAGTATATATATATATATATATATATATATATATATATATATATATATATATATATATATAAGTAATATACTATAATAAATGTCAATAGAAATATTCTAGTCACAAAAAAATACCCAGAATAGTTTCATGTAACAACATATAATCTCATTCCCCCTCGGATTATTTCATTCATTAAAACAAGAATCAAATGTGAAAATATGCTGGTTGTTTCATTAACGATAGTACACTGTAATACTACTACTACTAATAATAATGATAGTAATAATATTAATAATAATAATTATTATTATAATTATCATAATTATTTATCATGAACGTTATCATAAACGATATAAAATTTATAAGATGAGGAGTATAAATTCAATTTTACTAAATAAATTTTTATTCAACATTTCCAATTAATTATATACATAAATATTTAGTATTTATTTTTTTTAAAAAAATAAATGAACAATGTTAGTTAGGTTACTATAGTGATATTTTCATTTCAAACAAATACTTGAAAAACAAATTGAATATAAACAAAAAATAAGCGAGAGTGTGAGAAAGAGAGTGATAAATATTGGGGAAAATTGAGAAGAAAAAAAAATTAGAAGGTTACAATAATAATAATAATAATAATTGAATAAGATGAATTTATTAAGTAAAAAAAAAAACTTGGAAAAATCAACTTTTGGGCGGATTAAAAAAATGTTTATATTCTTTCTAACTTGAACTTGAATTTTTTTACTGATATTAAATTTAAAAAAAAATAAGAAAAACAATTGTTTTTTTCATTTTTTTCTAAGGTCTGGAAGAATTTTATTTTATTTTTTTTGCGATTCTGTTTAATTGTTGAATTTATTCAACGAATATTTTTTAAAATTATAATTATGGAGGTCATTGGTTTTTTTACACATTGATACCATGAATCAGTCGTAAGTACAATGTACTCACTTCTGATGTCTAGCTGCATGAGGAAATTCTCGGAGTTTAGCCTTGTCACTTATGAGCAGCACCTACTGAAAACAGATGGGTGCGGTTGTGCAAAATCCTTAGATGGATCAAAATTAGAAATTAGCACTGTTGGATGCTGGCAAGACCGACGAAGGTCGTAGGTTCGACACCTGTGAGTAGCGAGGGTTGTGGTTACGCACTGCTATTGATGAGTCCCGTACCAGGATAAAATGGCCATCCAGTACTTTCGAATTTCGAATGGTGCATTTAACTTGATTCACGACATGAAAAAGTAACTGAACAATTTTTACAATCCCACAACTAAAAATCATATAAATATTGACTTAAAATTCAAATTACATAAGTTTTTTAAATTATATATTTTTCAGTTTTATAAGAGTAAATCAATCTGTTTGGATTATATTAGTGGCAAAGTGTTAAGCATGTATGTAAACATGTCATTTTAATGTGCTTGAATTATTATTACGAGTTTACATTAGTCGGAAAACGAGAGAGTGGATTGAGGATCCAGCGAAACGACATGCTACACTCATCCGAGTGTCTCAACCCCCATATTGAGTGAACGAAGAAGACTTGATATGAAGTAGAACTTGTATTCTACAAACATCCAGATAGTACGAGGTCCAAGTCCAGAAGAGAATCAGGATTCCGGATTAAGGATCCGGGTCCGGGGCCGGTCCATAAAACGTTACACATAATGCGTATTTATACATTTAGGTCGAAAAGGAAATAGCATCAATGTCTGTAACATTGACAGTTAAGGTGATCAATAGGGAAAAACATGTGAAGTGATATTGATAGCTAGGACGATCATAATATTGACTAACAGGAATCGACTAATAGAATTTATACTTACTAAATGATTCTTCGTAGGATAATTGGTGAATATCCCAACACATAGATTGAATATTGATTTGTTCTCTAGGTAGTTATTTTTAATAAATCTTATTATTATACAATCAAATGGTTAATAAGCAGTCGATTCCATGTTGAATACTGACTTACTTACTTACGCCTGTTACCCCCAATAGAGCAGTTTTCTCCAACCAATTCTGTTCTAGGCTTCCCTTCTACAGTTCTGTCCGATTGTCATTCATTCTTCTCATGCCTGTCTCCATTTCTCGACGTATTATGTTCTTTAGCCTTCTTCTCTTCCTTTGACCATAAGGGTTCCATGTGAGGGCTTGTCTTGGAATGCAGTTGGGTGCTCTCCTCAGTGTGTGTCTTTTCCACTTCCACCGCTTCTTCCTGATTTCTTCCTCCACTGACGGAATCCGGTGTGTTTTCTCACACAGTAGGTTGGTTACTGATGGTGTCTAGCCAATAGATCTGAAGTATTTTACGTAGACAACCGTTTACAAAAACACCAGTATCTTGTGGATGATAACTTTCGTGGTTCTTCAAGTTATAGTATCATACAATGAGAATATTTTGACGTTCCCATTGAAAATTGTTATTCAAAGATGGTTCTTATGAATTGTATATGTTCTTTAATTGTTTAAATACTGCCCTTGATTTACTAATCCGTGTCTTTACACATGCATTAGATCCATCATGTTCATCAATGATACTGGTGAAGTATGTAAGTCAGTCAGTCAGTTGCAACGTGGAACTTAGTACGTGTGTACATAAGTTCATGTTGCCATACCACATCAGCACAGAGACGCAAATGTCAAATCAAATCCCATAGTGATAGAGACAGTAGAGGTATTAATGGTAATGAAGAAGACTAGTAGGGTTTGAAGATATTATTCAAGAAGTATAATTCAGTAAGTGAGATAAGGTTAGGAAGACAAAGGTAGGGTGCTGACGAATCCAGAAGATTAGGATTTGAGAGAGCACAACGAATAGATACACTTGCGCCATTGCAAACGATTTTGAAATACTTATTCTCTTGTTTAGTATTGAACTCATTTTTTTACTTCTGATTGTCGAATAAATGGAAGGTGATTACTGATCTCGTTCATGAATGACTGAATAAACCTGTTAGTTTGTTTTTAGCTATAAATCCCTGTGAAATAGGAATTGTTTCTGGTAATTAAATTAAAAAAACGACAAACTTCTACTTTGTATTACTAACGAGATTCGTTGGAGAAAAAAACTATCAGCTAGCAAATCTTTTAATTAGGGATTAACACTCTGGTGTTTTGATCAGTTAACCTTTATTGGTTAGGTTGGCGTTAAAATGCTTTCTGCTTAGATAATCTCCTCTCCAGAGAAAACTACTAGTTAGCATTTAAAGTAAGGTAGAAAGAATATTTACCGATGGATAGATTCATTTATTCAATCTGACATAAAACTAGATTGACGAATTTATTGTTATTGAGTTCTCCAAAATGAAGACAACCATTTTTTTGGAAGACTGTACAAGATGTTGTTAACAAGTGGTAAAAAAAACATTTGTTCTTCCTCTTTTGTCAATACAATGGCACGATATTCTCACATAAATTTCCTCTTTCTGATTTTAATGAATTCTTCCCTAATCACACTATTTTTCGTTTCAAATTTTCTTCAAAAAGTTGGCAAAGTTATTTTGATTCCATTGTTTGGTATCTGTTACTTGTTAATTGTTCATGCCATGAAAAAAAGATTCCAAGCGTATCTGAAAGGCAGTCAATTTAAAAGGGATATCTGAAACCTAAGAGCATCACAGCAGTGCTCAATGGACATCTAGTGTAAACCAGTCATTTGTTAGCTCCATACCTAAGAAACCTTACCGTAGGCGACTAAAATTCATGGATGAATGCGAGATATGGCATTTTTAGGGTGGATCTATCTTCTTTTTTAGAAGGCGGCATTGATAGTGTTCGTGGTAGTGTGAAAGAAGTAGCTCACTCAATTACGTTTAGCGGTATAATTTCGGCCTAGAACCGTAACTTGAAGCTTTTAGTTTTCGTTTTCTTTCCAGCCAAACCCTGCAGTTTAGTAGGTATAAAAGGTACAAACAATGTAGCTCGATCCACTTATTTCATGATGAAGCTTGATCATCACCATGTCAAACTTGCAGCTACAGTACCATTTACATTATTCTATTGATATATCAATCTCTTGATAATTAATTTATTATTGTGAATAAGGTCCCTTGACATGCCAAATGTTGCTTCAGGATTGACTTGTATCGGCAACTGAACTAGTGATAGGGAGTAAATCAGTTGAGCATGTTGATAGCCTAACTTATCTTGGGAGTCTCATCAGTGCTGATGGCCTGGTGACTGATGAAATCTCAGCACGAATACAAAAGGCTCAGTCGGCTCTTGCCAACCTTCGTCACTTATGGTGTCAGCGAGAAATCCATCCGTTTGCTGGCTAAAGGACGAGTGTACTGCGCGGCAGTTCACTCTGTCCTACTATACGGATGCAAAACATGGCCGTTGGGAGTAGAGGACATTCGTAGGTTACTGGTCTTCGATCATAGGTGTATCCGAAGCACTGCTCGTGTATCTTGGGACGACCGACTAAGCAATGCTGTTCTTAGGAAATGAGTTCTAGGTAGGGACGGCAAATCAATAGATGAAGTAATGAAACTTCATCAGTTGAGGCGGTTGGGGTATGTATTACATATACCGAGCCACTGACTGCCTCGTCGAGCTATGGGCGGCTAAACCAGAACACCGGATAAAACCATGAAGTCACAGACAAGTGGATTGAATCATTTCCTTAGGTGTCGACTACCTGGTTGGGGTCCGCGAGACGATAATAATCAATGGTTAGAAACCCTAAATGACATGGCTCAAAATCATTTTCAATCGCGTAGGTGCATTCATTCTTTGTGTTCTCTCTAATTCTAAACTTCTTAATTCCTCTTCACCTTTATCTCTTTCTTTCAAGTTTATTTCACTAGATTCTACTTCTTGAATGATATCGTTGAACCGTAATCTCTTCGATAACTGCTAATACCTTTACTACTTCTACTATTATGGGATTTGAATTGACAAGTACATCTGTCTGTGTTAATATAATTTGACAACTTGAACTGATGTACCGACGTACAAAGTTCTACGTTGTAAATGACTGACTTATTTCTTAATTATAATCTACTCATATGAGAACAGATATCATCTAAACTTTATATATTTATCAGTTGATCACCATAAAGGAAGATAATTCAATTCAACAATTTCTATTTCAATATGAATTGTTGTCACTCCAAAAATTCATGAAAGCTTTGATCATTCATACACAATTTGTGACAATGCTAAACTAAACTGGGAGTACAATCGATAAATAAAATAGTACAACAAGATAGTACGACTGTGCACACTAAACTACAATACTTAAAATAAGAGTTTATTAAACCATTAGACTAATAAATAGCATGGTATGCACACACACGTATATTATCCTGTCAACGTTTTAAAAGCCAAATAATTATAATAAATTAGAAATAAAGTTTATTCATATTTAAAATTTACATACGTACTTACTTACGAAGTTCTACATTGCTGTTGATTGATTGATTAATAGTAAAATAAACCTCAAGTATAAATTGTTTATGACTAATCAATGAGTTGTTTACGAATTCACCATTTAAAACTATTCACACGTTTTTTTCTGTCTCAAATCAATATACTACTCACTTAAACCACTTTTCTTTTTTGCTATGTGAAAAAAATTTAGATTTATATATTTTTATTACGAGGTTGTGAAGAATGTTAAGTTACACATTTTTTGAAACCATGAATCGATCAATGTTAGACCACCATTAGAAACCTGGAAGCACTGAAAGACGGCCGTTTCGTCCTGGTATAGGACTGACTCCTCAGCAGTGTGCATGCACGACTCCTGCACCCCGCAGGAGTTGAACACAGGACCTTCGGTATTGTAGGCGGACGCCTAACTATCGGACCACTGAGCCGGTATCTAACGGTATTAATGTCTAAGTTCGATCAATTCACGTTCCTGCGCAACCTCATACATTGTCTTCGGTAGTTACACTGTATACACCCGAACAGGTTGAACTTCACTGGTCACGTCTTCCCCCTAGAACGTGGAGAAGATTCCTCACGAAGCTAGTCACTAGTGAGCACAGGTAATTTGCATCAACGGGGTTGTGAAGATTGTTAATGTACACATTTTTGAAACCATGAATCGACCCAAGGTTGTGGGGTCGAATCCTGCGGGGTGCAGGAGTCGTGGATGCGCACTGTTACTGATGAGTCCCATACCAGGACCACGAAACGGCTGTCGATCAGTGCTCCCCGGTTTCTAATGGTGGTCCACTAACACTGATCGATTCATGGTTTCAAAAAATTATATATTTTTTTTTAAAAAAAAAATAAAGAGCATAACTCAAAATAAACTTTGAAAAGTTTCTTAAATATAAAAGAAAAAAATTGTTGACATTTTAATTCTCTGCTTTTTTCATTTATTTATTTCACTGATTGATTGAACAAATGAAGCGCAACGTTTTTTTTCTGTTTGAACTAACTTCTCTTTTCATTTTACACTGACAACAAACAATGAGATTGTTTAGAAAAATTATTTCTATTTTTCTAAAGAGTTGTATTCAATTTTCTAGTGAGAAATAGTTGGTTGGTTTGACATATCAAACCACAACAAACAAAAAAAATTGCATTCCATACTAACATACACATGGAAATTTTATTTACATTTCTAAATGAAATGTTTATTCAGTTATCTGTTTTTCTTTTGTGAGTGATTTATCACCAACCCCTCGCCCGCTAAATGAAAAGCATTTTTTTTGCTTGATTAAATCCATTGTGAAATGCTTATCGATAATACTTTTGGCAGTTCTCTTTTTTCGTTTTTTCTTCTAAAAATCATTTATTTATTTTCTAGACATATATTTATAACTTCATGTAATAATAACAAGTGCATGAGATTGATCTGCTTTGTATTATGCACGGATAGATAGCGACGCACATGCATACATATATACATATATACTATACATACATATATAGTGAGTGTTTTGGTTTGACATCAGAAAGATCAAGCTTTTATCAATTTTGACAAAGAATCAATTTGTGTAGAGGTGTTTAGCTTATCAAGAAGGCTCGATTGGCTTTTGCCAACCTGCGTCATTTATGGTGTAGGCGAGATATCCATCCGTTTGCTGGCTGAAGGATGAGTGTACTGTGCAGCAGTTCGCTCTGTCCTACTATACGGATGCGAAACATGGCCGTTGGGAGAAGCGGGCATTCGTAGGTTACTAGTCTTTGATCATAGGTGTATCTAAAGCATTGCTCGTGTATCATGGGATAACCGAGTAGGCAATGCTGTCGTTAGGAAACGGGTCCTAAGTAAGAATGGCAGGTCGATAGATGAAGTAGTAAAACTTCACCAGTTGATGTGGTTGGGACATGTGTTACGAATGCCTAACCACCGACTGCCTCGTCGAGCTATACTTTGTGGTGTAGGGATAGGTTGGAAGAAGGCTAGGGGCGGCCAAACCAAAACATGGCAGAAATTCATGAAGTCACTGAGGT
>OX103972.1:7376237-7472742 GCA_944470395.2 Schistosoma turkestanicum
ACCCGAACAGGTTGAAATTCACTGGTCACGTCTTCCCATACCAAGACGAAACGGCTGTCTATCAGTGCTTCCAGGTTTTTTCTTCATGGTTTCAAAAAAAAATGTGTCACTTAACAATCTTCACAACCCCGTAATGCAAATAGAAGAAGATCATTGAACATTGAACATTGATCAGAGTGCATTAAAACAAAATCAACGTATTTTGTTTTATCAGCAATAATACTGATCATTCCTGTATTCAATAATATCAAAGAAAAATAAGTAAACAAATTGGAAAAATTGACAATTGAATAAGTTGGTTACATGAATTTTTTATTTCATGAATTGATTATTTAGCATTGATTGATAACATGTTTAGATTTCGGATTGTAATATCGCTCAATATCATTAAACAAATCATTTGTCCAGTAAATAAACTTTATGTCATTGATGTATGATATAATTATATACATTACTGAAAGAACTTATCATTTCAATTATTCTTAAGACTTAATTCTTTATCTAGGTTTCTAGTGGTAATCTAATAAATACGATCAATTTATGATTTCAATGAAATTCAACAATCTTAACAACTCTATAATGATTTTCATACAAATGATTTCTCCCTTGGAATCACGAATTGATTAATGTTAGGCCACCACTAGAAACCCACAGGCACTAAACAGCTGTTTCTTTCTGGTATGGGACTCATTAGCAGTGAACCTCCACGACTCCTGTACCTCGCTAGGTTCGAACCCGTGATCTTTGGTCTTGCACGCTAACAGCAAACTTCTAGATCACTGAGCCGGTATCTAATGGTGTTCATGCGCTACCTCATACACTGTCTTCGGTAGTTACTGTCTACACGCGAACAGGTTGAACTTCACTTATTACGACTTCTCACTAGCACTCAGAGAATATTCCTCACGGAGCTAGTGTCTAGTAAGCACTGGTAATCGCATTACGGGGTTGTGAAACGAAACGAAGCGGCCATCCAGTGCTTCCAGGTTTCTAATGGTGATTCAACATTGATTAATTCATGATGTCAATGAGTAACTTAACAATCTTCACAATTCCGTAATGAAATAATATTTTTTAACGTTCAGTACAAAAATGTTATATTTAGTTGACAAGAATCTCTAAAGTCTAATGAGTTGATAATACTCAACTCTGATTACTGCTTCTGTTATATTCAAACCTAATAATAGAACTATATGCATAAAGATTGAAAAATATATAATAATAATTATTATGATATGGGTTGCTGGAGTTGATTAACACTTTTGTTGAGATCGTGAATGAATTCAGGTTAATTAATCAAGGAGCGATGAACAATTATTTAGTCCTAGTGTGTTGTGAGCTACTTATAAGTAGTATATGATGTGAGTGTCAACGTAATGTCTGGAAGCAGAAGATGCGGGAAGATCAAGAAAGGAAGAGTTAGAACACAATGGAATTTGTATGAAACGCATGAACAGTGAGTGACAATGGATTGATGTTTGGCAACAGGAACAGTCTAATTCGATATGATGGACTGATATTTTGCAAATTAACGATTTATGATATGGTTTTCCGATTTTACTGAGTAACTCTGTAATTTTCGTCAAATACAAATCGGTTGACCTCACCTGTGTTCTCCTTCACTACACTAGTATGGGACTCTTTAATCCTCCGTGCAGTCGAGAGTGCTTGCTCACTACCAAACTAAAGGATGTTGAGTCTTAAAATGTTCTTAACCTCTAAATCACTAAAATGGCACACAGTAATAAATATGTTGTATAAAAACGAACAATAAACTTATGGTTTTCAACAGTTAATGGAACAAAGATCAAATTGTCAAATTTGCAACGTGGACAACCTCATTGAGACTGACTACTATACATAAGAACAATTGTTCAGTAGTTTGATAATAAAAATAAAAAGATTTTGAAAAAAATGTTCTTTTACAATAGAAATTTTGGTCAACTTTAAAAAAAGATAATATATTATCAGGAAATTACGTTGGTAGACTCCTCCTGAAGCTCCTCTGGGGCTAGTGCCAGTCCCAAGCCCGGATAAATGAGAAGGGTTGAGCTTGGGGTTAGCGACTCCATCCCATAGAAAAAACTAACTCGCTAAAAAAACGCTAACCAGAAAACATAATTCAAACCATTTCAACTCTACACTGGGAGTTAGAAGGTTATGATGTCTCATGATGTAAGTCGTGTACCTTCGTAAGTCACGAGGCCAATGCCCCTTTCTGACAACCAGAACAACCATTATTTTAGGTACATAAAATGTCAAACTGATAAATTCAAAGACATATTAGTCATTGGTATGAAAAAGAAATAACAAATGTTGGTTGTTTAAATAAATAAACCTTTCATATACATGATTTGTTTTTTTTAAGTGTTTAAAAAAATCATTATTTTTTTAAAAAATAATCTAAAAATTCGAAATAAATGTACGGGTGGTAGGTAATATTGACTAAATTCTAAATCATGTTACAAATTATTTTTTACAAAAAAAATATTATTTATTTCTATTATTTTTTTTTCAATATTTAATCAGATCATATCTTTTGAGATTGTACTTTTAAACTGATCAAAACTCACTCACTGTTAAATTTAAAAATTCAGCTAATTAGATTTATAATGATTTAATATGATAAAGTTACATGTTTGTTGTTTAGATTTCGACTAAAAAGTATGAGCTAATATTTGACGTCAAAACTAAAGGCCCTTGGTTCGAGAAACTTGTGAGTTACAGGAGTCGTAGATGTCAGGTTAATCAGCAATCATCAAACAGATCGATATTGAACCAATTTATCAACAAAGCAGAAAATTAATAGGTGACACAAGATTAAGAAACATATTAAAAAAGGGATACAATCAAACTAAAGGTTCAAACAACGACAGGTTTAAGGTCAATAGCGACCAATCAAGATTGAGGTTGACAGAACAAGCTACGGGTCATAATACTACGTGGAGAAATTCGAATACTGCACTTCTATCTGAAGTTTGTACTGATGTAGATGTTGCTCAGCAGAAGAACAATGAAACGTTCCACACAACCAAAACATCCAGTTCAGAGAACCAAAAACCACCACAGTCATGGATGTGCACTGCTATCGATGAGTCTCATACTAGGACGAAACAGCCGTTAAGTGCTTCCAGATTGCTCATGGGGATCTAACATTGATTGATTCATAATTTTGAAAATTTACAATCACTAGTTTCATATGAAACACTTTTCAATGATAAACAAATTGAGATAATTTAATTCATTTCAGGGAATATTTTTTAGGAATATCTTGTATGATCCATTTTTTGAAGGCTTTGTTTGTGAAAATCCTTCCATGTATACTTTTGTAATTTGTTCTTATTGATTCATTCAGTAGGACATTTTGTTAATCTGTTCGATTCCATTTGAAATGATAATATGTGTATTTAATTATAGTTTCTAATTCTTGTGCCTTTGCTGAGATTCTATGTGTTTCTTTCTGAACTGCATTTATGTTGTTTAAGCTGATATTTAGTCAAGGCGACAGCCATATTGATTTGTTCCTCTTTTGATTGAGTTGCATGTATTGACTTGAATTGTGCATTTGGATTGTGAATTGAAGCACTCCTTCAGAATAAGATACACTCTGTCTTATAAAGCAACCAAATATCATCTTTCAAACGAATCTGATCTATCCAGGAGAGATAGAATATCAGTTACAGGTTGCTGTTGATTAGATTAGTTGAACAATTGTTGGTGGGATAACTGGGATAACCCAAATCACTTGTTTTGATTTCAACTGGTCAAGACGCGTATCTAAACCACCTAGATAGTTATTCCTCAGTCCAAACTTCAGTTTGGAAACTACATATCGTCCAACTATTCAATTACAATGAGTTATTTATCAATCAAAGAAAAATGATTGACTGGACAGTAAGTTTATGATAATTCTAATAACCATTAAACATATTATGACAACTGGAAATAAAAAATAAATATAGTTGAATCGAATAAAAATTACTAATTTCCTAGTATGTAAAGCGGACAACCAAGTAAGCAATGCTGTCGTCAGGTAGGGGTGGCAAATCATTAGATGAACTATTGAAACTTCGTCCGTTGAGGTGGTTGGGTCATGCGTTACGAACGTTCGACCACCGTCTACCACGAAGAGCAATGTTTTGTGGTGTAGGAATGGGCTGGAAGAATGCTAGGGGCGGCAAAATTAAAAACATGACACAAATCCATGAAATCACTGACAAGTGGACTGAGTCATGTTGGTAGATGTAGGCTACCTGGTTGGGGTCCTCGAGACGAAAGTCACCAATGGTTAGAGACCTTGAACGACATGGATCAAAACCGTTTGCAATGGCACAGGTGCATCCACTCTTTATGTTTTCTGAAATTCTAATCTCCTGAATTCCTCATCATCTGTACCTTTCTCTTGCTAAATTTGTCTCACTGAATTATACTTCTCGAATCATATCTTCGAATCCTAATCCTCTTCATTAATGCTAATACTTCTACTATCTCAACCGCTATGGGATCTGAACTGACAGTTGCATCTCTGTGTTGATGTGGTTTGGCAACCTGAATTGAAGTACTTACGTACAAAGTTTTGTCTATCTATCTATATCTCTAGTCTGTTAAGCACTTCTTTTCTCTCATTGATATCAATAAAAAATTAGGTCATTCTCATAGTGCCTCTCATTAATCAATCAGTCAAGCGTAAACGGGAGAAATTACACGGTCTTAACTATCCTTACAAAATGATCAATACTATGTCAGTTAAATAAAAAAATATCTATAAAATATGCAATTGAAATAAACATACAGCATAGATTTGTCATTCATCTTATACTTTGTAAGGTATTTCCCAGGTTTGTTTATTTATTTTTTTTTTCTGGACCAAATATTTTAAAGTAAATATTCAGATTCAGAAGAAGATGGTTGTCATTTTTACTCTGTTAACGAGGTATTTACATACAGTTTGATTTATTTAAAAGATTCCGCTTATCTAGGAGATGTGATTTAAACTTTCGAAATTATATTTGGTCATTGATACATTGAACTGTTTGTCTAAAGTAAGTCTTAAAATGTCTTATTCAATGCTTTAAAAATTGTAGATAGATAATGCTGTGGTGTAATTAACCCGCGTTCATACGAATATTATCTGAACTAACAAAACAGTTCCATTTTATCATTGAGTAAGATTGAAAAATGATTCACTGAAGGAAATTTTATTTGTGCGTCAGCTGTATTTATAGTTAGTTTAATTGCTAAAAGGTAATTTTAACGATTCCCTATCGCGAGCATTAGAACAACACCTATAGGTGACACCTATATTATTTTCATTTAGATTGTTATCAGGCTTTACTCACTCTCTATGAAAATGTTCGACCAATCAAGGCAATCTATTATGTCACAATGATCACATTGAAATATAAATTACGTAACTACATATAGTAGGAGAAAAAGTACATCATGGGTATTTAGAACAATTACCAATTAGATCGTCATCAGGCTATACTCTCTAATCAAATCTAACAATGACTGATTATAGATACATCAGTTTAAGTTGCCATACCACATTAACCCAGACAGATGCAATTGTCGATTCAAACATAGCAGAAGTATTAAAAGTAATCGAAGGCATTAAGGTTCGAAGATATTATTCAATTAGTATTATCTAGCGAAATAAATTTGAGAAGAGAAAGATAAAAGTGATGAAGAATTTGGAAGATAAGAATTTGAGAGAAAAAGACCTTAGCTGCTATCTTGACGTGATAGTCTGGTTTACCTATCTTGATGACCCAACTCAGCTCTATTGGCTGGGACATATGTTTCTGTAGGTCCTACCATGCCAGGCAGGTCGCTTCGATAACGGTGAGACCAAAAGTAGTGACTCAATGTCTCAAGGCGAGGTCGTACTGCTGACTGAAAAGAGGTGTGACTGCAGTAAGATGTTTTCCTCGAACAAACAGCATTTGCAGCGATCCTGCTTTCACTCAAGGATAGAGGGGGTTAAAAAAGGTCGACCCGAAAATTGTCACATCTCACCTTAGCCTACTAATTTCCAACTCTGGTGGTGAGGCCATTTGAATATCAGAGCTAACACGTCAATAAGTAATTAAGATCAACAATTATCTAAATACCTTTTCAAATTCCTCAAGAAACTCTCTTCCATGGTGTGGGCACCTAGGAAGTGACACTCGCTCTCATGCTCGTAACTAAACATGAGACCAAATCGGTGTTAGGGACGTTAGATCCTCAGAACTCGCTTGATAAATGGGATTTCACGTTTGCGAGCATAGGCTGATCAGTTGATCTTGAGATTTCATTTCACACCAGGAAAATCCTTGTCTGTGATTGGTTACTGCGTTATTTTAGTGTGCTATTTTCGTGACTCTCCCAAGGAAGTTTCGATGATGTCTGCTTTCTCGCATTGTGCTCGCTGGGTGTTCGTAGAATAATATACTTTCTAAGCTTATCAAGACTTCTGTTTTGCTGTTTCGAATCAAGTGTAGCCTACGTGGACGCGAGTTGATTCTCTCGTTCGCGTTTATCGACTAAGGTGAACCCGTAATAGTTTCAAACATACCTAGTGATGAACACAACCATTGATCAGAACCAAATCCTTTAACCTGCATGACCAAACCATCTCAGTAATTAAAATAATTACAATGAAATCCATTCACAAAATTAATCAAACTCATTGATAATGATCAACTACTAACAATGAAACAATTAAACAATCAATCAATCAATTAACTCACATGAGTTTTTATACCTGATTGAATATACAATCGTGTTCTTGGTCTTGAATCAATTAATCTAATTTCTGGTTTTAAATTAATCAAATTTTCATCATTCATTTTGACTTGCTGTTGGTGTTGATGTTGTCTGTTGATATTTTTCATTTGATTTTTATGTTTATTTTTAATTGAACGAAATGAATGTGTTTTAAATGGATAAATAATTTGTTTGTTTTGTATCAATGCACTGCAATTATTATGATTATTATTAAGATTATTATGATTATCATTATCTTTGTTTAAATTGTTGTGAAGATTGACAGTGGATTGTTTATGATTCAAAAATGTAATCGACTTTGCAGTAATTTTATTCGTTTTATTGATTTCAATTTGTTGTTGTTCAGTGTTTGATAAATTATCTCTTGGATGAGTATTGGATAGTTGATTGCACGAATTCTAAAGAAAGAAAAAACATTTTGAAAGAAAATTTCTTTACATTAGAGATTTATATATATTTATATATATATACCAATATTTAACGATATCTTTGATGGTGAACTAATATGACTAAACGTTTGAGTGCAAGCGAGAGATAGAGAGTGAGAAAATTTGTAGCTCAGGTGGATGAGATTTGTTCTCTGAGCTGGATGTTTTTTAGTTTGTGGAGCCATTCATTGTTCTTCTGCTGAACAACATTACTGCAACATCAGCAAGTAAAGAAATTTGAATTTTTCACATCTTTGTTTGTAGTTTGTGCTAACAATGATGTTGTTCAGTAGAAGAACAATGAAAGCTACATCAGTCAAAATATTCAGTTCAGTGAATGAAACTTCAGCACACAGAGAGAGAAAAACAAACTTTACCATGCTTGAAAAAAATATAAAATCGAGTTAATTTTGACTATTATAGGTTAGACTACATATATTGTATTTACTGATTTACACAATCTTCACATAACCTATTCACTATTCCGTTGATTTAATTTGGTTAAAAACTTCTATTAAGAAGTCGACTCTATAGTGTGGTGCTGTGGTGCGAGCTACTTATAAGTAGTATATGACGTGAGTGTCAACGTAATGTCTGGCAGCAGAAGATAGGGGAAGATCAAGAAAGGAAGAGTTAGAAGAACACAATGGAATTTGTATGAAACGCATGAACAGTGAGTGACAATGGATTGATGTTTTGCAACAGGAACAGTCCAGTTCGATAATACGATGGACTGATATTTTGCAAATTAATGATTTACGATATGGTTTTCCTATTTTACTGAGTAACTCTGTAATTTTCGTTAAATACAATTTGGTTGCCCCACCTGTGTTCCCTTTGACTACAATAGAATGGAGATAGTGTAAAATAAAATCACATAACGATCATTTGAATACAAAATCAAAATAGAATCAGTTCATTTTCTGTATATATCCACAGAGATTTGTGTCAATTTACATGTAATAACATGATAAAACAAATTCGTGTAGGTTTTGGGATGATTCAGTTGTTAGATTTTTTTTTCTGGCCTCTAGTTTTAGAACTTAGTTTTTGAGTAAATTACGAAAGATTCTCAACCAGGTCTTTGTAATAGATTCCATCACCTTGACTCGTTCATACATATTTCTTTCTGTAGGATATCAGTATTTTTGAGACGTAGGATTTAGAAAATATATTTAAAACAAAATTTTGATAAAATATGAGTTTCATTAAAAAATTTTATGATATTTATTCTTTGTATTCTTCTGAATTCTTCATTACCTCTGTCTTCCTCTTTTTAAATTTATTTCACTGGCTTATACTTCCCGAATGATATCTTCGGTCTCTATTCCTTTTGATTATCGCTAATATTTCTCCTGTGGTGCGCGCTACTTATAAGTAGTATATGACGCGAGTAAAACCGTAATGTCTGGCAGCAGAGGTTGGGGGAAGATCAAGAAAGGAAGAGTGGGAACACAATGAGATTTGTATGAAACGCATGAATAAGTGAAATGTCAGACAATGGATTGATGTTTGCAACAGGAACAGTCCAGTTCGATATGATGGATTGATATTTTGCAAATTGACGATTTGCGATATGGTTTTCCGATTTTACCAATTAACTTTGTAATTTGAGATAAATACAATTCGGTTGCCCTCACCTGTGTTCTCCTTCACTACACTCCTACCTCTACTACTATGGGATTCAGATTGACAATTCGATCTATGTGTGCTAATGTGGTATGACAACTTGAACTGATGTACGTAAGTACGAAGTTCTACGTTGTTACTGACTTACTGATACATAAAAGTAGAATAACGACATAAGTAGTAGTAGTATTAATAAAAATAACTCCCACCAACAACTTTCTGAGGATATGCAGACTACTCTTAGACAAATTTGGATGCCTTTGTTCACTAACCTGCCAGGACTACACGGAATATATTATGAACAACACAGCACTACTGTGTTTACCGTTTTGTCCTAAACTGCCATCAGTTTGAATAAACCAAACTAAAAAAACATATCGCTTTGATTTAATTAAACACGGTTAATTTTATCTTGCTGTCTACCTACATCGTAAATGATTTATAACATAATTATATATATACTATAGTTAATATAACACTCAAATCAGTTATAACATTGAAAATGAAATAGAATTTAGTCTTGAAATGGATTTGATTAACTGGAGCACAATGAAACCCAAAACATTACAAGTAAGAAATTATTGGATATATATATATATATATATATATATGTCTTTGATGAAATGTCAACGGTAAACACAATATATTCAATTAGCTTTATGGAGATTAGTAATTTTACACATTGAAATCACTGTGCTCACTACAATATACACAAGGTTTAGAAAACTCATACTTACACCGAATCAATTAAATAAAATATTCTAACACGTATATCGTATTATTCAACAACTGATTTTCATAAAAGTATACATCGGGTTAGTAAGAAAACACGGAATTAAATAAAAAAAACACAGCAATCATCATCACAACTCATGATTTCTACAACTCTCTACTAGATATCAAGTCAGCATTATAAGTTACTACATGTTGTATATGTTCAAGTAAGAAATTATATCTAAGAAAAAGAAATATCGTTTTTTACTTAAACGTAAATACTACTTATAGGCAAAAATTTACAAAATCAAATGAATTCATTTAAAATTATTAGTTATTATTATGATTATTATAATATAAATCAACAATTAAGTATGACAAATTCTTGTCAATTTTATATCTTCTCTCTATTCCAAGTGTGTGTGTGTGTAACATTCCTTCCTTACTTTCGAAATCTAGGATAATTTACTACAACACTCTTGTATGACAGTGTACTAGTGTTTTATTTACAAATAGGTATGATAGTGGCCTGGTTATCAAAAAAAAAACAAAAACAAATTACAGTTTATGAAACCTTTACATATAAATAAATATAATGCACATGAGTGTATAAACAATCATACAAATTACTGAACTAAGTTTATTTCAAGTGCCATTTTTTTTTAGCCGATCGAAATCAAAGTTACTTGAAGAAGCTTTTTGCTTTTGAAGCAAATTGTTGATCGATTGTGGAACGATTATAATAAGTGACCAGTTTACTGTATGTAGTCAGTCAGTCAATAATTTATATTATTATTCATCAATAGTCATGAATTAATCTAGTTTGAATCGACTAGTTAGTTATATAATATTTGTAGTCTGTTGAAGAAATTTTGAAAAAAACTAACGTCATAAACATTTTGTTTCTGTCTTATTTCTTCAAAATATCTCTCTGGTTTTCACAGTTCAAAGAAAAAAAATTGTATAAATTCTAACATGTCATAGTTGTCAACTTTCTCGCCCACTCACCTCTTATCGACTACGTATTGTCTTAGCTCTCTATTCGCCTGACTATATAATTTTAGGCCTTGTGTGGGAAGTTAATGTAGCGAGGTGATTATATTACGGCTGAAAAACAAACAAGTAATTACTCCTGAATGTACAAGTACCCTAGAGCCATCCGTAGACATCTAGATACCTCGAATGCTTGAGAACCTCCGCATAGAAGACAACATTAACAGATTATCTATCAGAAAGTTAATCATGGTAAACAGTATCATGAATATCAAAATATTCATCGCATTCGCTTGTATATGTATCAGGTTCATCATGGTTATCGACTTCAAAAATGAAAAAAACGGGAATTTAAAAACACGGCACTTCAGCTGTATTAATCATTCCATCTACTCTATACACTATGTTCTGATAATTTTGTTGGCGAATAGTTTTTCAACTTCATTTATCTCTAATATTTACTGTTCTCATTGTCTGAACTATCTGGATAATAGTTTACTATTTTAATTAAATTTAACTATAAACACAATGGCACAGATTATGCAAATAAAACATCACCGAAACGAAAGTTTTCTTCGCTAGATTGCTTTTAATTTATTCAGTGATACAATAAATCTGTTTCATTGCTGAAATAAATGTTTGTTGAAACTTTGCATTCGAGTATTATGAAGGTCATTGTTTAACATCAAGATCAT
Organism: Schistosoma turkestanicum; assembly: GCA_944470395.2. Lineage (NCBI taxonomy): Eukaryota > Metazoa > Platyhelminthes > Trematoda > Strigeidida > Schistosomatidae > Schistosoma > Schistosoma turkestanicum. The sequence goes on from OX103972.1 coordinate 7,387,468, forward strand.
GGATGAGTCATTGTTAGACCATCATTAGGAACCTGGAAGCACTGGAAGGTCGTTTTTTCCTGGTGTGGAACTCATCAATACAGTGTGCATCCACGACTCCAGCCACTGATTCATTCATGATTTCAATGTAGACTTACTTACTTTCGCCTGTTACCACCAATGGAGCATAGGCCGTCCACCAGTTTTCTCCAACCAACTCTATCCTGGGCTTCCCTTTCCAGTTCTGTCCAATGTTTGTTCATTCCTCTCATATCTTTCTCTATTTCTCGGTGTAATGTGTTCCTTGGCCTTCCTCTTTTCCTTTTGCCTTGAGGGTTCCATGTGAGGGCTTGTCTTGTGACATAGTTAGGTGCTTTTCGTAATGTGTGTCTTATCCACTTCCACCACTTCTAACTGATTTCCTCATCCACTGGAATCTGGTTTGTTTTCTCCCACTGTAGGTTGTGGCTGATAGTGTCTGGCCAACGAATACGAAGTATTTTGCGTAGGCAGCTGTTAATAAATACTTGTATCTTGTGGATGATGGCTTTCGTAGTTCTCCAAGTTTGCGCTCCAATTTCAATGTATAACAACGATCTAAATGATACTCTAGAGTGAAAATCAAAAACTTTGTACAATAGCAACTAGCTTTGTGAAGGAATTTTATGAGTTTTAGTGAGGAGACATCACTATTGGAATTCAACGCTGTCGAGTGTATGCAGTAGCTAAAGAAGACAACGGGTGAGATATTGCAAAAACCTTAAACTGCTCAAAGCTAGACATTAACACCGTTGGATGCCGTTTCAGTGGTCCGATGGTTAAGCCTTCGCGCGCAAGCCTGAAGGTACTAGGTTCGATCCCTGCGAGTAGCAGTGTTCATGGATGGGCACTGCAGATGTGTCTCAAACCAGGACGAAACGGCCGTCTAGTGCTTCCAGGTTACTAATGGTGTTCTAAAAATGATTCATTCATGATTTCAATATAATGAAACTCCTACTGCCTCAAATTTATTTAAACTTTTTCTATTAAGTTTCAAAAACGTAAATATTTTCTTTACAGAAATAAACAAGAGGTCATCTTTTCCTACTTGAGTAATAAAAAAGTTTTATTGTCAAATCTAAACTTTTTCTCCCGACTGATACCAACATTACATTTTATTCCTAAAATTCCTTTCAACTTTGTAACTTTATGTAAGATAACTGTTATACTTATTTCATATTCCCATCGTGATTAAATCATCGTTTGATCAGCATTAGAAACCTGGAAGCACTTGATAGTTGTTTTGTCCTTCTGTGAGACTCATCATTAATTACCCGTTAATTTCTAAACTCTAACTTTTTACTAAAATTTATTGACATTTTTACCATTAAAATAACCTGAATTGATTTTTGGGAGCATTTTTAAGTTGTGCGGTAATCATAATTTTTAAATAAACAGCTGATGAAAATCTCACGAATTAGCATCAACGCATATTATTCTAGTTGAATATCGATCCTAACTCTGATTAGAATGACAAAATGACATATGTGTAACAAAAAATTATCAAACTATAAGGTTGTATAGAATATTAAAAAAAAATGAATTAGGAATCTATTGTTAATCATAAATGAAAATATCTAGAGATTTCATCATGTTACTTGTTTTATAATTGTCGATAATTGATATCAAAGACAAATCATCGATTTAAGCGAATTTGTAAAATTTTTATACCAAAATTTGATATGCTCGCCTAATTGAGATGCTTGAATGCTATGACGAGTTTACTTTACATGATAAACGAACGAGAGCAATGATACAGTGACATGATAGGCTATTCTATTCCGTTTTTACACGGCCCGGCTAACTAGATCAAGAAGTCTTGATAAGGCGTAGAAAGTGTATTCTATAGGCACCCAGAAAATACGAGGTCGACAAGCACACAAATCGAGTTTATTTATACATGATAGAAACGTCATTGGAAGAGCCACAAAAATAGCGTACTAAAATAATACATCAATCAATGTCAATCAAGGATTTTCCGAGTGAGTAATGTAAACTGAATGTCAATGGAACAACTTATGCGTGAAAACATAAAAAATCCAAAAATAGGAACTTTTCCAAGTTAGTTCAGGGCAACTAACATCCCTAACAAAATGTATGACATAATTTTCGTTCACTTTAGTTATAGTGTTTGTTTCAAGTCTGCCACTGATGTATAAGACTGAAATTTGACTAGTTTCTTGTGTCATATCTACATCCTTTGCGGATCGCTTCGACATAGCGATTAAGTAACAAGTGTTATCTGCAGAATGGGATAGTAGACAATCGTTTAATCCGAGATGCGCGTTTTTCTGTGCTCAAAACTCGTCAGCTGAATGCATTTGCATACAAGAGTTGATTTTCACTTCGAGAACTGTCACTGAAAACACTGAGTTAAACTTCACCTTATTGTACACGGCACTGGTTATCTGAAATCATTAACTAAGTGGATAATGTGATGGTTTTCAAAAAGCGAAAAGTACTGGGTTTGAGTCATGGAGTGAAAATCAACTTTGAGATGCAAGTACATTTAGTTAATAAATCCCACTGATAGCTCGCCATCCATCTTTACTTTTGAATTTCAGTTGATGTTTCTATCTACTTTTTTTTGGTTATAATGAATAATTATTATGAGTGGAACTCATAATAACGAATACAATTATTAATATTAACAGATTATTGGAATAAACTGATTGAAGTTATATTTATTCATATTATTATAGGTTTATGAATATTATTGAGTTTCTTCGGAATCATGAATCAATCAATGTTAGTCCATCATTAAAAACCTAAAAGCACTAGACGGCCGTTTCATCCTTGTATGAAGCTCATCAGCAGTGCATACCCATGACCTCCGCACCCAGGAATCAAACCTCTTGACCATTAAACGAGTTTTAGTTGAAATATATATATTTTCAAAGAAAATCACATTCTCTTATTCAACTATTTAGCTTAAAAATTAACAACCTAAACAAGCAAAAGGTAATAGAATAGAAGCGTTTTTATTACTTAACTTTTTTATGATTTATCCTACCATATAATTTCAATAATTCAAGTTGATTATTTATCAAATCTATCAAAAAAAATTCAATTGCCTAGCTTGTAAGTTGAATTATTATCGAAATGAATAGTTTGTTAGTAAAAAAAGACTATAATTTAAACAAAAAAAAAAGATAATCACAATAAAAGATTGAAATTTTTACTTTTCACTAGCTATCTAATATAGCATTATGGAGTTGTAGAGACTGTTGAATTATTTATTGAAATCAACAGTTGATCAGTGTTAGACTATCATTAGAAACCTGGAAGCACTGGGTGGCCGTTTCGTCTTGGTGTGAGACTCATCAGCAATGCGCATCCACGACTCCTACACCTAGCGGGCCTCGAACCTGGGACCTTCACTGGTCCAGAGATTAGGCGTTAGCGTGCCAGACCAAAGGTCCTGAGTTCGAATCTTGCGAGGTGCAAGAGTCATGGATGTGCATTGCTGATGAGTCTCATACCAGGACGAAACGGCCATGCAGTGCTCCTAGGTTTCTAATAGTGGTCCAACACTGACCGATTCATGATTTGAATAAATATCCAATATGGCTCTTGTATTGTTGTTTGTCGTCCGAGTTCTTGTCACACTGAATTTAGTTGAAAACTATGGAGCAATAAATACCTATTACTTCCTACCATGGCCATTAACTATCCAATAAGGGATAACACACAGAAAATTTATGCCTCATCATTTAAACTTATAAAATTACATCTATTTTCAAAATAATTAACCAATTCAACTATCTCATTGTTCTAAAGAAAAAAAATGGTCTAAAATAGAACTTTTGATCATGTAAACTAATGATTTACTGGTTGTGATCAATCTTTACTGATAGATAACATAGTTACGAGAAAAATGATTTATTCATATGAATTTGATGAATTTTTTTAGAAAAAAAATAGTATTATAACTATACAATAATGATGACATCCAGTGGATTAGTTGTCATATTCAAATGATATTTTATTTTTCATATTAAACATAGATATGTACATATATATTTTATGTAATCTGTCTTTTCCTGTGATTAGTCAAACTAGACACAATACAAATCAATAATGAAAAAAAATTTCACCAAATTGATTGATCGATTTCAAAAATCATAGACAACTCTATCATGAAAAATCATACATTAGGCTCACTAGTGATGATCAGCTTCGTGTGAGATTCTCGCGGTTCTAGTGAAAAGAAGTGATCAGTGGAGCCTGACGAGTGTAGGCCAGTAACTACTGAAGACAAATGTGTGAGATTGCACAAAAACATTTAGATCGTTCAATTCTGATCAATTACTTACAGAGTCAAGTTTAGTTTTATTATTATTATTAATATTATTATTATTATTGTTTCATAGTATTTTGTCTGGACTATTGTAATAAAATTAACTATAAACACAATGGTACAGCTTAAGTAAATAAAAAAATCATCTTTTTTGAAACCATGAACCGATCAATGTTAGACCACCATTAGAAACCTGGAAGCGATGGACAGCCGTTTCGTCCTGGTATAGGACTCCTCAGCAATGCGCATCCAAGACTCCTGCACCCCGCAAGATTCAAAAATGTGTAACTTAACAATCTTCACAACCCCGCAATGCAAATTACCTGTGCTCACTAGTGACTAGCTTCGTGAGGAATCTTCTCCGAGTTCTAGTGAGAAGACGTGACCAGTGAACCTCAAACCTGTTCGGGTGTAGGCAGTGTCTACCGAAGACTGTGTATGAGGTTGCGTAACTCCGTGAATACGATCAAGTTAGACATTAAGACCGTTAGATACCGGCTCAGTGGTCTACCGTTTAGGGCGTTCGCGCACAATACCGAATATCCTGAGTTCGAATCCTGCGTGTTGCAGGAGTCGTGGATGCGCACTGCTGAGGAGTCAGTCCCATACCAGGACGAAACGGCTGTCCAGTGCTTCCAGGTTTCTTCTAATGGTGGTCTAACATTGATCGGTTCATGGTTTCAAAAATGTGTAACTTAACAATCTTCACAACCCCGTAATGCAAAAAAATCATTGAAATGAAAAATTTCTTCGTTAGATTGCTTTTAATTTATTCAATGATGTGCAATTGGTCTGGTTCATTATTTAAACAAATATACATATAAACTGAAAGATGGCATTAGAGTATTATGGTGATTGGTATTTTACATTGGAATTATGAATCAATCCTTGTTTGGATCAGCATTGTAAAACTGGAAACACTGGATGGCTGTGTCGTGCTGCTATGGGACTCATTAGTAACAGTGTGCATCGATGACTCCAGTCAGTGATTCATTCATGATTTCAGTTGTAGAACAACGATTTTAATGATACTCTAGTGCGAAAACCAAATATGTACACAATAGTGACAAGCTATGTGAAGAGATTTTAGGAGTTCTAGTAAGGAGACGCAGAATGGTTTGATTCTACGATACAACACAACGTGCATCAACCAAATCACTCTTGATGGAGATGCCTTGGAGGACGTTAATACCTTTACATATCTGGGCAGCATCATTGACAATCAAGGTGGATCCAATGCAGATGTGAGGGAGTGGATTGGCAAAGCAATGGCTGCATTTGTACAATTGAAAAATATCTGCAACTCCAAACAACTTTCAACCAAAACCAAAATCAGGATTTTCAATACAAATGTCAAGACAGTTCTACTGTATGGAGCGGAAACTTGGAGGACTGCGAAAGATATCATCCAGAAAATACAAGTATTTATGAACAGTTGTCTTCGCAAAATACTTCGTATTCGTTGGCTAGACACGATCAGCAACAACTTACTGTGGGAGAGAACAAACCTGATTCCAGTGGAGGAGGAAATCAGGAAGAAGTGTTGGAAGTGGATAGGACACACACTACGGAAAACACTCAACTGTGTCACAAGACAAGCCCTCACATGGAACCCTCAAGGTAAAAGGAAAAGAGGAAGGTCTAGGAACACATTACACCGAAAAATAGAGAAAGACATGAGAAGAATGAACGAAAACTGGAAAGAACTAAAAAGGGAAGCCCAGGACAGAGTTGGTTGGAGAAATGTGGTCGGTGGCCTATGCTCCATTGTGGGTAACAGGAGTAAGTAAGTAAGTAAGTAAGGAGACGTGATTAGTTGAGTTCAGCCTTGTCGGGTATAGGCAGTAACTACCAAATACTATGTATGAGGTTGCGCAAAATTCTTATATTGATCATGGTTAGACATTAGCAGCCTTGGATGCCAACCGACTCAATGTTCCATAGGTTAGGCGTTCTCACGCCAGACCGAAGGTCCTAGATTCGATTCCTATGAGTGGCAAGAATCATGAATGCACACTACCACTGATGAGTCTCAGACTAGGATGAAACTCCAGTTCAGCGCTTCTATGTTTCTAATACTGATCTAATAATGATCAATTCATGATTTCAATACTGAGAAAAAAAGCAAAACAGCATATTATTCTCATGGAATTAAAAAAAATCAACAATTTATCTAACTAATCAATCTATTCAATTCATTAGAACACAATTAGTCTATGTGAAAATTAATATGATATTTAACTTGTTTGTTTGTTTGTTTGTTTTCGTTTAATTTTCTATTATTTCATTTTCTCTCACAAATGTGAATAGTTTGACATTAAGGAAAAAAAAAGGCCAAGAAACAATCATCAGAATTTCAGTCAATCAAATTTGTCATTGAAAAGTGAAAACAAGTGAAATAGGTGAGATTTAAATAAACTATGAAAATAGAAACGAATTTTTTGGTTAGTAGTAGTAGTAGTAGTAGTAGTAGTAGTAGTAGTAGTAGTAGTAGTGCGAGTAGTAGTAGTAGTAGTAGTAGTAGTAGCAGTAATAGTGCGAGTAGTAGTAGTAGTGCGAGTAGTAGTAGGCGGAGTAATAGTAGTAGTAGTGCTGTGGTGCGAGCTACTTATAAGTAGTATATGACGTGAGCGTCAACGTAATGTCTGGCAGCAGAAGATGGAGGAAGATCAAGAAAGGAAGAGTGGGAGGAACACAACTGAATTTGTATGAAACGCATGAATAGTGACAATGGATTGATGTTTGGCAACAGGAACAGTCCAGTTCGATACGATGAACTGTTATTTTGCAAATGAACGATTTACGATATGGTTTTCCGATTTTACTGAGTAACTCTGTAATTTTCGTTTGATACAATTCGGTTGCCCTCACCTGTGTTTTCGTTCACTACTGTAGTAGTAGTAGTAGTAGTAGTAGTAGTAGTAGTAGTAGTAGTAGTAGTAGTAGTAGTAGTAGTAGTAGTAGTAGTAGTAGTGATAGTAGTAGTGTTAGTAGCGTAGTTGTGGTAAGAAGAACAAAATAATAGAAATATTTTATTCATCAAGGTTGTAATACTAGAAGACTATTGGGCTTTAGAGTTTATATTATGAAATGAGCCTAGTAAAACAAACACTGAAAACCAGTGGAGGAATGTGATCAGTTGTTTCATCGTAGTTTGAACCTCAGGATCTGTAAAGGTTTGGAACTGAAAGGTTTGGCTATGAACGCTTAATCTTTAGATCAAAGTCAGTATCAAATGGTGTGCTTGGTTAACATCAGTTAATAGTTTAGGATATTGTGACTGGTTCACAAATGATATTGCTCAATTGTTCTATGCTAACTCCGTCACCTAAAGGTTAGTATTTTACCACGAGACATGAAAGTTCTTGGTTCGATCCCTGGAAGCGTTATCGAGTTCCATTGTTAAGCAGTCTCATTATTTACTTACTTACACCTGTTACGCCCAATGGAGCATAGGCCAGCGACAAGCGTTCTCCAACCTACGCTGTCCTCGGCTTCCCTTTCCAGTTCTGTTCAATTTTCGTTCATTCTTCTCACGTCTTTCTATATTTCTCGGTTTAATGTGTTCCTTGGCCTTCCTCTTTTCCTTTCACCTTGAGGGTTCCATGTGAGGGCTTGTCTTGTGACGCAGTTAGGTGCTTTTCACAGTGTGTGTCTTATCCACTTCTACAGCTTCTTCCTGATTTCCTCCTCCGCTGCAATCCGGTTTGTTCAAAGAGTCTCATACTAGGATAAAATAGCTACTCTGTTGCTCCAGGTCCCGAAAGGTTTTTTTCTTAACTAAGTTCAGTCAAGATATATACTATAATATACGAATTGTCGTTCATCGTACAAATTGACTTTAGATAGTGTTATGCTCGTCGATTGATATGCTTGAAAATATTACGAGTTCATCTTAGTCGATAAACGAAAATGAGAAAATGAACCAGTGACATGATAGGCTACTCTGATCCGTTGCCTCAGCTAACTGAAGAAAGTCTTGATATGGCGTAGAAAGTGTATTCTACAAACACCCGGCAAGCACAATGCAATCAAGCACACAAATCGCGTTTATTTGTACGCCATAGAAATATACTTGGGAGAATCACGAAAATAGCGTACTAAAATACATAGCAGCCAATCACAGCCAAGAATTTTCCTGGTGGGAAATGTGATCTCAAGGTCAACTGATCAGCCCTTGAATAAAATCCATAATTAAGACATTTATCAAGCGAGTTATGGTGATCTAACATGCCGACAATTCCATACAATAGTGCCTAACTATGCAATGAATTATCAAACTTTTACTGAAAAGCCATAACTAAGTTAGGCGTGAGACAGGTATCATCGATGACAATGAATGATTGTGCATAATGACATAAATGAATGTAAACTGTAAGTCTACACCCCTAGATAACAAATCTATGGTCTAAAGATAATGTATATGCTTCACAGCCGAAAGGTTGTAAGCTCAATCCATGATTGGCTAGTGGCTGTACACTGTTGAAGAGTCACCTGATAGGAAGAGAAACTATTCAACACCCATTGGTTACCTAAATATTTCACCATGATCACACCCATTTCTTTATGTAAATTAATTAAACAATAGTTTAAAAAAATCTTCAAAAAACACCATTCGACTTTCACAAAAAAAGAAAATCTTATCTATCAGCTAAAACACAAATATTGCTTACATAAAACATAAACATATTAAACACTATATATATAGTAGTATAGTAACAGTTATCGGTAATATAAGTAAATGACTGCCAAAAAAAACATAAAACTACTTTATTACAATAAATAGCTCAACACTAATAATATGCCTTTAAAAAATCACACACACAGAATGTCAATACATAAGTACTACTTACTTCACCGGTAAGATGACATTTGATGTTTTGTTTTTTACTTACTAAATTACTTAGCATTTACACGCACGCGCACACACATTGAGATCACATGAAAGTAATTTTGCAAAAAAAACATGAATGATTTGTGTGTGTGTGTGTGTGTTTATGACTTCCATATCGATTATTGCAGGAATTAGTTTACTCTAATTTACATTTTTTGCGGTTTTTTTAGTGCAAAAAATTGTGAAATTTGTGAAATCTAGTTAAAAATCAACAAATTAGTGTGACACAACATAGAAATGAAAAAAATGGTTGGGAATTTTTACGGAGAAGAAGATTTAAGATACGCCAGGAATTTCATATGCTCTCCTATCTTTTATCAACCTAGGAGAGAGACCGATCCTTTAATCATGAGGTTTGTATTATATTACGGCTGTGAAATATGGTCTTTGGAAATAGAATGCATAACTAAGCTGTAAGTATTTGGTCAGAAGTGTATTTTATTCAGCACCTCTTGCACGAAATCAGTCAGTCAGTCAGATGCAACGTAAGTACATCAGTTCATGTTGCCATACCACAAAAGCACAAAGATATAATTGCCAATTCAAACCCAATAGTAGTAGAGGTAGTTAAGGTATTAGAAGTAATCTGAGAGGTTAGGATTACAAGATATTATTCAAGAAGTATGTATGATTCAATGAGATAAGATTAGGAAGTCAAAACTAGAGGTGTTGAAGAATCCAGGAGATTAGGATTTGAGAGAACACAGAGAATAAATGCACCGGCGCCATTGCGAACGATTTTGAGCCATGTCATTCAAGGTCTCTAACCATCGATTATTATCATCTTGCGGACCCCAACCAGGTGGTAGTCGACAATTACCGTCATGGCTAAGTCCACTCGTCAATGACTTCATGGTTTTCTGCCCCTAACTTTATTCCGACCTATTCCTACACTACAAAACAAAGCTTGTCGAGGCAGTCGGTGGTTAGGCATACGCAGCACATGTCCCAAACACCACTTGCACGAAATGGATCAAAATGAGTGTGTGATGATAAAGTTAGAAGCTGGGTACTAAATAATGAGCCCAAATCGGTTATTACGAATACAAACATTTATCGATCGAAGTAGCTAGGATGCATTTTACTCATACCTAACTTCTTACTAATCGGTTAAACAATGTTGATTTACACATAGATGAAGAAAATGAACGAAAACCAAGTCACAGCTGTTATGCATGCACATAAACACGTCATTTGATACGCTTGAATTATTACGAGTTTGCCGTAGTCGGGAATCGAGAGCGAGGATCGAGGATCCGGTGACACCATATGATACTCTAATCTGAGTGTCTCAACCCACATATTGATTAACAAGAGGAAGAATGGATATAAAGTAGAACCTGTATTCTACAAGCATACAGAAAGTACGAGGTTCGAAACCAGAAGAGAATCAGGATCCCGGACTAAGGATCCGTGTCCGGGTCATAAAACGTTACAGATACTGCGTATTTATACATTTAGGTCGAAAAGGAAACAGCATCGAAGTTTGTGACATTGACAGTTAAGACAATCAATAGGAAACAACATTTGAAGTGACACTGAATTTCAAGATGACCAATAATAAACAACATTGGAGTACATGACATCGATATCTAGGATGATCCTAAAATTGACCAGTGGAAAGTAACCAATAGGAATTGACCAACAATCGTCTTATGATATTGAATGAATATCCTAACAGAAGCATAAATTCACACTTTTATGCTAATAATTTTTAATCTGAAGGATGTTAATGGATCTCAAGATATCTAAGGTGCAGACCTGAAAATCACTCACAATTAATAGTTGAAGGACTTGTGTTATGTAACTGTTGGGGACGTTAGATCCCTAGAAATCACTTAGAAAAGGTCCTAATTTTGTAATTTTATTCAATGTTTTCACGCCAGTTGACCTTCAGCTTACATTTCCCAACCGGAAAATCCCCGACTGTTATTGGTTCATGGAGCATTTTAGTACGCTTTTTTTGTGGCTCTTCCAAGGACGTTTCTATCATGTATAAATAAACGCGTTCTGTATGCTCGTCAACTTAATTTTCTGGGTACTTGTAGAATACACTTTCTACGCCTTATCAAGACTTCTTGATATAGTTAGCCCGGCCGGCAACAAACGGAATAGAATAGCCTATCGTGTCATTGAGTCATTGCTTTCGTTCCGTTTACCGAGTAAGCTGAACTCGTTACAGCATTCAGGCCTATCAATTGACGAGCATATCAATATATGTTAAAACTAATCATAGTGTAGCAGTTAATATTCATTTTACAACATCTAACCATCGGCTTAAGTGTCATCAATAACGATTAAACAGTAACTGAAACTTGATTTAGCTACAGCATTGATCGGTATGAGTCTACTCAGTGTTAGAACTAAAAACTTGTTATAAAGATGAAATAGTGAAAGACAGATCAAATGTTTACAATCTCATAAATCTTTTTTATATAAACATGAGTGAAAAATACCAACCGTTATTAGAGTTTGTTCAATTTACACACATTGAATTTTGAATATGAGTAGATAATAAAAGAGAAGAGTACAACATGAAAAAAAATGTTAACTTTTTTTTAAAAATAAATCAATAATGCTTCTGGTTTTTTGTCTTTATTCTCAACTAGAAGATTAAATCTAAGTTGCACATTATTATCAGAATACACTTTAATCAACTTTACTATAATTAGTTTTTTTAGAATATAACAATATAGAATCAGTAAAAAAATAGAACTAATCACTTTTCATTTATTCAACGAAAGTATTAGGTAATCAATGAATTTATTAGTGGAAATGCATGATGGTTATCAATGATATCAAGGTAGTGAGCTTCATTTTATTTGGGACTCATCAGTTACATATATCAGGATCTCATAGTTATTCATGTTAGGACTTGAATCGAATACTATTCTTTTCAAATATCATCGCGTTCTCTAATTCGTTACTGATTTCGGAAAACTACTGGTTTATACATAATGAAGTGAAAAATAATTCATCTGTAAAATGATTGTTTCCATCTTTACTCCTACTTCTACAACTACTACTCAAACTACTACCGCTACACTACTACTACTGCTACTACTACTGGTAAGCATCAATGGCGAGCGAAGTGGATCTGATGCAGATGTGAAGGAGCGGATTGGCAAAACAAGCGCTGCATTTCTACAAATGAACAACATCTGGAACTGAAAACAACCATCAACAAACAGTGAAGTCAGAATTTTGAATACACATGTCAAAACAATTATGCTATATGGAGCGGAAACTTGGAAAATTACCAAAACCATCATCCAGAAGCTACCAGTATTTATTAACAGTTGTCTACGCAAAATAATTTGGATTCGTTGACCAGACCCAATCAGCCACAATCTACTATGTGAGGAAACAAACCAGATTTCAGTGGATGAGGAGATCAGGAAGAACAGCTGAAATTGGATAGAATACACATTTCGGGAAGCCCTCAGTTAGAATCCTCAAGGTCAAAGGAAAAGCGAAAGACCGGAAAATACATCACCCCGACAAATAGAGACAGATATGAGTAGAATCAACTACAGTTGGACAGAACCAGAGAAGAAGCCTCAAGACAGAGTGGGTTGGCGAATACTGGTAGGCTACTACCTATTCTGCACCGGTGGCAACAACCGTAAGTGTACAAGTAATTATCTCTCTACTAATAATGTTTATCACCTAAAAAATAATCTATATTGAGCCAAATCCACAAAGTATATATATATACACAAACATACCCATTTATGACTGACTCATAACATTTTGTAAACAAAGAGTGGATTCAAACAACTAATATAAATGAATTATTCAATTCTTTGGTCATATGGCGATGTGGTATGGCGACATGAACTGATGTACTTACGTACGAAGTTCTACGTTGCAACTGACTGACTGGTCATATACCATCAGCAACAATGTCTTGTGGGAGAGAACAAACCAGATTCCAGTAAAGGAAGAAATGAGGAAGAAGCTCTGGGGGGTAGATTGGACAAACATTGAGGAAAGGACACAAATGAGTCACAAAATAAGCGATCACTTCGAATTCTCAATGTCAAATTAAAAGAAGAAGGCCAAAGAACAGTGTACGCCGATAAATAGCAAAAGACATGAGAAGAATGAACAAAAACTGAAAGGAACTGGAAAGGGAAGCCCAGGACAAAGTAGGTTGGATAAGACTGGTTGACTGCCTATGCTCCATCGGAGGTGACAAGCATCAGTAACAAGTAATTATCTCTTTACTAATAATGTTTATCACCTAAAAAATAATCTATATTGAGCCAAATCCATACAAGATACATAAACATACCCAATTATGATTGACTCATAACATTTTGTAAATAACAATTACTAACTTATCTTATTGAAATATATATTGAAGTGACGACAATTTATTTTAATCAATGCCACGAAAAAACACTTTATAAATTATAATTATTTAATATTTTCTAAAGAGAAGAATTAAGCATTTCACACCGCAGAAATAATTTACTTGCCTACATTAATAACATTTAAAAATATTTAAAAATATTTAGAAAAAACGAAAAAAAAAACAATAAAAATCATAAAAAAAAAAGTGGAATGTTTGTTAGTGTGTTGTTGCTGGTAATTTTTTTCTGTCGATTTTTTTTCTAAAAAAAATACTTTGATTTGTATTTCGTATTTATTTTCAAAAATTTTTTTTTTAAAAAAAAAAGAAATCATATGTAGTTTACTAAGACTTTGATATAACACAACATACACCAATCAAATCACATTTGACCAGTGAATTTCGGTAAAAATGTAAAAACAGTTACATATCTAAACAGCCAGAGTGATGAGTGATATGCTTGTCAGTTGATATGCTTGAAAATGTCACGAGTTCATCTTTACTCGATAAATGGAACAAAGAGTAATGACTCAGTGACACGATAGGCTATTCTAACCAGCTAACAAGAGCCAGAAGTCTTGATAAGACATAGAGAATGTATTCTATAAGCACTCAGAAAATACGAGGTCGCAAAGTACACAAATCAGGCTTATTTATACAATGATAACAACGTCCTTGAGGAAACCACAAAATAACGCACCAAAATAATCCATCAACCAATGACAGTCAAGGATTTTCCGTGTGGGAAATATAAGTTATAGGTCAACCAAGAGTCTCTTCGCGCGAAAACAATGAAATTCAAAATAAGGACCGTTTCCAAGTGATTTTTGGGGATCTAACGTCCTCAACAATGAGCAAGTTAGATCTGATGTAAATGTAGAGGAGTGAATTAGTAAAGCAAGGTCAGCATTTTTATAATTGAAGAACATCTGTAACTCAAAACAACTATAGACAAAAATATCAAAGTCACCATTTTTAATACAAATGTCAAAACAGTTCCATTGTATGATGTGAGAACTTGGAGAACAACGAAAGCTATCATCCACAAGAGAAAAATGTTTAATAATGGTTTTCTAAACAAAATACTGAGGATACATTGGCCAAACACTCTCAGTAACAACCTATCAGATTACAGATGAGAAAGAAATCAGGTAAAAGTGATGGAAATGTATGGGATAAATTGCAGATATCACCCAACTGAGTCAGTAGGCAAGACTTAAACTTGAATATTCAAGGCTCAAGGAAAAGAGGAAAACTGAAGAACACATTACGCCAATAAATGCAGACAGACATGTAAAGAATGAACAACAATTGGATAGAACTAGAGGAAAAGCCCAGGACAGAGTAGGTTGGAGAATGTTAGTTGGTGGCCTCTGCGCCATCGAGAGTAACAGGAATAAGTAAGTTCACGTAAGAACATCAGCTGACAAAAATCATGCTTCCCTAATCTCTGCTAATCTTTCATACTATAACTTGTAAACATCGAAAAATTCTTTCCACACTCAGGTTGTTTACAAATATATGTTTGCAAGTTAGAAAACAATTCGTTTTCGAAATATGTACACATCTATTTGCAATCCAATCAAGTTACTGACTGTCTTCTTTCACTCCTCTTTTAATCTTCAAAATACTCTGATCGCGTCGTACATTTTAGTCTCCTGAAAATCTTATCTGTATTAGCAACTTATAAGGCAGCACTCCTTTGAATACTACTTACAAGCCAATTTGTGAGTAGTGTGCACCGCAGTAGTAGACTAACTAAAACATTTCATAGAAATAAGCGAAATTATATCGTGTTTTTCACGTAAATAAACAGTGGAGTTTTTACACATTGAAATCACCACTCAGTCAGTGATTGCTAGAGCACCATTAAAAACCTGGAAGCACTGGACGGCCGTTCCTTCATGGATAGGCAAATCAGCACTGTGCATGCACGACTCTTCACCTCGCAGGATTCGAACCAAGGACCTTCGGTCTTGCGCGCGAACGCCTAACCGCCGGACCACTGGACCGACATCCAATGCTATCAATGTCTAACTCTGATCAACCTACAGTTTTTACACGACCTCACCCATTTATCTATGGTAGCTACTACCTACACTGACTACAACGTCAGTCAGTCAGTCAATAAGATGCAACATAGAACTTCGTACGTAAGTATATCAGTTCATGCTGCCATACCTTATCAGCACAGAGATGTAATTGTCAATTCAATCCAATAGTGGAAGAGGTAGTAAAGGTATTAGAAGTAATCGGAGAGGTTAGGATTAGAAAATATTATTCAAGAAGTATGATTCAGTGAGAAAAGTTTATAAAGTCAAAAATAGAGGGGTTGAAAAGCACAGAAGATTAGGATTTGAGAAAACACAAATAATGAATGCACCGTCGCCAGTGCAAACGATTTCGAGCCATGTCGTTCAGGGTATCTAACCATCGATTATTATCATCTCGCGGACCCCAACCAGGTAGTCGACACTTACCAACATGACTCAGTTCAGTTATCCGTGACTTAATGGATTTGCGCTCTATTTTGGTTTTGCCGCCCCTAACTTTCTTCCAACCTACTCCTACACCACAAAACATAGCTCGTCGAGGCAGTCGATGGTTAGGCATACGCAGCACATGACCCAACCACCTCAACTGATGAAGTTTCATTACTTCATCTATTGATCTGCCATCCTTACCTTGCACCCGTTTCCTAATAACAGCGTTGCTCACTCGGGTTTCCCACGATACACGAGCAATGTTTCGAAGACACCTATGATCGAAAACCAGAAACCTACGAATATCTTCTACTCTCACTGGCCATGTTTCACAGCCATAAAGTAAGACGGAGCGAACTACTGCACAGAAAACTCGTCCTTTATTCAGCAAACGGATATCTCGCCTACGCCATAAGTGACGCAGGTTGGCAAAAGCCAATCGAGCCTTCTGTATCCGTGCTGAGATTTCGTCAGTCACCAGGCCATCAGCACTAATGAGACTCCCAAGATAAGTCAAGTGCTCTACAAGTTCGACTACTTCACACCCTACCACTAGTTCAGGTGCCGATGAAACCCAATCTTGAAGCAACATTTTGCATTTCGAGGGTGAGAACCGCATCCCGAACATGCTTGCATTGTTGCTTAGGGTAGTCAAAATACTCTGCATTTTGTCAGAGTCTTCACCGAATAGAACTATGTCATCGGCATATTCTAGGTCAGCAAGCGATTTCCCTGGTAAAAAGTCGACTCCTGAAAAGTTGGACGAAGATAATGTTATATCTAGCAACATGTCTATGATAAAATTAAACAAGAATGGAGAAAGTGGACACCACTTGAAATAAAGAATTCCGTAGACAGTTTGCCATAAACTCTCACCCGACCGGTAGTGTTCGAGTAGAGTGCTTGTATAAGGTTAATGTACTTCTTTGGTACACATATTTCAATGACAGACACAGCCACAGAACCTCATGATCCACTGATTCAAATGCCGCCTTAATGTCCTACAATGATTGGTTAATGCTTTCAATGTGCCAAAAAAAACACTAGCCTATATAACTCTAATTGAAAAAAAAACAGTGAATTTTCTAAATTAGTTAAAATCATAACAATATTTATTATAATACATCGATTTATTCAAGAGTTAAAACAAAAATATTGTCTAGACACATGACTTCGTGTGAATAGTAAGGTACTAGAAAAAAATTGAAAATTAGTCAAAATAGACAAAATTAAGAAAAAAGGAAACTCCATAAGTAAAATTTATGTAGAATAAATTATACTACCTACATATACTAACTACTTATTTTAGATATTAAAAATTTAATAAATAGAAAATAAGATTTTTAATGATTTATATATATATATATATATTCATGTAAATTTAGTTTCATTTTAAATGATGTGTTTAGATATATATATATAGTTTTTGGCTAAGATTTGTTCAGTCTATTTTAGGTTGACATATATGTGTATTCTGTGAAATATTGCCCTCGGCATAACCTGTATGATACAAATTAATATTGAATTGATAGAATGTGAATAGTAGTGAAATTCGTGGTTGTAAGAGACATTTTTTTTGAAGGCTTTTGTTTGTGAAAATCCATTCATGTGATATACATTTATAATTTGTTCTTATTGAGATTTCTTCAGTTGTACATTTTGTTCGATTCTGTTTGATTCCATTCGAGATGATAGTTTCTATTTGTCTTGCCTTCACTGAGTTTCTATGTTTCTTTCTGAACTGCATTTACGTGGTTTTAGCTGATACTTAGTCATGGCGACAGCCATATTGATTTGTTCCTCTTTTGATTAGATTGCTTGCTTTGACTGGAATTGTGCATTTTGATTGTGAATTGAAGCACTCTTCCAGGATAGGAAACACTCTGTGTTATATAGACACCAATTATTATCTCTCGAACGAATCTGATCTATCCACGAGGGATAGCGTAACATTTATCTGTTGCTGTTGATTTGATTAATTGAACAATTGTTGGTGGAATAACTGAGTGGTAATATTTGTTTAGGTAGTGATGTAAATTTATATTTATGATGAATATTAGAACCGTTATTTACCCAAATCACTTGTTTTGATTTGAATGCGCGTATCTAAGCTACCTAGACAGTTACTCCTCAACCCAAAGCTCATTTTGGATCCTACAGTGGTTGTAAGTTATTGAAAAACAGGTTTACAAGTCATCCATCATTTGAAGAGCTTTGAATTTCTAACTTTGAGATGATGGAGAAAAGTTGTAGCTCAAAAGGGCGATACAGTCAAAATAAAGGTTCAAACAACAACAGGTTTAAGATCAACAGTGACCAATTAAGACTGGATCATACTATGTGGAGAAATTCGAATAATGCACTTCTATTTGAAGTTTGTATTGATGTAGATGTTGTTCAGCAGCAGAAGAACAATGAAACGCTCCACACAACCAAAACAACAAGCTCAGAGAGAAAGAAACACTATCACAATTTCAAATTTTCTCTGGTTAACCCCTGACGATTTACCAGTCGATAGGTTTAAGGTCAGCAACAAGCAATCAAGATCGAGGTTAACGGAACAAGCTACGGGTCATACAAGGTGGTGAAATTCAAATAATTCGCTTCTTCTATCGGAAGTTTGTGCTAACGATGATGTTGTTCAGTAGAAGAACAATGAAAGCCCCACAACCAAATGATCCAGCTCAAAGAATGGAACACCATCATAATTTCTAACTTTCCCTGATTAACCCCTGACGATTTACCCATCGAGTTTAAACACTGAACAACTGCTCTAATGTCAAAAACTATCAAAATTCGCCACCAATTTACAAACTATTTATATCTCTGTTATTTTTAAAATATATTTACTGCTAAATGTCAAGATTAATATATAAAAACAATCTAATTGCCATTGCTTGTTAATAGAAATACAAGCAAACAAAAAAATTTACAAAACTGACTATTTTCTTTCTATCTAACTACAATTTTCACAGTTTGATATACATATATATTCCCAGCAAATAAACGAATCACTACTAATAAATTAAAACTAAAACTATCATCTCATATCCAATAAATATACTGTCTAATGTTCAAAATTAACAAAATTATTATTTACTTTGATATTGAATATTCACTTATAAATTATACACATTTGAAATCATCAATCAATCATTGTTAGACCACCATTAGAAACCTGGAAGCACTGGACGGCCGTTTCGTCCAGGTATGGGACTCATCAGCAGTGCGCATCCACGACTCCTGCTCCTCGCAGGATTCGAACCCGGGACTTTCGGCATTGTAGGCGAACGCCTTACCATCGGACCACTGGGCCGGCATCCAACGGTGTTAATGTCTAACTCTGATTTATCTAGGTATTTTGAGCGACCTCACCCACTTTTTGTCTTTGTTAGTTACTGCCTACACCCGACAGGGTTGATGAACTCCATTGGTCACGTCTTCTCAACTAGAACTCCGAGAATTTCCTCACGAAGCTAGTCACTAGTGAGCACTGTTACGATATTTTTGGGGCAGAGTTTTGGAGGTTTGCGTTTTTACACAATGATTGATTGATGATTTCAAATGTGTAAAAACGCAAACCTCCAAAACTCTGCCCCAAAATTATAAACTATAGTTTTAAAAGCGCAATAAGAAAGTATGTGTTAAAAGTAGCCATTTCATAGTTAAGTGTATTTAATTTGAAACGACGCAGTATTATACTTTTTATTATGAATTGATTTAGGTTGAAAGATTATTGAATATTTTGAAATAGTCAACACTGAACATTGTCAACTATGTGCTGACTTAAACTGCGGGGTCATTATCTTATCGATAAAATTCATAGTTTCTTCTTTTAATCAGACTTCTTATTATAAAATTCTACAATTTTATAACTTCTCACTAAACTGTGGTATAACAACCTGAACTTAAGTATGTACGTACAAAGTTCTACGATGTATGTAACTTTGACTGACTAAACTGTTATTTCAATACAAATAAATAATCACGCCAACATCTGAAGGGAAGCACGGTATCTAATGGACAGCTAGGATGCAGCTAGACAAACTAGACTTCGCAGAGGATCTGGATCTTTCATCACACACGCAACAACAAATGCAAGAGAAGACGACCAGTGTAACAGCGACCTCAGCGGCAGCAAGTCTCAACATACGGAAAGGGAAAAGCAAGACTCTGCGATACAACGCAACCTGCGTCAATCAAACCACTCTTGATATAGATGCTTTGGAGGACGTTAACACCCTTACATATCTCGGCAGCATCATCGCCGAGAAATGGGGATTCGATGGAGATGTGGGGGCGCGAATCGGCAAAGCAAGGGCTGCATTTCTACGACTGAAAAATATCTAGAACTCCAAACAGGAATCAATCAACACCAAAACCAGGATTTTTAATACAAATGTCAAGACAGTTTTATTGTATTAAACGGAAACTTGGAGAACTACGAAATCAATCATCCAGAAGATACAAGTATTCATTAACAGTTGTCTACGCAAAATACCACAGATCCGATGGTCAGACACGATCAGCAACAACCTACTGTGGGAGAGAACAAACCAGATTGGAGCGGAGGAGGAAATCAGAAAGAAGCGGTGGGAGTGGATAGGACAAACACTACGAAAAGCACCTGACTGAGTCACAAGACAAGCCCTCACATTGAACCCTCAAGGCAAAAGGAAAAGAGGAAGGCCAAAGAACAAATTACGCCGAGAAATAAAGAAAGACATGAGAAGAATGAACAAAAATTGGACAGAACTGTAAAGGGAAGCTCATAGCAGAGTAGGTTGGACAAAACTGGTCAGCGGCTTATACTTCATTGGTGTTGACAGACGTATGTAAATAAGCGAATTTCAACTACTAGAAAATGTTTTTCAAATAACCACTTTCATTAAATTCAACCGTTTGAATAATTAATATTAACTTAGAAAAACATGTTTATATATATACATATTCGTATTTATCAATATTTCACATCATGATCATTTCAATAAATATATAAACATGAATTATCAATATCCATGATTATACTGTATTTTAAATGAAACAATTAACATAATTGTCAATGATTTCAAAATAATCCATGCAAATCTACCTAGTTATGTATATATATATATATATATATATATTCATAGAATAAATTGAAATTCATTTCATTCCTAGAAAGTTTAATAAGTCATATACACCTCTCAAGGTTACCCCACCATAGAATTGATTGATTGATTTTTCCGCTTCATTGTGACATACTTTGTATACTACTTAGAATATAATGTAATGTAATGTAAATGAATTTTTCATGTTATATGTAATAACAGTAGTTATTTTGTTTTTGAGTTCATCAAATTCAATTAGCATAATAGATAATAGTAAATATAGATTAGATTGTTTCAAAGAAGTTATATTTTAATAAATATTTAGATAATACTTATCAGTGCTTGGTGATTCATTCAAATCATGATTCGATCATTGACAAGCTATCATTAAAAACCTGAAAATACACTGGATGGCCATTTTGTCGTAGGATGCGACTCATCAGCAGGGCTCATTGATGACCTTGCAAGCAAGAATCTGACAATTATCATATTCCCGTGCTCACTAGTGACTAGCTTCGTGAGGAATCTTCTCCGAGTTCTAGTGGGAGGACGTGACCAGTGAAGCTCAACCTGTTCGGGTGTAGGCAGTGTCTACCGAAGACTGTGTATGAGGTTGCGCAACTCCGTGAATTGATCAAGTTAGACGTTAACACTGCTAAATACCGGCTCAGAAGGTCCTGAGTTCGAATCCTGCGGGGTGCAGGAGTCGTGGATGCGCACTGCTGACGAGTCCCATACCAGGACGAAAAGGTCGTCTTTCAGTGCTTCCAGGTTTCTAATGGTGATCTAACATTGATCGGTTCATGGTTTCAAAAATGTGTAAATTATCATATTCTCATTAATGGATAGCTTCGTGAAAGAATTTTCACAGTTCTAGTGAGAAGCGATGACCAGTAGAGTTCGACCATGTAAGATGTGATGCATTTATGCGCCGTAGACAATGAATGAAGTTGCACCATACCGTGGATCAACTGAAGTTTGACGTTAACACTGTTCAGTACTATTTTAGTGGTCAAAAGGTTAAGTGTTCGAGTACCAGACTGAAGGTCCTGGCTTGGCGCCGTGGATGCGTACCGCTAATGAGTTCCATACTAGAGCCAAAAATGGCCATCCAATGACTCCAATTTCTTAATGGTATTCTAAAATTGATCAACTCACAATTTTGAAGAAACTCAACAATCTCCACAACTCTATACGGATAAAGCTTTGAAAGATTTTTATTTGTAATTATCATTTTGATCGAACACTTCTATTAACTGTTATTTAAGAGAAATTGTTAATTTACCAACAGATCAATAAGTAGTTCATTTCTCTACTTTATCTTATCGGCTATGCGTCATAATAAAATCTGAATTAGTTAAGGCCTAAATACAAATTTCGCTTTTTTAAAACTTACTGGTTGATATTCTGTTACGAATACACGTAAACATGTCATTTTGATGTGCTTTAACTATTACAAGTTTACCTTAGTCAGAAAACGAGAGTGAGGATCGAAGATCCGGTGACATGACATGCTACTCTAATCCGATTGTCCCAACCGTCAATAAATAAAAGAAGAAGACTTGATATGAAGTAGAACCTGTAGTCTACAAACATCCAGAAAGTACTAAGTCTAAGTACAGAAGAAAGCAAGGATTCCTGACTGAGGATCCGGGTTCGGGTCATAAAACGTTACGGATAATGTGTATTTATACAGTTAAGTCGAGCAAGAAACAACATAGAAGTCTGTAACATTGATACTTAGGATGTCCAATGGGAAACATCATTTGAAGTGACATTGATAGTTAGTACGACCAATAGGAGACAACATTGAAGTATGTGACATTGATAATTAGGACAACCATAATATTAACCAATAGGAATCGACCAATGGAATTTACACTTACAAAAATAATTCTTCGTAGGATATTTGGTGAATATCCTAACACATTCATATCAAGATTTCGAACCTATTTAACTATATGGTGGTATAAATATCATTACTTCAATGACTAAACTCTTGTACAATGAAATTATAATACCGACACACTCATAATTAATTCACTGTATACTATAACTGCTGAAGATATTATAGACTATTATAACTGATCAACCTGATGGATAACTATGTTTAAGTTTCATAATTCATAACAAACTGAAAATACATATACATCCAACCAGTAGGTTTTCGATAGGTTGAAATATACACATCCTGAATTCAATCGCTATTTACCACGTAAAATATAATTTACTGATGAATGCAAGAGAATTTTAAAAAGATGTATCTCAAGCTACTTATATATTATTGATCAAGACTAATTCATCATTCACTTTCAAAACACAAGAAAAAATATCCAATCTTTATCTTCATCTTCATTTATATTTACAATGATGACAATTCAGCAGTGTAAAACAGAAATTACACAAAAACATTTACGGCACCAATCAAGTTGATAAAACATTTTTTTCGAAAATAAAACAAAAAAAATAGTAACACATGTAAAACTTTTATTTGTAACCATGAATCGATCAATGTTAGACCACCGTTAGAAACCTGGAAGCTCTGGACGGTCGTTTCGTCCTGGTATGGGATTCATCAGCAGTGCGCATCCACAACTCCTGCACCTCTAAGGATTCGAACCCAGGGCCTTCGGTATTGTGCACGAACGCCCTATCCGTTAGACAAACAAAACTTATCAATCTTCACAACAACCCCGCAAAGCAATTTCATGTGTCCACTAGTGACTAGCTTGGTGAGGAATCTTCTCCGAGTTCTAGTGGGAAGTCGTGACCAGTGAAGTTCAAACCTGTTCGGATGTATACAGTGTATGAGGTTGCGCAACTCCGTGAATTTGATCAAGTTAGACATTAACACCGTTAGATACCGGCTCAGTGGTCTAACGGTTAGAGCGTTTGCGCACAATACCGAAGGTCCTGGGTTCGAATCCTACGGGGTGCAGGAGTCGTGGATGCGCACTGCTGATGACTAGTCCCATACCAGGACGGCCGTCTTCCAGTGCTTCCAGGTGGACTAACATTGATCGATTCATGGTTACAAATTAAACTTAACAATCTTCACAACAACCCCGCAACACATGTAAAACTTAACAAGGAACACAAAAGTTTTTTGGACAATAAATAATATATATATATATATATATATATATATATATATATATATATGTCATCATAGTAGTATTTGACAATAAAAAATAAAAAATAAAACTTACATAATTCATATGTGAATGATGTTTGTCATTGGTTTGTTTCAATTCGTTTGGCACACTAGTATAACAGTTGCTCAATGATGAATTATTTCCAACTACTAATCGATCATGATTGGCGTCATTAGGCATAATGTTACCAGTAGTAGTATTATTAGTAGTACTAATATTAGTCGTAATCGATTGAGATGTCGCTGAATATTGATTCGATGATAAATTGAATTTAGAAACTTCTGAATACGATTGAGAAGTAGGCATGGTACAATTTGTCGATCCTTTTAAAAGGAAGGAAGAAGGCAAGTATGCAAGTGAGAGAAAGAGAGAGATAAAAAGGAATTGACTGGTGATGATTGCACATGCCGTTATGTAATAATGCGGTAATTTGCTAAAGAAAAAAATTCCACTGTTGGAACTTACTTTATTATCGATTGGATTTAAACTTCCTTATCACAAAAAAAACAACCTTACTTTAATATTGTTGAATGATTCTACGAGAAGGGCTATTTCTAAAGTATAAACAAGTATATCATTGTTTCTCCTGGTTACTGATTACCAATTTCTTCGATATCCACTGACAAATATGAATTGGAGAATAATGATTTCTAGTTAACATTTATCTAACATATATGATCAACTGTCTTTTTTTAATAATTTGTATAACTGTCCAGAGGTTAGGTGTTCGTGCGCAAGACCGAAGGTCCTGGGGTTCGAATCCTGCAGGGTGCAGGAGTTGTAGATGCGCAAATCAGGTGAAACGGCCGTTCAGTGCTTCCAGGTTTCCAATGGTGGTCTAACAATCACTGATTGATTGATGATTTCTAATATGCAACACATACTATAAGATTTTTACTTTATCATACTAAGCCAACATTAGAACAATGGTACTTGATACTTACATATAAAATGATTTTATTTGCATAAAAATCATTTTAAAATATAGTAAAAAGTAAGTTAGTAATAACCTCAAAAGTTTACGCTTAAAACGTCTGGTCTCAGTATATTTTGATCGTGTCTAGAGGTTAAATAATTTGACAGTTATTAGTTTTTTCAATCAATATTAGTCTTACTGTAAAGCTTAAAATCGTTTGCAATGGCACAGAAAGCAGCCACTATTTGTATTCTCTTGAATTCTAATCTGAATTCCTTATGACCTTCATCTTTGTCTTCTCAAATATATTTCACTAGATTAAACTGCTTGAATAACAT
The DNA here is from genome assembly GCA_944470395.2 of Schistosoma turkestanicum. Taxonomy (NCBI): domain Eukaryota; kingdom Metazoa; phylum Platyhelminthes; class Trematoda; order Strigeidida; family Schistosomatidae; genus Schistosoma; species Schistosoma turkestanicum. The sequence continues at coordinate 7,413,019 of OX103972.1, forward strand.
CTTCAAGCCCTAATCTTTTCGATTACTGCTCTTACTTCTAATACCTCTAGCACTATGAGATTTGAAGTGACCATAACGTCTCAGTGCTCGTGTGGCGACTTGGATTTATGGACGTAAGTACGAAGTTCTACGCTGTAACTGACTGACTATAAAGTCTTGATAAAACGAAGGACATTCTTTTTAGTTAGTTGAAGTAAATTTAAGTTGACAGATACCATAGAATGATATTGATAGGTTAAGCTATTAATCACTAACATTAAACTTGTAGATAAACTTCAATCTGGATTGAGATAACTGACCTCAATGTCAGTAGGGGCTGAAATCCAAAAATCCAATCGTTCTTTTCAAAACATACTTTTGAAATTTTGGTTTACGAAACTTGAGAAGAATTCCTTAAAGATATTTATAGATGACTAACACAGAATATCAGCACATTTCTTAAACAAGATGTATGGAGTTCTATCAGGTCCTGAACATCAGAACTAGTAAAGTGACTGATGACCTTTTTGGACACTGATTTCAGTAAAAAATTGCAATACAGCTCTTCTTCAAATTTGTGCATTTGAGAGGCATGACATCAGATGATGAATATATTAAAAAAAACTTAATCACGTCACAAAAATTCATCAGGGACATCGTTGTCACTAATGCATCTTCCACTTGTAAGCTATTTAAATAGTTTTCATATAATTGAAAAGTTTTTTTTAAGAAATAGGGGTTTCTGAGTAAATATCTAATTCAGAAGTTTAATTTCTTTGTTTATTAAACTATTTTTGAATTATTTTTTTCGGTTAGCGTTTTCTTAGCGAGTTAGCTTTCTATGGAATAGGGTCAGCGACCCCATGCCAAACCTTCCTCCTTTATCCGTGTTTGAGAACTTTAGTAGCCCTAGAAGGGCTCCAGGTGGAACTCAACACTCTACATCTACTTCATTGACTGTGAGAAAGCGTTTGATAGAGTGAAGGATCCTTCGAAACTACAGCGTGCCTGAGAAAGTAGTCAACATCAAACGGAATTCATATGATGGATTCAACTGCAAAATTGTTCACGGAAGACAACTGACAGACTCATCCAAAGTGAAGACCGGTGTCAGGCAGGGTTGCTTACTCTCACCCTTTCACTTCTTCCTGGTGATCGAATAAACTACGGAGACGTCAACATCTGGAGGGAAGCACGGTATCCAATGGATAGCCAGGATGCAGCTGGACGATCTAGACTTCACAGATGATCTGGCTCTTCTATCACACACACAACAACAAATTCAAGAGAAGACGACCAGTGTAGCAGCAGCCTCTGCAGCAGCAGCAAGTCTCAACATACATAAAGGGAAAAGCAAGATTCTACGATACTACGAAAGCCATCATCCAGAAGATACAAGTATTCATTAACAGTTGTCTACGCAAAATACTTCGGATTCGTTGACCAGACACCATCAGCAACAACCTACTGTGGGAGAGAACAAACCAGATTCCAGTGGAGGAGGAAATCAGGAAGAAGTGCTGGAAGTGGATAGGACACACACTACGAAAAGCACCTAACTGCGTCACGAGACAAGCCCTCACATGGAGCCCTCAAGACAAAAGCAAAAGAGGAAGACCAAGCAACACATTACGCCCAGAAATAGAGAAAGATACGAGGGGAATGAACAAACATTGGACAGAACTGGAGAGAGAAGCCCAGGACAGATTTTGTTGGAGAAAACTGGTGGGCGGCCTATGCTCCATTAGGGGTAACAGGCGTTAGTAAGTAAGTAAGTAAGATTCTACGATACAACACAATAAACGCCAACCAAATCACTCCTGATAGAGAAAGCTAGTCATCAGCCTATACTTCATTGTGGGTAACAGACTAAGTTATTTAGTAAGTAAGTTATTTCGAAATTTAGTGGAGTTTTTATTCTTGTACAATTTTTTTTTCTCCTCTATTGTTTAAATTGTCGAGATGTCAGTTAGTCAAAACGATTTTTGCGCAACAACAAAGCAAATCAAAGCAAAATTTCAAAATTAACAAGTGACAACATCAACGGTGTTTGTTCTGTTTTTTCCAATAAATCATCTGTCAGTAAAAATCCCAAATTTTATCATACAAAACATATTTTTTTCAGATCTTACAATATTTTCTTCTAAGGTATTCATTCCTGTTTAGTTTCTATATATTGTATATATATGTATTGTTTACAAGTTTGTCATTTGGGGTTTTAGGTGTTGTGATATGACAACTTGAACTAACACACAATATACAATCATTCTGTATTCTATCTAATATTATCTACAACTGACTAACTAATTAATTAATTAGTTGACATTGTTAGGATTTAAAATATTCTTTTTTGTAGAATAACTAATTATCAACTAACTATAAGCAAATAAATATTGCCTATCAAAACATAAATATTCATGGTCAGTTAGTTAGTTAGTTAGTTAGTCAATTACAAAGTAGAACTCTGTACATACATAAGTTCAGGTTGCCAAATCATATTAGCACACACAAAGAGATGTAATTGTCAATTCAAATCCAATAGTGATAGCGATAGTAGAAGAATTAGTAGTGGTAATGAAGAAAAGTAGAGTTCGAAGAAATTATTTAAGAAGTGTAATTCAGTGAAACAAATTTAGAAAGACAAAGATAGAGATTCAGTGAGATAAGGTTAGAAAGACTAAGGTAGAGGTGTTGATGAATCCAGAAGATTAGGATTTGAGAGAACACAAACAATGGATGCACCTGCGTCATTACAATCGATTTTGAGCCCTGTCATTCAAGGTCGCTAACCATCGATTACTATCATCTCGCGGACACAAACCAGGTAGCCTAAATCTACCAACATGACTCAGTCCACTTGTCAGTGACTTCATGAATTTGTGCCATGGTTTGGTTTGGCCGCCCCTAGCTTTCTTCCAACCTATTCCTACATCATGAAACATCGCTCGTCTAGGCAGTTTGTAGTTAGGCATTCGTAACATATATCCCAGCCCCCACAACTGATGAAGTTTCAATACCTCATCAACTGATTTGCCATTCTTACCTAGGTCTCATTTCTGAACGACATCATCGCTTACTCGGTTGTCCCATGATACATAAGCAATGCTTCGAAGATACCTATAATCGAATACTAACAGCCTACGAATATCCTCTAGTTTTACTGGTCATGTTTCACAGCGATAAAGTAGGACGGAGAGAAATGCTATGCAGTAGACTCGTCCTTTAGTTAGCAAACATTGTCCAAATATATCTATTTTATGTGAATAAGGATCCATTTGAAGATGTTCATATAATAATCCTAAATTCGAACAAGTAAACTTCATGTAGTAATCTATATTTATATTTGACCGATGATCAAAGTTGATTTGATAAATCATTTACAGATAGGTATCAGTAACATTGAAAACTAGAATGACTACAGATGACACAAGTGTTCATCAACAGTTATCTAAGTAAAATACTTCGGATCCGTTAGTCGGACACCATCAGCAACAACCTACGGTGCAAGAAAACAAGAATAAGCTCCCGGAAGTGAATAGGACACATATTGAGGATAGCACAAAACAAGCCCTCACTTGGAATCCTCAACACCAAAGGGAAACAGGATGGCCAAGGAATACACGACAACAAGAATTGCAGACAGACATGCAAAGATTAAGCAACAGTTGGTCAGAACTGGAAAGAAAACCCCAGAACAGAGTAGGTTAGAACATGCTGGTCTACGACCTATACTCCGTTGGGGGTAACAGACGTAATTGAGTAACTGACTAAGATACTAACCTTGTATTTTGATCTGTCCGCTTTTAATTCAATCAAAAATAGCCTAATAATAAAGCCAAACATTAAACAAAACTTCAAATCACAACAGATGCCCATTTCTATTCATGTACCGTAGTGAAGGAGAACACAGGTGAGGGCAACCGAATTGTATTCAACGAAAATTACAGAGTTACTCAGTAAAATAGGAAAACCATATCGTAACCACCGTTAATTTGCAAATCTTCAATCATCATCAATCCATTGTCCGACATTTCACTTATTCCATGCAGTTTCATACAAATTCCATTTCGTGTTCCCACTCTTCTTCCTTTCTTGATCTTCCCCCATCTACTGCTGCCAAACATTACCTTGACACTCACGTCATATACTACTTATAAGTAGCGCGCACCACAGTTCCAATGGGCATAATATTCAAAATTAAATCTTATTTGACCCTCCTTAACACAGCTAAAGCTACTACATAATATCATATTAATCGATGTACCTTTTAATAATTCATATATATATATATATATAAATCAATACATTCTAATTAATTTTTTTTTATAAAACTTTCCATAATATCATTTTCTATGTTGTAGGTAAACAACATTCTTGCATAGCATTGTTTCTTTATTGGTACTTTATTATTAGAGAGAAAAATGCACTAAGATTCAATTTATTGTTCACCTGTTACTTTTTTTTGTTAATCGTTTTTCGCCTCTCTCTCTCTCTCTGCCATAATTCATCATCATCAACAACAGTAGTAACAATAGTAACAACAAAGAAGAACAGGGTATTCGAAGTGGTAATTTGTATGTGTATGCTTTGCTTCAATCTCTCTCTCTGTCTTTATTCCTCCTTTTATTTTTAGAGGTATAGTAGTAGTTTGTAAAGATTAAATGATTTTACACTCGTTTTTTTTTCTCTCTCTATATTTCATGAATAAGATTAATAGTAAGTAAATAAGTAAATAAATAGTAGTATGAAAGAAAATAAGCGGAAAAGTAAAGAAATTTATTCTTCATTGTATACATACACTATGGAGAATAAGTGTAATTAGATAGGATAGATAGAGAATGCACATTCGAAACATCAAAAAAACTGTATGCATGTATGAGAAAAAAAGGAGAGAGAATATAGAAAACATACTATTCATATAGGGAATTGTTGAAATGATTGAATGAATGATTGTTAGACTACCATTGAAAGAAAAGGACGGGTGTACTGAGCAGCAGTTCGCTCCGTTCTCCTATATGGCTGTGAAACATGGCCATTAAGAGTAGAAGATATTCGTAGGTTACTAGTATTCGATCATAGATGTTTAAGAAGCATTGCTCGTATATTGTGGGACAACCGAGTAAGCAATGCTGTTGTTAGGAAACGGGTACTAGGTAAGGATGGCAGATCAATAAATGAAGTAGTGAAACTTCATCAGTTGAGGTGGTTGGGACATGTGTTACGAATGCCTAACCACTGACTGCCTCGACGAGCTATGTTTTGTGGTGTAGGAGTAGGTTGGAAGAAAGCTAGGGGCGGCCAAACAAAAACATGGCACGAGTCCATGAAGTCACTGACAAGTAGACTGAGTCATGTTGGTAGATGAAGGCTACCCAGTTGGAATCCGCGAGATAAAAGTCAGCGAGTGTTAGAGACCCTGAATGACATGGCTCGAAATCGTTTAGAATTGCGCAAGTGTATCCATTCGTTGTGTTCTCTCAAATCCTAATCTTCTGGATTCTTTAGCACCTCTACCTTTGTCTTTCTAACCTTATCTCACTGAATTAAACTTCTTGAATAATATCTTCGAACCCTAATCTCTCTGATTACTAATCACGCTTCTACTACCTCTACTACTATGGGATTTGATTTGACATTTGCGTCTCTGTGCTAATGTGGTATGTCAACATGAACTTATGTACATACGTACGAAGTTCTACGTTGCAACTGACTGACTGACTGATTGACCATTGGAAGAAACTTGGATAGATGTTTCGTCTTGGTATGAAACTGATCAATGGTTGTGCGCGCATTCATGACTCCTGCTAATCGCAGAATTTGAATCCAGATGTTGCGGATGCTAGATTCCCAGAACTCACTTGATGAAGGTCCTAATTTTGGATTTTTGTTTATGTTATTGCGCATAAGTTGCCCAGTTGACCTTCAGCTTACATTATCCACTCAGAAAATCCTTGACTGTCATTGGTTGACTAATTATCTTAGTAGACTATTTTGTGGCTCTCACCAAGTATGTTGCTATCATTGTATAAATAAGCTTGATTTGTGCGTTTGTCGGCCTCGTATTTTCTGAGTGCTTGTAGAATACACTTTCTATGCCTTATCAAATCTTTTTGATCTAGCCAGCCGTATCGGGGACAAACGGATTAGAATAGCCTATTGTGTCACTGCATCGTTTGTCTTCGCTCCGTTTATCGAGTAAGGTGAACTCGTAATAGTTTCAACCATATCAATTGACAAGCATATCATCAGGACCTTTTGTCTTGCACGCGAACGCCTAACTTCGGGATCACTGGTCCAGCATCCAACGGTGTTACTGTCTAGCTCTGATCAATCTAGGGATTTTGCGTCAATCCTGTGAGTAACAAAAGTCATGGACTCGCACTACCACTGATGAGTCCCAGACCTGTACAAAACAGCCATTCAGTACTTTCAGGTTTCTAATAATAGTCTAACAATGATTGATTCATTGATGACTGTAAACAATAAACAACAATCTCCATAACTCCTCTAATTCAACCATAAAATTCATACAAAACAAATAAATATTGAAAGTACGAAAAAAATAATACTCACCTTGTTTATATGATAAATAATCATCATGCTGATTGTTTAAATGTAGATTTTGATGTACAATAATAGATGATTCATTTGTATAAATCGTAGAAGAAGGTGATGGAGAAGGTGAAGATAGTGAAGGTGAAGAATAAATTAATGAGGATGAATTAATTGGTATTGGCTGATGGTGATGATGATGATGAGGTTGAGGTTGTTGAGAATTTTTTACAGATGAATTGGAATTATGATAAGTAGTATTGTTATCGTAATTATTATTATTATTATTACTGTGTATATTAATGAGTTGATGAGTTGAATGTTTTACACACTTATGACATTGATCATTATTTCTATAAATTCATTTTTAAATAAAAATAATAAGAAAAAGAACAATAAAAAATAATCAATAATGATTAGTTTTATAAAATAATTGAATTTTAATTTAAAAAGAATTTTTAAATGTTTAATTGGTTTTTTTTTATGATTGAACTTGACTAACATAAAAACCGTGTCCCTCTCTCTTACTTGAAGTTATTTAGTTGATTTGAATAATATCTAACGTGATTATGTAATCATAAAATAATTTAGCATTTGAAACATGATAGACTTAAACTGATCTATTGTAGTAATTATTACTTTGGTCATACTATACTCTGGCTGAAGATTCAATCTAAGATGGTACTGGAAATGGCACTAAATACACAGTTCATATAGCAGCAACAGGATGTTCAGTTAAAAGGAATTAATAGTTGCTGACTGACTGTTGGAAACGTTAATTCCCCAGAACTCACTTGATAAAGGTCCTAATTTTGGATTTTTTGTGTTTTCGAGCATGGGCTGATCAGCTGACTTAGAGATTACCTTTCCCTGTCGGAAAATCGTTGGGTGTTATTGGTGTTTCTATCATGTATATATAAACTCGGTTTGTGTGTGCTTGTCGACCTCATATTTTCTGAGTGCTTGTAGAATACACTTTAAACGACTCGTCAAGACTTCTTCTTTTACTTAGTGGATCCTTGGGACGCTCGGATTAGAGTAGCCTATCGTGTCACTAGATCATTTGTCTTCTCTCTCGTTTACTGACTAAGATGAATTCGTAATAGCATTCAAGCATATCAATTGACGAGCATATCACTGACACCGTACATTACTTCAATATATACGATAAATGTACTTCCTAAACAATTTTTAAACTTGAACACTGTAAACATTATAACAGAATATATTTATCCTTTAAATTAAACATTTCTATCTACATCAAGCTGCTGATGCCCCTGGATTGGTATAAATAAATTTTGTATTGATTATTTTCAGAATATATCATGATTAATGTTATGCTCGTCATTTGCTATGCTTGAAACTATTACAGGTTGATCTTAGTCGATAAACGAGAACCAGACAATGAACCAGTGTCCGAGTACGTTACTCTCATCCGTTAACTCAAAGGAACTAACGAAGAAGTCTTGATATAGCGTAGAAAGTGTATTCTAAAAACACCCAGTAAATACAATGATCTCAAGCACACAATGCCCGCTTATTTATACATCATAAAAACATCCTTAGGAGAGTCACAAAAATAGAACACTAAAATAACACGGTAACCAATCACAACCAAGGATTTCCCTGGTGGGAAATGTGATCTCAAGGTACAATGATCAGCCCATTAATAAAATCCAAAATTAAGACATTCCTCAAGTGAGTTCTGGGGATCTACCGTCTCCAAAAATTAAATAAAGTCAATGAATTTATTTATTTATGCAATGCTAAAGAGTCTTATATTAAGACGAAACATTTTGTTTAATCCTTCCTAGTTTTCAATGAAGTGGTGAAACTTCATCAGTTGAGGTGGTTGGGACACGTATTACGAATGCCTAACCACAGACTGCCTCGACGAGCTATGCTTTGTGGTGTAGGAGTAGGTTGGAAGAAAGTTAGGGGCTGCCAGACCAAAATATGGCAGAAATCCATGAAGTCATTGACAAGTGGACTGAGTCATGTTGGTAGATGTAGACTACCTGGTTGGGGTCCGCGAGATGAAAGTCACCAATGGTTAGAGACCTTGAACGACATGGCTCAAAATCGTTTGCAATGGCGCAAGTGCATCCATTCGTTGTGCTCTCTCAAATCCCCTAATCTTCTGGATTTGTCAATACCTCTAGTTTTGACTTTCTAACCTTATCTCACTGAATTATATATACTTCTTGAATAATATCTTCAAACCCCAATCCTCTTCATTACCAATAATACCTCTACTATCTGGCAACTTGAACGTATGTACATACGTACGAAGTTCTACATTGCAACTGACTGACTAAGTTTTCAATGATATTTACCATGCCCCGCCCATGGATCCCCACCCTTCAAACTAAGATCAGTCTCTATTGAATACAACTTAAAAACTGTAATTAAAGTTATACTATTTCATTTGAATGAAAACAAGTATGCACTCTGGAAAAGAAATGTTATATTAATTTGAATATATATTCAATCATTCACTAAACACATTTAAATTAACACATCGAAAAATATAAACAGTTCTATATAATAAAAAAATAAATGAATAACTTTATAGTTTATATCATGATTGATTTTGTGAGGGGTTGGAAATGTATGCATGAAGTGTAGTTTTCATTGATATCTAGGTAAGAGAATTGTTATTAACTTGTGAAATTGATCACAACTTGGAAATAAGATATAAATGTATTGAACAGAGAAACATTGATTATGGGTTATAAATTGATAAAAAATGAGAAATGAGTTAGCAGTTAGGCTGGGTTGTATTAAGAAATCGGATCGGTGTCAAAACATGTAGTTTAAGAGGTTGAAAGCTATTAGTGTAGATAATCAATGAACATCGTTAGAGTGATTGGAAGTAAGTCAGTCATTCAGTGAGTCAGTTCCAACATGGAACTTGGTACGTACATACATCATTTCAAGCTCCAATACCATATTAGCATAGAGAGATGAAATTTTCGGGTAAACTTTTAGAGTACTGGGGGTAGTAACAGTATCAATGGTAGTATAAAAGACTATGGATTGAAGACAAGATTCAATAAAACATAAATCATTGAAATAAAAAAAATTTGAAGAACTGAGAAGCCTAGAATTAGAGAAATGATAAGGAATGGATGCACCTGGACTATATCATTAAAAATCTCTAACCACTGGTTACGATCACTGTGTACATCTCAACCAGGTAGTCCACACCTATTAACACAGTTCAGTCTAATTGGTATTAACCTCATAGACTGGTGTTACGTCTTAGCTTGCCTTTACCTAACCTTTCTTCAGCTTACTCATATACCCCAGACAAGGTAGACGGTCTTTGAGTAAATGAATATCTAGCTAGTTTAGAATTAGTAGGAATCTATTGATCAATGCTGTCTAATTATGACTGGTCCTTTAGCCAGTTGCTAGTTTATCACAAAAACTGCTTTTACAAAAGTAAATCATTAATTCATAAGCCACAAGTAATAATCTACAAAAATCGTGATCATCTTAGCACCCGTCTTTGTTGAAAGTGAAAAAAATAGTATAGTGAAATCATAAAATACTACCTACAATATCAACTAACTATACGTTATCACTAATTACTGAGCATTTTTAACAAGTGAAGTAGCACAGTCACAATGATACAATATGAGCGTATGTAATATATATATATATATATATATATATATATATATATATATATTCTTGGTTAACCATCATGCCTGCTGCACATGCACGCCGCTGCATTTTGAGCGACACAAAGATTCTAACAAGAGCCAATAGTGCGATCACCCCCGCCCAGTACGGGAACTTATATGTTGTCTAGATTGGTCTGCAGACAGGTGGACGTCCAAAAAGCACGCTCACGAGCAGTGACCCCTGTTCGGGCACTTATGAACCAACAAGATCCACCCTACCAATCCACTACCCACAATCCCCAATCGGCATGGGCGGCAAGGCGGGCTTTCCCAGCTAAACCTGGCGCCCCGAACGGATTACCGAGCCACCCAGCAGTGCACTAACCAGCAGCCATTCCAACCGTCTGGCCTGCAACTGCCTTGCGCTGATACAATCGACTGGAGCCCTTCAGACCCCACATGAAACTAAAGGTCGAGTTTGTCCCACAAGGTCAGCCGGAACGTACACCCGCAAGTATTCGGCCAAGCAGAGTTACTCCCACATAAGTGGGCAGATATCATTGGCGTCCAGTACCCTTTCAGCACTGGATCACATAACCCAACTGGAGACCCTTGTTTGAGGGGCTTCGATGCCAGCTGACACAATACACCGAGATGCAGAGTGTTTGGGAAAACTACATAGGGTCGGCGTCAGGATCTTTACGGCTGCTTCCCCAAACAAATCGTCTAGGGTCGTCTTCAAGTATCCGCAAAAGCTATATCCCATTATTTTCAAATTTACCTACGCTTAATGGACGGGGTTCAGAATTGGAGGCGTTGAGTCCTAATTCCTCAGAGTGACAAACCGCATCCACGGCCACGCGACCATGAACACGAACCATTATTCTGGACCATGCTAGGCACGGTATCCTAAGCGTTCGGAACGGCTTTTAGGCGCAGCGCTGTAAACAACGCCACGTTGCCTGGCAGGACAACGAATAGGTAGCCACCACCACAACCCCCAGAAGGCTCCATTTATGCGCGTCACGTAATATACGCATTCAATTAGATGACGAGGCATTTGGCTACCTTAAAAGAGTCATAGTTACTCCCGGCTCAGTGGCGTTCGCGCGTAAGACAGAAGGTCCTGGGTTCGAATCCTGCTAGGTGTAAGATTTGAACTGACAGTTGCGTTTCTGTGCTAATGCGGTATGGTAACCTTAAACTGATGTACGTAAGTACGAAGTTCTACGTTGTAACTGACTGATAGACTGACTGACTGACTGAGGTGTAGCAGTCGTGGATGCGCACTGCCTCTGATGAGTCCCATATCAGGACGAAACGGCTGTCCAGTGCTTCCAGGTTTCCGTACATACATTTGACCCAACAAATGAATGATTTTACTTAACACTATTTCTTAAACTATCAAAATTATACTCTAAATTAAAGTGTTCGCCTAGATCAGTAATAATGTGGTGCGAACTACTTTTAAGTAGTATATGACGTGAGTGTCAACGTAATGTCTGGCAGAAGAAGATGGGAGGAGATCAAGAAAGGAAGAGTTAGAAGAACACAATCAAAATTTGTATGAAACGCATGGATAGTGACAATGGATTGATGTTTTGCAACAGGAACAGTGCAGTTCGATATGATGAACTGATATTTTGCAAATGAACGATTTACGATATGGTTTTCCTATTTTACCAATTAACTCTGTAATTTTCGTTAAATACAATCCGGTTGCCTCACCTGTGTTCTCGTTCACTACAATAAGACCTAAAATAACACTATGATGTCTAAAGTTTATCCCCATGAAAATTCATCTCTCAATTTAAAACACTGACAAATTACTGTCAATCAATACAAAACAGCATTAGATAGATTATCACATGTGATATCAATGCTAATCATTAATTTTTAACTTCCTAATTTTACAAAATCCAACTATTTCACTATGTAAAACAATAATTATAGAGACATGATTTGATCATTGATTAGTATATTTCGTGAGAGAGAGAGAGAGAGAGACAGAAAGAGCATGTGTGTGTGAGAGAATTTCTGTACAATTTGCTAGTCAAATCTAATTACAATATATGAAATCATAATTACCAAAATGGAACTAATCTAACAGTACTTGTAATACTACTATAAACAGTAGTAAGTTCAACATAACATGTGTATATATAAAACGCCATATGAAACAAGTCGTGCTTCGTATAGGAGACATGAATTACATACACCGAAATTGGAAATTTCAAAGTTTCCAAACAGTTCCAACTATGTACATCAACTACATATATACATATATGTACTGATCAATAGTTATTCTTCTTTTGCTTTCTGTGTGTCATAAAGTTATTCTGCCTTTTAAACAACAACCACAACATTGAACTAAATGTAAATGAGATTGTAAACTTGTAAGAAACAGATTATCATTATTATTATTATTATTTACGAAAAAAACATCATCTTTAGTGTTGTTCATGTTAATAACATTATCATCAACCGAACAAAGTGAATCTTGTTAACAAACTATTGTTAGCTAACATGTATACATATATGAATGATATAAAGCGAATTATATCATCTGACAATTATATGTTGTTCAGATATCTATGTATTTCTTACATGAGATTAAAAGTTAACAAGCTTTATAAATATGTTCTTAGTTATTAAATGTATCTGATTGCTTAAATCACTTGTGAACTAACTCAGAATAGATTATATTCTCAAACAAAACATTTAGGATTTAAGCTAAATAGATATGTATATATATGAAAACTTTTTGAGAAAAGTTTCAGTTTTTTTATCAAAACCGATAAAAAATTTGAGTATTTTAAAACATGAGGTTTTTATCAAGTCGAAACTTTGATGAAACAAGAAATCAAAATGTTGTAAGTTTAAAATACTTCGGTAATTCGTGACACCCATGAATCTAACAAAGTGTCTAAGAAAGATAGTTGTTTCTGTAAAAAAATTTTATTTCATTGAATAGATTCACACATTTGGTGTTTTAATAAATTGTGCATAATGCTATACACAAGTTACAAAATCTCGCGAAAGAGAGAGGGATTGGGATAATTACACACCTATGATTAAAGAAAATAGTTAGTCAAATGAAACATTGTATTGAACCCTTTTAATCAGGTTGAATAAATTATATACTGAACAAGACTGAATTCATACAGATGCTATTTCACAAAGACTAGTTGTATGAATTATGCAGACTACAGCAAGAGATTCATCAAAACATTTCACCCTGTTATATTGTGATTCATGTTGGTTTTGACATTAAGGTGTGACGAGTTTATTGTTTCATAACTGATCACCTTGAATCTAGACGGATAACAGAGAGAAACGTGACACGTGGTAACTCTAACTAATGTAATCCTTATAGGTTGGATTTCTGTTATCTGATATTAAGCTCGCATACTGGTCTTATTTCTGGTGCCAGTTATATATGTATAAAACATTCTTTTAACTTTCATCAACCCTAGTAATCATTTAATCTTTAAAAAATTCAATATACATGTGAAAAACGAAGTAGCTTGTTTTAGTTTTCAGTTGTCTCGAGACACGACACAGTAGATACTATTGATAACTCCACGAGAACTACAGTGAGTTTCTCTCTAAAGTGTAAATGAGATTGTAAACTTGTAAGAAACAGATTATCATTATTATTATTATTATTTACGAAAAAACATTAACTTTAGAGTTGTTCATGTTAATAACCTAACAAAGTGAATTTTGTTAACAAACTATTGTTAGCTAACATGTATATATATATATGAATGATATAAAGAGAATTATATCATCTGACAATTATATGTTGTTCAGATGTATTTCTTACATCAGATTAAAAGTTAACAAGCTTTATAAACATGTTCTTAGTTATTAAATGTATCGAATTGTTTAAATCACTTGTGAATTAGCTCAGAATAGATTATATTCTCAAACAAAACATTTAGGATTTAAGCTATATATATATATATATATATATATATGAAAACCTTTTGAGAAAAGCTTCAGTCTTTCATCAAAGCCGATAAAAAATTTGGGTATTTTGAAACACGGGGTTTTTATCAAGTCGAAACTTTGATGAAACAAGAAATCAAAATATTGTCAGTGATAATATACTATTGAATTATAAGTTTAAAATACCTCGGCAATTCGTGACACCATAAACTAGTGTAGTGTGTCAATTTTAGCGTGTTCTTATGCTCTGTAATTAGCTCGTCTAGTCAGTCGTTACTAAATAGCGTCTGAAGGTTTATAAATCGGAAGGTGAACACAAAGTTTTGAACACGTTTATTTAGGACACACCACAAAGCGAAGCGCAGAAGCAGTGAGTAAAACAAATGAAGCGACGTGGATTGGATAAGGCTGTTGAGCCAATTATAGAGCATAAGAACACGCTAAAATTGACACACTACAAATAGTGAGCCGGCCGTTGAATCTGCCTGACATTTCCAGGATTAATTTGACGATTCCGACGACAAAACAACCACCACAAATGGTGAGCCCGTCGTTCATTCATGTCACTCTCCAATTCGCTCTCTCGATTCATTCGCTTCATTACATTCGCCGATTCACTCGTTCGTACGTCTTCACAGAAGATCAGTAAGCACTAACTACATTATTCGACGATTGCGACGACAAATCGAACAGAACTACTAACTGGAAATCCCGACGCCATACAGCTACAAAACAGCTCTGGTACTTAATGCGTTAGCCTTCTCTAAATCGCTTCACAGGATTCGCTTCAGTCGCTCATTTGCTCACCAGCGTACACAATAATGGTGAACCCGTCGTTCGTTTTATTCAACACTATGAGTTCACCTTCTGATTTATAAACCGTCAGACGCTAGTTAGTAACGATTGTCTGGACGAGCTAATTACCGAGCTTAAGAACGCGCAGTAAATCGACATACAACAAATGATGAGTCCGTCGCAGTAAATGGCCACCACAAATATGGTGAGCCCGCCGTTGAAATGGGTCACCACACTAGGACCAATAAATCTATCGAAGCGTCTAAGAAAGATAGTCATTTCCATAACATTTTTGATTTCACTGGATATATCCGTCTATTTAGTGTTTTAATAAATTACACATAATGCTAAACACGAGTTATAAAATCTCGAGAAAGAGAGAGAGATTGGGATAATTACACATCTATAATTAAAGAAAATAGTTACTCCAATGAAACATTGTATTGAACCCTTTTTATCAGGTTGAATTATATACTGAATGAGACTAAATTCATTCAGATGCTATTTCACAAGACTAGCTGTATAAATTATGCAGACCGCAGCAAAAGGCCCATCAAAACATGTCACCCTGTTATATTGTCGGTTTTGACATTAAGGTGAGACGAGTTTATTTTTTCATAACTGATCACCTTGAAGCTAGACGGATAACAGAGCAGAACGTGACGCATGGTATCTCTGATGGATATTATCTTTATAACTTGGATTCCTGTAATCTGTTATGAAGTTCGCATATTAGTCTTATTTTTAGTGCCAGTTATATATATTATATATATATATATATATAACCTTCTTTTAACCTTCATCAACCTTAGTAATCATCTAATCTTTAAAAAATTCAATCTACATGTGAAAAACGAAGTAGCTTGTTTTAGCTTTCACTTATCTCGAGATACGGTATGTGCCATTGATAACTCCAAAAGATCTACAATGCTTTTCACTTTAAAATTCTCATGGAACTTATCTTAGATCGATCAGAGTTAGACACTAACACCACTGGATGCCGGCCAGCCCAGTGATCGAGGGTGTAAGCATTCGTGAGCAAGATCGAAGTTCCTGGTTTCGAACCCTGCAAGCAACAGGAGTCGCGGATACGCACATGACAATCAGACCGTCCGGTGCTTCCAGGTTTTTAATGGTGGTTTAACAATGATTCACTTATGATTTCAACGTTAAAAAAATCTATATACTTGACTGGGCTATTCATTTATCAGTTAGAATCTCGAAAATGAAGTAGGCAGAATAAAGGAGCGCCTCTAAAACTATAAGAGAAATCGCCGAAAGATTTTTTTCCAAAAGGAGACATTTAAATAAAAAAATATTTGTATGTATTTGACATCAAGGGCATACTCATAGCTCTAACTGTTGAGTAAAGCTCTTTAAATGACGGAAAAAGGAAATCCAAAACAAACATAGAGTTTATTCGCTTATTCAGTAGGCCTGGTTTGTATTTTAAAAAAGTTAAAATCCTAATTATTGATAACCGAAGTGTAGGGATGTGTGTGACTGACAACAAAATCGTAAACATAAGTATTCGGAGTGAGTTAGCAGTAAGCAAACTCCAGTTTAATTCGGCAATTTAACAAGCCAGAGTTTAACAAATAAGTCTGGTTTCAACCAAGGTTTTTAACTTTTTAAATCACGTATATAACGATGAATGCAGTAAAGTCCGTTCTCTGCCCTGATAAGGTTGATGCACGACCAAAAGCTATCTACTATTCAAATAATATGATGTTCAGGTCTTTTAAAGATAATTTTTCAAGTCAAAAAATTAATACTGTTAAACATTAATAAGATAAAAAAATTACTTCTGTAGGCTGAAAAAAAGTTTAAATGTAGTAAAAATGCACCATTCTCTTTTAAAATCCAAACTTATAAGACTATGTACACATATAATGAGGTTATCTATATGCTTTAATGGACTGAATATCATAGCATATTAAAAAACCATCTTAATTTATCACAAATTATGGAATATTTTTAGAAATTTATTGAGGTAATAAAAGGTTTTGCAGATTTAATTACTTTTAGGAGAATAACCAATAAAATAATGCTACTACTGGCCAGTATATCAATTCTTTCTACAGGATTACCATTCAAAGAGTAGGATGTCATGAAAATCACCCACTTTCTACTTATAAGTACCCACAGTTTGCCAGATAAACAAATTAAACAAAATCTCCATGTACGTAATGAACAAATGTGTTTTTAAAAGGAAACAGATACATAGTAAAGTTTTACAGAGTTTCCATTTGATATATTCTATTACTCTGCATATTGAAAAGCAAATCATTTCTTTCTAGTGATCAAATTTTGTTAAAATTGCTTAAATAATTTTACTTAACAAATGATCTTTGCAAATTTTACCTAAGAGTGATTAAAACAAAATTCTATGTATTTAAATATCTCTTACATATTTAACACTCATATTAAGATTTAACTATGTCATTAATCACCGAAAGTACGTGACCATAGCACCATTGTCCTGAAGTAGTGCAGTAACTTAAGCCAATACATATTTGTGCCAAATTCATAAACTGCTTACACCTGCATGCTCTTAAACCAAGCTATAGTGCGACATCTCTATGTAATATCGATTACTCTCTGTGGTAGTGCTCACCCGATTCAAACTTTGAAATACGATATCTTCACGTGTGCCAAGTACTTTCTCTCTGAGTTTATATCAGCTCATTTGTAACTTCTACAGTATGCATTTGACAGTTCAGGGAATGACTTGTTATTAAGCAGTATTCTAGCACTTCTGATTACCACATATAGCCATTACGACACAGCGTTTCATTTTCATTGAAAGTAACACGTGTTCAAATTTATTTTATGTGCATTTAACGCTAGTTATTATGGTGCTTTTGACCAACAAACGTCAAAAATAATTGGAGTTCCTTTATAAACTTCAACGGTAAGTATTCTTATATCAATTCGGACGCTTTATACACAAAAGTAATCGATTTCTAGACATCCGAAATTTCCAAGTTATATTTTACAGATCAAAAACTCCAATGTATTCTTAATCCATCAAGTTATTAGAAACACTTCAAACTGATCACTCAGTCAGGTGATATGTCTTAAAACTGGTAGCACTGAAACAGAGGCTTTATCCTCCGAATTTCGAAATTATTACTCAAAAAACTTTATTCCATAATTTATCGATTTTTGATCTTTACTTACTCTTAGCCATTATTAATATTTTAAACATCAGTTCTGCTCTTTTCTTTCCCTCTTGCTATTCCTACTTATCCATAGTGATGTAAATTGTGACAACATGAACCGATGAATATCTTTAACAAATCTCGTATTGTTTTCATCAATCTAGTTTGAAGCAAACCAAAATGGGTGCAAAATTAATTTAGATAGATATATCACATAAACTACATCATTAAATCTTTCCATCTATTTACCGATCAGTAATGTAGGGTCTGTTCCAAGTGCAACTCTGTCTAAAACTATTAAGTCAAAACAAAAAGCACTTTGAGTAAGACAATAATACAAAGTTATTAATCCAGCCGAAATTCACCTAATAAAAACCTAAAGAGCATTTAAAACTGAAATTTATACAAAGTCTAACCAAATCAGTCATGCCTTTAGTCTACAAGCATTAGATATTCAAACTTCTTGCAAAATTTATGTTTCCTAAGTCACTATGTAATTCCATTAGTTGAAGAAAATATCTTATTATGTATGATTTATTCATGTAGTTTAACTATACAGCATGAAAACTCATGAAAATCAAACTTTTCTTACTCATAATTCACTGGTGAAGTTCTAGTAGCTGCTTCATTGGCACGTAAGGATGATATGTATTTATCACAGAATTTTTCACCGCTTTCTACAGAAACTTCCTTTTTACTCCTCATAGCACTCATCTCCAGGGATTTAGAGTTATGTACAGAACAAGTGACTTCATTCACCGAGGGAACTGCATACGAAGAAAAGCTTGTTGGCAATGTTGAACGTAGTTTCGATCTGCTAAAATTAACTCCATGATTGTTTCCATACCTTGAATAGTTAGTGGTGAAAACATAATGCATTTCCTTACCTGTGAATTCTATAGGAATCTAAAAAACTGCTCGGAGCAAGACGAACATCAAATCGATTGGGGCTCGCATATCTTGTAATTTTGTCAGTCTGAATGGAAGGACGACTATTTGCAATTTCATGCATGCTGACTGATCTCATTTGTGAAGGACTTGCACCGAAACACTTCAAGTGCTTCACATCTTTTATGTTGGCTTCATGCTGCATAATTTTTATGATGGGATTGAAAAGGCTTTTTTAGCACATAAAGAACCCTGATCCTGTAGTTTCACTGACGTCAAAATCATGTTAAGATTTATAGCAGTTATAAGGCGAACAAAATGCGCCATCTATGTATTCAAAATATTCGAGATGAACCAAACATATGCAAACTTACATAACCGAAATAAATAAAGTTCACTAATCTAGTTTCATACCTGAATACTAACCAGTTACTGCTGAAAAAGTGACGCAAACAAACAAACATTGGACCTACAATGATAACCTCTTTTTCTCACAGTTACGTTGTGCCTTGATAAGTTAGTTTATCCTTTTTCTTACTAACTAGCAATTTCAGATTGACTAAAAGACGCTGAGTGTGATAAGTAGAGTAGATTTAAAAATTTAAAGCTAGACATACTTCAGAGTAATTTTCGCCATCATTCATTGTGCTTTTGACTAATTAAAATTTATGATGAACAAACACTGATGGCTTATAGGCTTTTATACAGAGTTGCCAACCCTTAGAACCTAGTACCTAAAAGCTGTCCGCAGCTTGAAGTGATATATTCATATGCTGACAAGGCATTAACAGAAGCTTATTGGAAAAGAACCTTCTGTCCTCTGATTCAGTAAATGATGACAAGACAGTGATTTCCGTTGTCCACCCACCAATCCGAAATTGTAATCATTTAAGTACACAATTATTTACTACACTATGTGTCTATAGGGATGAATAGGAGAGATTGTGCAATCTCCACACAAGCTAAGCCTCAAATGCGAGTTAATGAATGCTTTTCTAAAGTAAAGTTAGGCTTGATAATTTGACAGTTTGAGGCCTCAAGGTCGACATTGGTTTCACTGGTCGGTGTATGTTTGGATATCAACTTTCTGGTGCACACGTGCTCATTACTACAGTGCCTTTTTATTACTTCTGTTGTGGTTAACGAACTGCAGTATTTTTACTTGGAACAAATGTTTTTCATCTCTGGTGCTTCGAGTTGAGGACGTTCGGATATCAAGCGCCATACCGAATCTACTAATATTAAAATTCTGACCTGACTGTTTGTTGACAGTCATTTTGTGTATCATATGTTCATCAACTGAAGAAATACTGCCCTTGCTTTAACGATCCGTGCCTTCACATCATCATGTATGCCATTCTCGTCAATGATGCTGCCCGGATATGTAGCGGTTTTAACGTTCTCCAAGATATCTCCATCAAGAGTGATTTGGTTGGCACATGTTGTGTTGCATTGGAGAATTTCGCTTTTTCCTTTATGTATGTTGAGACTTGCTGATTCTGGGTCCGATGCTAGACTGGTCGTCTTCTCTTACATTTGTTATTGTGTGTACGATAGAAGAGCCAGATCATCTGCGGGGTCCAGATCGTCCGGCTGCATCCTAGCTGTCCATTTGATGTCTTCATAATCCAGTGGATCATCAGAAGAAAGAGAAAGGGTGAGAGTAAGCAATCTGGCCTGAAACCGGTCTTCACTTCGAAAGAGTCTATGAGTAGTTATCCGTGCATGATTTTGCAGTTCACTCCATCATAAGAATTGCGTATGATGTTGACTATTTTCTCAGGGACAAGGTAGTTTCGAAGAAGCCTTCATAATGTTATCCTGTCCACGCTATCGAATGCCTTCTTGTGGTCAATGAAGTTGATGTAGAGTAGTGATTTCCATTCAATTGATTGCTCCGTAATGATCCGTAATATAGCTATTTGGTCAGTACACGATCAATCCTTACATAATCTAGCCTGCTGATCTTGAAGTTAGGCTTCTACGAAGTCCTTCATTCTGTTTAACACCCTGTTGGAGACTTGGCCAGGCACTCAGAGAAGAAGAGCGATGCCTCTGTAGTTCTCACACTTGCTGAAACCGCCTTTCTTTAGTATTTTGATGAGGTCTCCTTCTTTCCAGTCTGTTGGTACATCTCCTTTATCGTAAATTTTGTTGAAGAGGATATGGAATATTTTTGCAGTTGCTGCCATGTCTGATTTCATTGCCTCTGTTGGAATGTTGTCTGGTCCTGCTGCTTTACCGCCTTTGATTTGTCTGATCTCTTCAATAGTTGGTGGGCCAAAATCGATTGGGATGTCCGTAGATGCTACCTTGATGTTGGGTAGGTTCAGTAGGGATGGTCTGTTCAAGAGTTCATTCAAGTGTTCTACCCACCTATTCCTCCACTCTTCTACGTTGCTGATTATATTGCCTGCCTAGCTTTTCACTATTCGTTCTGGTTTACGATGGTTTCCAGCGAGCTTCTTTGTTGTATCGTACAACTGTTCCATGTTTTCTTCTCTTGCAGACTTTCCCGCTGTCGTTGCCAGATCATCCACATATTTTCGTTTGTCAGCCCTGATGCACTTCTTCACTTTCGTGTTTGCTTCTGTGTACTCAGCTTGTGCTTTGACTCTCTCTGCTCTTTTTCGGGTGATGTTGACTGCTGCCTCATTGTCCCTCCTTCCTTAAATATTATCCAGAATACCAACAGTGGTCCATTCCTTATGATAATACTTCTTGTGGCCTAGAACCTCCTGACATGTTGTGGCGACTGCTTCCTCGATCACTTTCCAATTGTCCTCCAAAGTTTTTCCTCTCCATTGAGTATTTCGCGGACGCCCATTAATGTCAAATACTGATCGGATGTATATATCGGAATTCAAACACTCATCTATCGATTGACACTGCTATTGGTGAGTCATTTGACAAGGCTGCACCTCTTAAATTCGCCAACAAAATTATTTGTGGTGACTTCAACCTCCCTGGAATCAACTGGCTGACACTTCCATTCCACTACGCTTTGAAAGCCCGTCGGACAAACATGGTTGGCAACAACATGCACACCTGCCTACAGGAAACAACAACACTGTCGACTTGGTATTTGCTTTGATTTCACACCAACATCTGTGGCAGTTTGCGACCATGAAGTAGTCCCTAGCACCCTGCCGTTTATCACAAAATGTGACAAATCCAAAATAATAACGCGTTTCAAATGCAGAGACTACGAACCCGCTGACTGAGACAGCTTCCAGTTTATAATCCGGCACCGGACTACTACCGGCATTGGACTACTTTCTTTACTAGCATTGATCTCTCTGAAGCATTACCTATGATCAGTGTCACCATCAAATCTTCACTTTAAGTAAAGCATCAGAATTTTCATTAGAAACTAGGAAAGACAACTCCACTTTAAGCCTTTTCAAATTCTTTAAACCCAGCATTGACAGTCCTGTTTCGCTAACTAAATTTCACAAGGTATGTATGAGGAATTATCATCTCTTATTAGCAATTCACAACATCCTCGTATAGGCAGTCTGTGTCCAGTAATCCCCAATATTGATATTTCAGTGGGTCGCACTTACAACGTTAGGATCTAACGATTTCAAGTTCTTGAATGAAATAATGGACTCCATACTACCAATGTCCACAATAAAGTCATGACATGAACCAAGCGATGTATATAATCGCTTTTGAATATGAGCGTTACCTTTCGAAATGGTAGACAAAGATAAATGATCATTAGGACTAGCTGAATTATTGGGATCTAAATTACAAGATTTAGTACTACTTGAGGCAAAATGAACAGTAGCTTTGCATACTAGTTGAATGTGTCCTATCTTACCACATCTAAAACATTTAGCATTGCGAAATGCACATGAATTACAAGAATGAAGTTTTCCACATGATAAACATTTGCCAAACTTGGTCTCACCTTTGTGATTTCCTTTGTAATTCTTTATTGAGACACGAGAATAGGAACCTCTGTTAAACGAACACAATTTTGATTGACCCTGAGATTGTTTTTCATCATGACAACTAATCAGTGTATTAGAAATCTTCATCGACTGAATATCAAGTTCATTCAACACCTCGTAGTTAATGCACGCAGTTCTAACATCTTGAAAGGAACAGTTTGACATTCTTAACAGCCCTCTTTCCAAACTAGGTATGTTAATTCCTGCAACATATCGGTCTCTCAGCTGCACATGAAGTTGATCACCGAAATTACATTTGACAGCTTGTTTCTGCAATTCAAGAATGAATTGCTTAACATTTTTGTCATTTTGACGAATCATCTTATGAAATTTCGCCTTTTCACGGCATTCAAAACCAGGGCACTTTACATGATTTAATAATAACTCCTTAAGCATTGCATAGGGAAGTGAGATTGGTTTTTCTGGATATGCCAAAGTTTTTAATAAGCTGTACGCTGTACGAATGTCAGGAAAGGAGCCACAGTTTTATCATCTTTGACATCGTTCCTGGTCATACTCCAGATTTCAAACCTTTCCAAATAATCTTCAAAAGCTTCAGAAGTAGAATGAATATCTAACTGTTCCATTACAAGCTCCATTGCGACGCCAGTATGATGATTAGAAGTATGTGAATCAAGAACTACGGGATAAGCACGAACGAATGTGGTGTATTTTGAATTCGAAATCAAGCATTCAACAACAACAAGAAGTCACTGGTTCATTCAAACACCACAATAAACTTCGAGATAAAGTATGCTTACTCAGGTACATACAGTATGAATTAGAGGTTGTCATTCGATTAGAAATTGTTGTACGGTGAAAAATATAATTATCAGTGTCTATTACAAACTTTGTTTTTCTCCCTGAACATTCGGCTTCAATGTACAGACATCTCTGTGCTGATGCGGTATGGTAACCTGAACTTATGTACTCATGTACGAAGTTCCATGTTGTAACTGACTACTGACTGACTGACTACAAACATCCAGCTTCTTCAACTTTTCTTCTATCTATTTAACACATTCGGCAACTCTTCCTTCTTCATTGCTGTACTCCTTGATTTTTGGGCTATATGACTATGATTTACTTTAATAATAATGATGATTAGTATGAATTTTATCTTGACTTGCCACAGCATTGTCTACTTCAGCATGAAAGTTTAAGCAGTGCTCTGGTTATATACATACGGTTGCCTCGTTACTGTTTTTTCTCTTTCTCCCTTTTGTCCCTTCTCAGAGCCCTATTTGCAGTGGAAAATTGTGGTGTTTGAATGAACTAGTGACTTCTTGTTGTTGTTGAATGCTTGGTTTCGAATTCTAAATACAGTACATCCGTTCGTGCTCATCTTGTAGTTCTTGATCCACTTACGTTGTTTCTCGCCTTCTTCACTTCGCTTCGCTTTGCTCATACGCTTTTCCTTCTCACGTCTGTCTGCACGAAAGATTACCTGAAATAACTTCATCCAAGTGAATCTATATGTGTCTTCTTATTACTGCCATCGCACATACGGGGTACGCCTAAGCATAACATACGGAAACGGAAGGGAGGATTTATTTCATAGCATACATAACTGTTGGTAAATACCGGTATCATTGTGGGCCACTAAAGTGGTGAGCCCTACTTTGAACTTAACGCAGGATTAGGATAGTGAAAATTGTTTCTTATTAATGCTGATATATCAACAAAGTGCCGGAAATTTATGTATCATTTCGAACTGTACAGCCGAAGAAAAGATCAACAACTTCTTTAGCTAGTCTAGCTAGCTGAGATATCTCAACTACTTATCCTACCCCATCATCCTAAATCCCACCGACAGGCAGAACGCTTTGTTGAAACCTTCCCTAGACCTCTGCCCACGGGAAAATGAGGGGACTCTGAACCAGGTAGTCACCAAGCTCCTAACATCTTGCAGAACTACTCCCAACTGATGGAAAGTTACCGAACGAAGCTATGTTTGGGAGAATCATCCAGATAATTCTCATAGCCACTTTGACGTTTGACAAGGCGGATAACCCTAAACAAAATGTAGATATTTGTAATAGTCATGTAGAAAATATCCTAAAAACATCCCATGAAAAAAATCAATGCTATTCAGAAATAATTGAAAAAAAATGGACACAGTTTCATATAAGCTTCGAGGAGCCTGTGGATCATGAACTAGATATGTTAAACAAATCCACAAGGACAGAATAGAAGAGATCACGTGAGATGATCAGACGGATAAGCAAATTGATATGGTACGGACGCTTACAAGATTAAAACTTCGAAAGGAAACAGATATAACCCATGAAGAAAATAGCGTATGCGACATACAATAAAAAGATGGGGACTATGCCGTCGAGCAGCCAGTAGGCCAAAAGTAGTTTCGAAGGGGAATTATTATTTCTTAAATGAAGACTTTGAAGAGCTGAGAAGTATTCCTTGAAAAATTCTATGTATGTATGTTGAGACCTACTGCTGCAGAGGCTACTGCTACACTGGTCGTCTTCTCTTGCATTTGTTTTTGCATGTGCGATAGAAGAGCCAGATCATCTGCGAAGTCCAGATCGTGCAGCTGCTTCCTAACTGTCCCTCCAGATGTCGAAGTCTTCATAATCCAGTTAATCACCGGGAGAAAGAGAAAGGATGAGAGTAAGCAACCTTGCCTGACACCGGTCTTCACCTCGAAAGAGTCTGTTAGCTGTCCTTCGTGTAGGATTTCGCAGTTGACTCCATCATAAGAATTCCGTATGATATTGACCATCTTCTCAGGCACACCGTAGTGTCGAAGAAGCCTCCACAGTGTTTTCCTATCCACGCTATCGAATGCTTTCTCGTAGTCGATGAAGTTGATGTAGAGTGGTGAGTTCCATTCAATTGATTGTTCCACAATGATCCGCAATGTAGCAATTTGGTCAGTACACGATCGATCCTTACGAAATTCGGCCTGTTGACCTCGAAGTTGGGCATCTACGAAGTCCTTCATTCTGTTTAACAATACCCTGTTGAAGACTTTGCCTGGTATTGAAAGAAGAGTGATGCCTCTGTAGTTCTCACACTTGCTCAGGTCGCCTTTCTTTAGTATTTTGATCAGGTATCCTTCTTTCCAATCTGATGGTACTTGTTCCTCATCCCAAATCTTCTTGAAGAGAATGTGAAATATTTTCGCGGTTGCTTCCACATCTGCTTTCATTGCCTCTGCTGGAATGTGGTCTAGTCCTGCTGCTTTTCCGCTATTTATTTGTCTGATGGCCATACTGATCTCCTCAATCGTAGGTGCGCCAATATTAATTGGGAGGTCCGTGGATGCTGCTTCGATGTTAGGTGGGTTCAGTGGAGCTGGTCGATTCAGGAGTTCCTGAAAGTGCTCTACCCACCTATTTCTCTGTTCTTCAGTGTTGTTGATTATTTCCCCTTCCTTGCTTTTCACTGGTCGTTCTGGTTAACGATAGTTTCCGGCGAGCTTCTTTGTAGTTTCATACAATTGTCTCAAGTTTCCGTCTCTTGCAGCCCTTTCCATCGTGATTGCTAGATCTTTCACATATTTTCGTTTGTCAGCTTTGAGACTCTTCTTCACTTCCCTGTTTGCTTCTGTGTATGCAGTTTGTGCGGTAACTTTCTTCGCTTTTGTTCGGCTGACATTGATTACTGCTTTTTTGTTCCTCCATTCTTCATTTTTTGCAAGAGTATCAACAGAGATCCATTCTTTGTGATGGTGCTTCTTGCGACCAAAGACCCCCTGACATGTTCAAGTGTTTGCCTCCTTAATCCCTTGCTAATTGTACTCCAATGTTGCTTCCTCTCCATTGAGTAGATGCTGAAAGGCCTGGAACCTATTGGTGAATGCTATCTTGAATTCGATGAGCTTTACGGTATTCCGAAGAAGAGCCGTATTAAACTTCTGTGATGTTGTTTCCTTCTTCAGTTTCAGTTTCATTTTGGCGATTAGCAAATGGTGATCTGAGGCTATGTCAGCTCCTCTCCTGGTTCTCACATCCTCCATAGTCCTTCTGAACGTTTTGTTGAAACAGATATGATCAATTTGGTTTTGAGTAGTGTGGTCAGGTGAAATCCATGTGGCTTTGTGTATGTGTTTGTGGAGGAATATTGTGCCACCGATGACCAGTTTGTTGAAAGCACATAGGTTTGCAAATCTCTCACCGTTTTCGTTCCTTTCTCCCAGTCCATGTCGTCTCATGATGTCTTCATATCCAGTGTTGTCCATTCCAACCTTGGCATTCAGGTCTCCCATAAGAATCGTCAAATCCTTTGGTGAACATTTCTCGACGATTGACTGCAGTCTTTCGTAGAATTGATCTTTAACGTCGTCATTGTAGTCATTGGTAGGTGCATAACATTGGATGACGTTCATTGTAATGTCCTCTTTCTTTGTTTTGAAGGATGCTTTGATGATCCTGTGTCCATGATATTCCCATCCTATCAGTGCCTTTTGTGCATGTTTGGACAGCATCAGTGCAACTCCTTGTGTATGTGAAGCATTTTCCTCTTCATGACCAGAGTATAACAGCAGTTCCCCTGAAGCTATTCTCAGTTGTCCTAACTGTGTCCAATGTGTTTCACTGATGCCGAGCACCTCGAGGTTGTATCTTTTCATTTCTGCCGCAACTTGAAATAGTCTTCCAGTCTCCCACAATGTACGAACGTTCCATGTACATAAAAGAATGGTTGCTCTGGTTGTCAGAAGAGACATCGGCCCCGTGACTTCCGAGGGAACTCGGCTTTCATCACGCGACGTCATAATTCTTCTTCCAACTCCCATGGCAGAGTTAAAATGGTTTGAATTATTTTTTCTGGTTAGCGTTTTTTTGGCAAGTTAGTTTTTGACGGAATGGGGTCGCCAACCCCATGTCCAACCCTCCTCCTTTACCCGGGCTTGGGACCGGCAGTAGCCCCGAAGGTTCTACTGGCGGAATTGAGCATAAAGTTAACTTTAATCATTATTTTGAAGGACTTTACCTCTAAATGAATTGTTAACAAGCAAAGAGTGGTAGTTTAGTTGAAGATTTTAAAGATAGGGTTAGAATCAAGTAAGATCAAGCGACAGCTCAGTGGTACAGAATAATGTTTCGTCTATATCCTACTAAACCCACAGAATAAACTCTCGAAATATCTGGCGTTATTAGAACGTCCTAACACCAAGGTACGGTAGTTTAACGCTTTAGTAATATGCCTTCCAGTCATAATATCGCTGATTTTAAGCCCATCATGTTTACCTTGTTCTGAGAGCCTGGTTAGTATCACTTCTCTTTACGCCTGAAGTGTGACTAAGAGACCAGCGCACAAGCTCATACTTGTTAAATGAGTCACATTAGTTCTAAAACCCTAGCAGTAGAAGTGAAATGAATCAGAAAATTCGTTATGGTAAATTAATACTTCTCCAGATATCGGACTGATGTATGTTACTTAACGCCAATTAGTGAGTTCCAGCCAATTGATTTACTAACATAATATTTAGGCAGTAAGTTCAACTCTAATAAATACAAACACTTAATCCGTTCACCGATAAGCTTTCATTTAATCACCTCAAAAACAAACACTATGCACACAATAAGAAACCATTTTAGAGAGATATACAATTCTTTCGTGCACAGATTTCCTCTACAATAATTACTGTTTAAATTCATACAAATATAGCTTAAAAGAATATCATGACAAATTATTCCATAGTAGCTTGATCAGAAGTTCCTGTGTCCAATTCCACAAGGAATACTCATAGTAGGAAGTCACAGTTTTCAAGTGATTTCTGGTATCCAGTGGCATTACACAACTCCCTGTGTGGTGCGCGATACTTGTAAATTGTATATGACACCAGTGAAAACGTAATGTCTGGCAGCAGAAAATGGGGGAAGATCAAGAAAGTAAGAAGAGTGGGAACACAATGGAATTCGTATGAAATGCATGAACAGTGAAATGTCAGACAATGGATTGATGATGGATTGAAGATTTGCAAATTAACGGTGGTTACGATATGGTTTTCCTATTTTACTGAGTAACTCTGTAATTTGCGATAAATACAATTCAATTCGGTTGCCCTCACCTGTGATCTCCTTCACTACACCTGTACTAACATATTTCAGATTTAATAAAATGTGTTGATTCACAGTCGGATCCTTCTGAGAAGTTCCAAGTTGTGACAAAACAACTAGTCTAATTCTCTTCAATTATTAACTGTTGTTTATTTTCTAGCTAATATCACTTAATAACGAAAATTGTTTTCAGTCTACAGAAAACTTGATTTCTAAGTCGCTCAAACACAAATTTAGGCTAATAAATTTATACTACTATCAAGTAGATCATTTCAATAAACCTCATATTTTGTGAACGACTAACTGTTACCGTTAAATTTAGTTAAATAACACTATTTCACAAAACACTTTGTATGCATAAGTCTCAGAAGTCAAAAAATGAGGAATACCAATGAACACATTACGCCGGAGAATTAGAAGTGAACATCAAAAGAATGAACAACAATCGGGTAGAACTGGAGAGGAAGACCCGGAACAGAATAGGTTGGAGAATGCTGATCGGCGGCCAATGCTCAATTCAAAGTAACATGGTAAGTAAGCAACTATTACTATTACAACCAGGTATGTTGGAATGCTGAACACTATTAGATTAAATAGTAAAGCCTTCAAATGAAGTCTTTTACTAAATTTTCACCTTAATATGTACCACTTACCAGTTATGTGTTGAGTTCAACATACATAAGGAACAATGTACACATTACGAATAATCATAACCAAACAACCAATAAAAATAGTTCAAAATATGACAAGAAAATGTTGTCCACGTGTGTATTTTCTACAGTCAACAATAAAATGTCTATATCTCTGTAAGTTTATAGTCTATAAACAAAACAACGGATAGAATTTATTTATCGAAATCCAGAACTATGTTCACAACAGAGTAAGTTATTTCACAAGAAATATGTCTAAATAAATAAATAATTAGGAATACCGCCCCTAACTCAGGTCTCATACGGTCGAAAAATGCAAATTTCGGTATTGCGAATAAATCATTACCCGACAAGAGAAAGTGTTTGAGTGTTTGAGCTTATTTGCACCAAGCTGAGCTGCATCTCTTGCCATCCTATGCCATACGATGTATATCCCATAAGCTATAATGCTATATGGAGCTGAAGGTTTCCTAAGAGAAAAATTGTGAATGGCTTGGCATCGCTTCGGCATGTATTGCTAACAGTTCATATACAAAAGTGGCCAGCATGGTGACCAATTTCATTGATACTGGTGGTTGTTTACCAACATTCCCGAGGGCTGATGTCATCAGGGTACTGTATTGCATATCACCATTACTAATAATAATGAATTTGACAGCCATCTAGAGGGCAAGGGTCGAAATGGCCTGTTCTCATACTTTGCATATTGACTGACGCAATCATGGATCAAAAACAATCACTATATATGTATTAGTGTATACAAATGGTGTGAATGGTCCACTAGGATGTCAGGTACCTACCTGTGTGGCTGCACCACAGGACTGACCCAGATTCTTCACAATGAAATGTTAAGATGTGGGTAGTCTCCTTGGTTCTCCTGAAAACCAATGTAAAATTACCCTTGACAATAGAGGGTTAATTTATATAAAATTAAAAATTATGCATAAATAACTGAAGTTAGACATGTATACTATTGGATTCCTGATACGTGGTCTCTGGTAGTTAAACGTTCACATACAAGACCAAAGGTTCCACAATCTGATACTTTATCTGTAGGTCATGGATGTGCATTTCTGAAAAGTTCAATACTAGAAAAAAACATTTATTCATTAATTCTTGGTTTTCAGTGGTTCACTACCTAAGTAAGATAAGTTCATGATTTAAACGATGAAACTTCAACTCTCTCAACATAAAAATCCCCCCAAATAAAGAAAATGAAATAGTTATTTATCTTACACATTTGAAATCATGAATCGATCAAAGTTGGACCACCATTAGAAACTCACAGGCACTGGACGGCTATTTCGTCTTGGTATGGGACTCATCAGCAGTGCGCATCCACGACTACTGTATCTCGTAGGATTCGAACCCAGGGTCTTCTGTCTTGCGCTCGAATACCTAACCTGTGAACCACTGAGCTGGTATCTAACGGTATTAATGTCTAACTTCAATCAATGTGTAACTTAACAATCTTCACAACCCCGTAATGCAGTTACCTATGCTCACTAGTGACTAGCTCCGTGAAGAATCTTCTCCGAGTTCTAGTGGGAAGTTGTGACCAGTGAATTCCAACCTGTTCGGGTGCACACAGTGTATGAGGTTGCACAACTCCGTGAATTGATAGAAATCAGACTTTAACACCGTTAGATACCGGCTCAGTGGTCCAGAGGTTAGGCGTTCGTGCGCAAGACAGAAGGTCCTGGGTTGGAATCCTGAGAGGTGCAGGAGTCGTGGATGCGCACTGCTGGTGAGTCATACACCTGGACGAAACGGCCGTCCAGTGCTTCCAGGTTTCTAATAGTGGTCTGACTTTGATCGATTTATGATTTAAAATATGTAACTTAACTATCCTCACAACCCCTTAATTCAGTATACTATGAATTTCATTCTAGTAGGGGATCTTTTGTTTGTTCTATATTGAGAACGTTTTCCAATAGGGTTAGGATATTCACCAAATATCCTAAGAGTACTATTTTTGGAAGTATAATACTGTTGGTCGATTTCTATTGGTCAACATTAAGGTCGTTTTAACTGTCAAATTCAAATACTTCAATGTTGTCTCTGATTGGTCGTCCTAAATTGTCAAAGACACAGAATTCGATGCTCTTTCCTATTCGACCTAAATGTATAAATACGCACTATCTGCAAGACTTCATGTTTCCATTCCTTCCTGCTTACCTCTATTCTGTACTCGACCCAATCAGCAACCAAAATAATACATCAGCCAGTAAAAGTCAAGGATTTTCCGGGTGGGAACTGCAAGCTGAAGGTCGACTAAGCGTTTTGGGCGCGAAAGCAATGAAATTCAAAATTTCAGAAATAAATTACAAAATTTGGACCTTTTCCAGGTGAGTTCTGGGGTATGCTGAGGTTGATTATTAATTACGTTCAAGGCGCAAGGTAAATATACAACTACAATAGAAGCGTAACACTGACTCAAAGACTTTAGCACTGGCTGCCGTGTCATTGGTTAGCTCATGGACAAGGTCACAGAAGTCGATATTCTGACTGGTGGAATTTATCGTGCAGTATTAGTGAGTGGGCGTTTACTAATATAATGCTCTCTGATTTCATTGGGGACGATAGATCCCCAGAACTCACTTGATAAATGCCTTAATTCTGGATTTTATGTTTCCGAGCATGGGCTAATCATTTGACCTTGAGATCACATTTCCCACCAGGAAAATCATTGGCTATGATTGATTGCTGTGTATTTTAGTGTGCTTTATTTGTGACTGTCCCAACGACGTTTCTTTGATGTATAAATAAACGTGATTTGTGTGCTTGAATTCACTGTGCTTGCTGGGTGTTTGTAGAATACACTTTCTACTCTATATCAAGACTTCTCGTTAGCTGTTCGGGGTCATCGGATCAGGATAGCCAACCTGTACTCTAGTTGATTGTCTCGTTCTCGTTTATCGACAAGGGTGAACCCGTAGTGGTTTCAAGCATACCTGGTAACGAACCTAACAGTTTTTTAACACTTTTTTTCCTCACATCGTCCAAATAGGTCGCACTTAGATTAGCTAGATTTCCAAAAAACCCTTATGGAGCTTATATTCTATGAGATTAAATATTATATGATATCACGATACTACTTAATAGTAGCTAAAATTATTATGGTAAATTTTTTGACAAACTAATCACTCATCTGTTTGCAAATATTTTTTTGTAAAAATACACTGAATAAAAGCAATAAAAGTGTACAAATAATTCATTTGCATTGTATGTTTTTCTATCTGTTTATTGATTTTTAGAAGTCAAAATGATTGAGTCTCGAAGAGAACATCAAATCTAGGATAAAGGTAACTCGAGCTTACTAGTGTAAGATAGAATGAAATCTGCGTCCTGGATCTCACTGCTAGCCACCATCCATTCGTGATTATAATATTTGTAACTTAATCACAGTACTGAAGTAGTCCGTACGCAATTCACATATCCCGAAATGAGACTGACGAATGGCTATTGTAAACATCAGTGATAATATTCAAATAACCAGTAATAAGTCAAACTTCACCCCATTGCACAAGCCAGTGGTCAGCTGGACGCAGCAGTTAAGTGGATAACGTGATGATATTTGAAAACGAACAGCACCAGGTTCGAGTCCTGGGGTGAATATCCATTCTGTGATGCGTATGCATCCAAATTAATGATGAAACTCAAATAGGCGTAAACATGCTACCTGGATTCCGCTACTACCCACCATCCATCTCTGCTTAGAAAAATGTAAACACTTTTATCAAATAAAGATTTTAGAGTTATAAAAAGAATAAGTTTTGTGAATTATCGCTTTTATGCTGTTTAAACACCTAATTATTGGTACAAAAGGATACCTAAATCTTTATGCGTCTCACAAATCATTGAAAATTTATATTGTCTGGAATAGTGTCCAGACACACAAACCGGAGTAGATGATTTTCTTAGGGAGCTACTCTCCGAGCCTTTGACCTGACAGTCCCATTCACAATGCAGTGGATAAAAGTTAAGAGATGCAGTCCTACAGTAGCTGGCTACCGATAATAGGTCTATGTGCTAATTGTTTGTTCCGGACCGTGGAATCCATATGCACCATTAGTTTGGAATCATAGTTTTTCAACTCCCCTAAATGGATACTTTCTACCAATGAACCTAGTTCAGATCCCATCGGACATTCTCTATTCTTCTGTTCAATTTCATGAACAATACTCCCTTCATGAGAAGATAGTGAATAGAACTTCCTTGACAATGACTATACACGAACGACCATATAAGAACATTTAGAAAGCAAGAGTGAACTATTCCCACTCATCCAGTATATATTGACTACCTCTAATAGATGAATTATAGGTAAGAGTTAAGTTCAAGAATGTCTCTTATGTCCTATTTAACACTCATCAATTGAATAAAACCTGCATTGTAAAATTGATATTTACATTGGGGCTTACACTTAATCCTAATTAACTGCAAACTTCGATGCTGAAATTAATTTAGTGCATACAAAAAGATTCATAGACTTTATAAATGAATATATCTGACTCACATATAGTTGATTTACTTATTTACAAGTATTGATTGATTGACTGATTGATTGAAAGTAAGAAAATCTGTTTTCTAAAAATTATTCCTTAATGAAGAGGATTTATGGAAAGTGTATTATTTTCATAGTTCAAATCACGAATTGATCTAAGCTAGACTACTACTATTAGAAACCTAGAAGCACTGGAGGGTCGTTTTGTTCTAGCGGGGGACTCATCCGTGGCAGTGCACATCCATGACGTGCACGTGTGGAAATTGAACCCAGGACTTTCTGCCTGACTTGCGAACTTTTAACTTCTAGTCCACTCATTTAGACATTAAAACTATTAGATGCCGAATCAGTGGTCTAAAGATTAAGCGTTTGCACGTGAGAGAGAGGGTCCTGGGTTCGATTCCTACGTGTGAACATCTTAGTAGGGAAATTATGGTTTTCACTATTGAGGAGTTCCACACCACGAGAGAGAGATAAAAAATTATCCAATGCTCTTTAGTTTTCTCTGGTACCTACTAACTTACTTACTTATGCCTGTTAAGCACTATGGAGCATAGGCCGTCGACCAGCATACTCCAACCTATTGCGCCATGAGCCTGCATTTCTACTGTAATCCAACTATTGTTCATCCTTCTCATGCTTGTCTCCAATAGTCGGCGTAAACTGATCCTAGGCCTTCCCCTTTT
This sequence comes from Schistosoma turkestanicum, assembly GCA_944470395.2. NCBI lineage: Eukaryota > Metazoa > Platyhelminthes > Trematoda > Strigeidida > Schistosomatidae > Schistosoma > Schistosoma turkestanicum. The sequence continues at coordinate 7,447,811 of OX103972.1, forward strand.
TCCCCTGATCATTAGGGATCCGTATGAGGGCTTGTCTTGTGACGTAGTTGGGTGCTTCCCTCAATGTATGTCCTATTCACCAACTCCAGTGCTTCTTCCTGATTTCCTCCTCCAGTGGAATCAGGTTTGTTCTCTCCCACAGTAGGTTGTTATGGATGGTTTCTGATTAACTTGGGACCCTCAAAGCGAAAAGAAAAGAAATAGACCTAAAGAACATACTACGCTGGGAGTGAGAGGCAGACTTCGAATGAACTATTATCAACTGAAGACAACTTGAAAAGAGAAGCCAGAGCAGAGTTTCTTGGAGAAAGCTGATAGGGGGCATATGTTCCATTAGGGCTAACATGTGTAAGTAACTAAATCAGAAGGTAGGTAAGAAGGTAGGAAGGTAAGTAAGTAAGTAAGTAAGTAAGTAAGTAAGTAAGTAAGTAAGTAAGTAAGTGGTGAAGTAAGTAAGTAAGTAAGTAAGTAAGTAAGTAAGTGGTGAAGTAAGTAAGTAAGTAAGTAAGTAAGTAAGTAAGTAAGTAAGTAAGTAAGTAAGTAAGTAAGTAAGTAAGTAAGTAAGTAAGTAAGTAAGTAAGTAAGTAAGTAAGTAAGTAAGTAAGTAAGTAAGTAAGTAAGTAAGTAAGTAAGTAAGTAAGTAAGTAAGTAAGTAAGTAAGTAAGTAAGTAAGTAAGTAAGTAAGTAAGTAAGTAAGTAAGTAAGTAAGTAAGTAAGTAAGTAAGTAAGTAAGTAAGTAAGTAAGTAAGTAAGTAAGTAAGTAAGTAAGTAAGTAAGTAAGTAAGTAAGTAAGTAAGTAAGTAAGTAAGTAAGTAAGTAAGTAAGTAAGTAAGTAAGTAAGTAAGTAAGTAAGTAAGTAAGTAAGTAAGTAAGTAAGTAAGTAAGTAAGTAAGTAAGTAAGTAAGTAAGTAAGTAAGTAAGTAAGTAAGTAAGTAAGTAAGTAAGTAAGTAAGTAAGTAAGTAAGTAAGTAAGTAAGTAAGTAAGTAAGTAAGTAAGTAAGTAAGTAAGTAAGTAAGTAAGTAAGTAAGTAAGTAAGTAAGTAAGTAAGTAAGTAAGTAAGTAAGTAAGTAAGTAAGTAAGTAAGTAAGTAAGTAAGTAAGTAAGTAAGTAAGTAAGTGCCTAAGTAAAAAAATAGGTGAGTAAATTAGTTGGTTGGTTAGTTAGTTAGTTATATCAAACGGGTGTACATCCGAGAAGCATTCAATCTCCAATCAATTTCTGCATTTCTTGCTACTATTCATCAGCATAAATCATTACATGATATTACCTACTTATTCATTTATTTACTTATCTACCTGTTTGTTTGTTTTTCTTGTACATTTTTTTTATAAAGTCTTCTCTTCAACCTGAAAAACACTCGTTTCTCCTTATAAACAAATAAAAACAGAGGAACACTAGACATATGAATAAGCTCTTTGAAACAATAAAACTGAAGATAAGTCAACAATCATTATGAAGTATGAAGTAGTAGAAGAGAAAAGGAACAATGGATTAATAAATATCAATACATACTACTAATGAGTAGTATATTTAATCTTTTGAAATAATTTTGAAAAAATTAATTTTTTTTAATCCTTTGAGAATACGAATGAGATTGGTAAAAAAAAACCGGTCAGCAAGAGCAGTTAGTTACAACATAAAGAGGAAAACAGTTTATTAAAATTCACCGACGGCACAACAATCGTAACAAATTATTTTTACTGAAAAATATTCGTTCAACATCAAATGAGGCAACAAGGTAGACACAGATTGTCTTTCCTTCTCTCTCTCTCTCTCTCTATTGATGTTCCTTGTTGTCATAGCAGTCTACCTCTCCCCTCTCACTTTCTCTGTTAGAAACGTACCTAATTACTTATGCCTTATTATCTATCGAATTCTATCTGTTTAATTTTTTTCTGTTCACCTATCTATCTCTGTCTGTCTGTCTGTCTATCTATCTGTCTGTCTGTCTATCTATCTATCGAACATGTAGAAAGCAAATGACATGAAAGCACTTACTTCATAAAAGTCGAATATTATTTGCATTTTTTTTCATGAACAACAAAAGCTGACGGAGGACTACTCTAAGTCATTAAAATATTTACGAAACATATACAATATAAGTCAAAAAAGGGAGATAGTCATAATAATATTTTATAGATTAAAAATTGATTTAATTCTTGTGTTGTTGTTGTTGTTGTTGTCAGTCGGTGCATAATGCTTTTAGCTTGGTAATTTTTTTTTCAGTCTCATGAGACAAAACGTTTTTTCTTTCTCTTTCTGAGGCAAAAAAAAAATCATTTTAATGAAAGGAATCAGAAGAATGAGAGTACATCAAACACAGAGGGGGTGGATGGGTGTATATATATATATATATATAGATGAGTGTAGATATGTGCCCGTGTGTGTGTGTGTGTTTGAGTGTACAGGTGATAAAAATGCGGAGACAAGTAAATGGCACATAGAATTACGATATTTTCAATTAGAGTAATGGAGATTAGTGTTTTTCACACATTTGAAATCATCAGTCAATCATTGTTAGATCAACATTAGACACTGGGAAGCACTGGATGGCAGTTTCGTCCTGGTATGGGACTACTCGTTAGCAGTACTCATACACAATTCCTGCTACTCTCAGGATTCAATGTTTTTTAATTAAAGTTATGGAGATCAGTGTTTTTACACGTTGACATCATCAACCAATCATTGTTATGGTTGATTGGTTTGATTATGACCAGTAGTTTCGTGCGCTGTTAAAGGTATGAGAGCAGATGTTACTTCCCAGCTGCCGACGTCATAGAAGGGTTTTTCTTGAACAACCTGTAAGAGAAGTTGGATTAGTGCTGGTCTTAGAGACCTTGGAACATGACCACAGAGCCCAAGAGACAACTGCTTGATGACAGTCACGAACGGCCTTTTTATGAGAAGTTTTTAAAGTGTTAGCTCCGCACTTCAAATGGCCCTACCGATGGAGATGGAAATCTGTGGAGTAAGGTGAGGTGTGATATTCTTAGGATAGACCTTTTCTAACCCTTTCCTTCCTTGTGAAAAAGCAGCATCTCTGCAGATGCTGGTTGCCTGAGGAAAACACTTTACTGATGTCACACCCCTTCACAGTCAGCAATACGACTTCGCCCTCAGACCCTGAGTTGCTACTTCTAGTCTCATCGTTCTCCAGTCGACCTGCCTGGCATGGTAGAACCTTCAGAAACATATGTTCCAGCCAATATAGCTCGATCGGGTCTTCATGATAGTCAAGACTGACCAGGTGGCAGCTACGGTCGGGATTGTTATGATTATTACTATTTTAGTTTCCGTTAAGTCTTTTTAAAGGAATTCTTCCAACTGAAAAAATCTTACATGACTGTATTTTTGAAAGAACTGTACTTACCTATACAATGTGCAATGAAAAATGTTAAAACCAGATGTAATTAGTGACTTATTGAGAAAGTGCATAGTTTACTAGCAAAACAAGCCAGCTACTGTCTGTCTTCTGTTTTCAGATATCTCCTGGTCTTCAAAACACTATAATCGCATCATACATCCATCCAAATCCGATACTCTTTCGCTATAGTAATAATTTCACGATAATACTCCCATGAATACTACTTATAAACGATGTTGCGAGTAGTATACACCAAATTTATCCCTTTACTATATTTTGATGAAATGTTCATCTATTTATTAGTTTTTTACATTTATATTAAATACATAAAGTGTGATTTGTTGGAGAACTCCAAAGTATTCCTGGGAAAAGTTTATAGAAGTGTAGAAAACACTTAGCAACATATTTAATCAATTAGTACTGAATCACACGTTTTGGAGAAGAAAGTAGAAAATGTATGATTTGAAGTGGATATTTACCTATAATGTCACTATGGTTCCAGAATCTACCAAAATCCTAAGGTGATGGGTAACTATATAAATACCCTCGTTCTTCTGTATAATAAACTCATATTGGAATAAAACGCTGTTGCAGCATTTCGGACTTTTTCTCTTGTGTTCAAATTGTTATGTATATTTAGCCAAGGATTATTAGAAGCGTTTTGTTAGAAGAGTTTGATTAAAGTCAAACTTAACTCAATAATCTGACAGGTTAGTGCTGACTCTAAAGCCTAATTATCTTATGTACGAGCCTTGGTGATTACTTACTTACTTACTTACTTACTTACTTACTTACTTACTTACTTACTTACTTATGCACTTACTTACTGACTTACTTACTTACTTACTTATTTATTTACTTACCTACTTACTTGCTTACTTACTTACTTACTTACTTACTTACTTACTTATGCCTCTTACTCCCAATGGAACATAGGCCGCTAACCAGCATTATTCAACCTACTTTGTCCTGGGCTTCCGTTTCCAGTTCTGTCCAATTGTTGTTCATCCTTGTTATATCTATCTCCATTTCTCGGCCTAATGGGTTCTTTGGTCTTCCTTCTATGTTCTGACCTAGAAGATTCCAATTCAGAGCTTGTCTTGTGACGCATTTGGGTATCTTATCCACTTCTAGTGCCTCTTCCTGATTTCTTCCTCCTCTGGAATCCGGTTTGTTCTCTCGCACAATAGGCAGGGCCTTGATAATTCAACAGTTATGAATTCATACTTCTAAGACGTTTCCCAATTAGAACAAAAACCTTCTACTGAATGCTTTCTAGTTTTTTATGGTTGTTTAATTAAAAGTCACTTCATGATATTCTGACTTACTAACCTCACCTATTTCTCATTCAGTCCAATGAAAATTATCTTTTCAAGACAATTTATGACATATGTATACAAATATATCGAGAAATACATGGTCTGTTCCAGCCTTTGGACAAATTAATCAATCAATTTCTCTGAAGTTATTCACATTCCTTTGGATCTTGTCAATTATTCGCTCATCACCTCGGCAGCTTTTGCTCGAGTGTGAATGTTCCTGCTTACATCACTTATTACATGTCAAACTAAGTTATGCCTCACTGGTTAGCGTTTTTTGGCAAGTTAGTTTTTTGGTGGAATGGAGTCCTCAACCCTATGCCCAATCCCCCTCCTTTATCCGGGCGTGGGATCGGTAGTAGCGCCAAAGATTCCACAGGCCTCACCGAAATCATTTGGTTCACTCACCTTCTCCAGTTCGCTCCGCTTCGATTAAACCCATTATATTCTCATGTCTACCTGCGTGAACAAACACATTGAAACAAAACTTATCCAACGAAAATGCATATTTGACTTCTTATTTATCACCGTCTCACAAAAACGGCGTTCACCTCTAAACACACGATATGCAGGAATTCAATGAAAGTGTGGTGCGCGCTACTTATAAGTAGTATATGACGCGAGCGTCAACGTAATGTCTGGCAGCAGAAGATGGGGGAAGATCAAGAAAGGGAAGAGTGGGAACACAATGGAATTTGTATGAAACGCATGAATAGTGAACTGTCAGACAATGGATTGAAGATTTGCAAATTAACGGTTACGATATGGTTTTCCTATTTTACTGAGTAACTCTGTAATTTTCGTTAAATACAATTCGGTTGCCCTCACCTGTGTTCGCCTTCACTACAAAAGATTTATTTCATAGGCATATTTAATTTATTCATCCAAATCGCCATCGAATCACATTGTCATTAAGAGTGATGAACCCTTCTTCATCGGAATTTTAACTCAGCCATCAAAAAAAAACACAGTATCTCCTTTCTTCTCTCTCTTTCTATCAACAACTTAATCGAACACATTTCACACCCCATCATGTATCTCATTCATTTGAAAAATGATCAATGAATACAGTAAACTTTTAAACAACTAGTTTTTTTTCGTTTCAATGTTCAAAATTATTTTCGTGTTATCGTGTTATCGTGTTCCTTTTTTTTCAATTTTCCTACTATTAAACAATTGTTAAATTTATGTCAAATAAAATTTCAATTTATTTATTTTTTACATATTTATAGATATATTACTTATTTTTTCATAAAATAGTAGTAGTAGTAGTAACAACTGTTCATTATTTTTTCCAGAAAAAATAATAGTACACGTAGATTCAATTGGTATTTAACAAGTCTATTATTATTTTGAAACTGTTGATACTATAATAATAATAATAATAATAATAATAATAATAATAATAATAATAGTACAATGCATACATGTAATAGAAACAGAGAGAATTATTATTATTAATATTATTTTTCTAGACAATGAACGAGCATAAACTTAGTGAGAAAGATCGTAGGAGAGACAATGAACGAGTGATGACAACTGAAGTGTCATATGTGAAACTTGTATAAAAACAAAAAAAAGTAAAAATAGTTTTTAAATTTTTTTCATTTCAATATAAATGTCAAGATAGTTCTTCTACTGTACGGAGGAGGAGACTTGAAGAATTATGAAAGCTATCAACCAGTAGATACAAGTATTGATTAACAGTTGCCTATGTGAAATACTGAGGATTCGTTGGTCAGACACTATTAGCAACAACCTACTGTGGAAGGGAGAACAAACCAGATTCCATTGCAGGAGAGGAATAAATCAGGAAGAAGCGGTGGAAGTGGATAGGACACACACTGCGAAAAGCACCTAACTGTGTCATAAGACAACCCCTCACTTGCGATCATCAAGGTCAAAGGAAAATAGGAAAGCCAAGAAACACATTACGCCGAGAATCGGCGACAGACATGAGAAGAATGAAAAAGGATTGGACAGAACTAGAAAGGAAACCCCAGGACAGAGTTGGTTGGAGAAAACTGGTGAGCGGCCTATGCTCCATTTGGGGTAACAGGGGTAACTAAGTAGTTTCTAAACTTATAACATACATCAGTGAATAAATAAATATATTCTTGGTCAATCAACATGCCTGTAGCTAATGTATGTATTCTGCTTTTACACAACATAGAAAGTTACACAATTGACTTTAATAATGATTTCTGCTGCCTGAGGATATGTACATGTTGTCTCATTTCTTTTGCAGGTCAGTCTGACATTCGATCAGTATACGCATGAACAGTTGTTACCACTGTACAGGTGCTTATGAATCAACTCAGAATATTCAGTGAATAAATATAAGTTGGATGAAGTTACATATGCCTACACCCCCGTTACCTCCAGAGGAGCATAGTCTGACGATTCGTGTTCTCCAACCTACTCTGTTCGCCGTCTTTCCTACCAGTTCTATCCAATTGATGTTCATTTATCAACGTGATGTGTTCCGTGGCCTCCCTCTTCTCCTTTGGCTTGGCGGGTTCCAAATGAGGGTTGGTCTTATGACTCAGTTGGGTGCATTTCTCAATGTGTCTGTTAGGATATTCATCCAATATCCTAAGAGAATTATTGGTCAAATCCTATTGGTCGATTTCTATTGGTCAAAATTATGGTCGTTTTAACTGTCAAAGTCAAATACTTCAATGTTGTCTCTTATTGGTCATCCGGACTATCAATGTCACTTCAAATGTTACTTCCTATTGGTCTTCTTAACTGTCAATGTCAACACTGCGATGCTGTTTCCTATTCGACCAAAATGTATAAATACTCATTATCTGTAACATTCTATGACCACGACTAGGACCAGGATCCATTCCAGGATCCCTAGTCCGGGATCCTGATTTCTCTTCTGGATTCGGACCTCGTACTTTCTGGATGCTTGTAGAATACATGTTCTACTTCATATCACGTCTTCTTATTTTTACTCAATATGGGGGTTGGGATAATTGGATTTGAGTAGCATGTCATGTCACCGGATCCTCGATCCTCTCTCTCGCGTTTCCAACAAGGTATAAACTCGTAATAGTTGAAGTATATCAAGTCTACGTGTTTACGTGCAGGCGTAACAGTGTCCTGTCCACTTCCAGTGCTTCTGCCTGATTTCTTCCTCCACTGGAAGAATCTGGTTTGTTCACCCTCCCACATTAGCTTATTGCTCATGATGTCCGCCCAAAAGGCCAAATAAAGTAGACAAAATACATAATTCGAAATATATATCTACGAAAAAGTCCTAGACTAAATGAAATTTGTATGCATCTTAAAGGAAACACTGACAGTTTATGGAAATCAATACGCATTATTTTCAAACATCCATTTTGCCTATTCAATAATCCAAGTAGTTTGTTGACTGTAAAATATACTCTAATTGCATTGTGTATTTCAATCTTATGACATATCTAATCAACTCTATACTACTTATAAGTCATTTTGTGAGTAGCATCCATGACGTTAAGTTGTTACTTTTACTGTTTTCGTTTGCGCGTGTGTGTGTGTGTGCATATTCCCTTTAATAGTTAGTTGTATTGCCGAAAACAATCATTATCTGTGATTTATTATCTATCTATAATCAGATATGCTGAAATTGATTTTGAACAGTGTTGTTAAACGTGATAAATCATGTTTCACAGAATGAAGAAAACTTTGACATTATCGTAGATTGACTTTTTTTGTCTAATTAACAAAGAAATATTTCACATTAGGGAAAAAAACGTAGAATATCATTCAATTTGTACACTAAGTGACATATGGTCTATATATATATTACTTACTTACGCCTGTTACCCCCAATCGAGCATAGGCCGCCTACCAGTTTTCTCCAACCAACTCTGTCCTGGGCTTCCCTTTCCAGTTCTGTTCAATTTTTGTCCATTTTTCTCATATCTTTCTCTATTTCACGGCTAATGTATTCCTTGGCCTTCCTCTTTTCCTTTTTCCTTGAGGGTTCCATGTGAGGGCTTGTCTCGTGACGCAGTAAGGTGTTTTCGTAATGTGTGTCCTATCCACTTCCACTGTTTCTTCCTGATTTCCTCATCCACTGGAATCTGGTTTGTTCTCTCCCACAGTACGTTGTTGCTGATAGTGTCTGGCCAACGAATACGAAGTATTTTGCGTAGACAGCTGTTAATAAACACTTGTATCTTCTGGATGATGCCTTTCATAGTTCTCCATGTTTCCGCTCCATACAGTAGAACTGTCTTGACATTTGTATTGAAAATCCTGATTTTGGTTTTGGTTGAAAGTTGTTTGGAGTTGCAGATATTTTTCAACTGTAGAAACGCAGCCCTTGCTTTGCCAATCCGTGCCCTCACATCTGCATCGGATCCACCTTTCTCGTCGATGATGCTGCCCAGATATGATCTATATATATATATATATATATATATATATATATATATATATATATATATATATATATATATATATATATATATGATACGCTCGTCAATTGATATTCTTGAATGCTATCACGAGTTCACCTTAGTCGGTAAACGGGAGCGAAGACAAATGATCCAATGACACGATAGGCTATTCTAATCCGAGCGTCCCAATGCCACACTAAGTAGAGGAAGAAGTCTTGACAAGACGTAGAAAGTGTATCCTTCAAGCATCTAGAAAATATGAGATTTCTTCGAGCACACAAAACGAGGTTATTTATATATGATAGAAACATCCTTGGAAGAGCCACAGAAATAGCGTACTGAGATAACACATCAACCAATAGCAATCAAGGATTTTCCGAGTGGCAAATGTTAGTTCAAGGTCTACTGAGCAGCTCATGCTTGAATACATAAAAATCCAAAATTAGGACCTTTTCCAAGTGAGTTCTGGGGATCTAACTTCTCCAACAGTATATACATGTTGAAAATTCTGGCATACTAATTAACTTGGTTTGTTAACTAGTGTATAGAGTTTTTCAATAAATATTCATGAATATGATATTGTTGAAATGAATGACCGGGAAAATCTGTTGGGGATGTTAGATCCCCAGAACTCGCTTGATAAATGCCCTAATTTTGGATTTCATGTTTGCGAGCATTGGCTGATCAGTTGACCTTGAGATTTCATTTCCCACCAGGAAAATCCATGGCTGTGATTGGCTGCTGTGTATTTTAGTGTGCTATTTTTGTAACTGTCCCAAGGACGTTTCTATGATATATAAATAAACGAGAGTTGTGTGCTTGATTGTATTGTGATTGCTGGGTGTTTGTAGAATATACTTTCTACGCTTACAAAGCCTTTTATCTTCAGCTTCGGATTGAAGGTAGCCTATCTGGACCCTGGTAATTGTCTCGTTCGCGTTTATCGACTAAGGTGAACTCGTAATAGCTTCAAGCGTACCTAGTGACGAATATAAAAAAAATCATGAATCGTTAATATTTCCAAAGATTTGATATTTTTATTCAAAATGATAACGATGAGGTGGAATGAAGATGTCAACATCTCAGCGGAAGCACGAGATACATTGGACAGCTCGGATGTAGCTGAACGATTTGGACTTCATAGATCGTCTAGTTGTCTTAACCAACATACAGAAACGAATACAGATGAAGTCGGCCAATGGGGTGGCAGCTTCTGAAGCAGTTCTTTACTCACACAAGGGAATTAACAAACTACGATCCTCTGATACAACAAAACGCAGTATGCACCAATAAAATCACACTTGAAGGAGAAGCTTTGGTCAATATAACTGATGAGCAAGAGGGATCTTACATAGACGCGAAGATAGGGATCGGCAAAGCAAGGACGGTATTTCTACAAGTGAAGAACATCTATAACTCAAAACAACTATCAACGAATATTAGAGTCAGGATTTTGCAATACAAACATTAAGACAATTCTATTGTATGGCTGAAAAAGTACCGGGATTGGACAGAACACACATTATGTATATCATTCAGCTGCGCCTCGAGGCCAGTCCTAGATTGGAATCCTCAAGGCCAAGTAAAAAGAGGCACATCAAGCAACACACTGAGCCGTGAAATGGAGGCAAACATCAAAAGAATGTTTAGTGACTGAGAACAACCTGACAGTGGAGTGCTGAACAGAATTGGTTGTAGAATACTGGTGGGTGGCTTATGGTCCACGGGGGGAGGGATAACAGGCGTAAGTAATTAAGTTCTACTTCCCGTTTACTGACACTAAGGATTGAATTCGATCGATGTCTAACAGTGTACATTCTCGCTCAATGAATATTTTCTAAAAAACTAACTCCAAAACTAATGTTCTATTTCACTGTCTACTTATAGGATAAAAAGTAGTATTTACTGCTAATTTTCAAGATCTTCATATTTAACCTTTTCAAAAAAATATTCACTAATATGTAATCAGATTGGGTTAATTTAATGTCCTCCCAGTTCGTTGAACATACATCAGTCAGTGTCATCTGTGAAGATCTTAACATCCACCTTTCCTGAACAGGTCAATCGTCAGTAAACGAATTACTCTAAATAATATTTTCTTTTATCATTGTTAGACCACCATTAGAAACCTGGAAGCACTAGACAACTGTTTCATTCTAGCTCGGGACTCATCAGTGGCAATGCTCATCGAACTCAGAAACTTCAATCTCGCCCTGGAACGCTTAAGCTCTTCAACCATTGAACTTGCCGGTATCCAGTATTGTTAATGTCTAACTTGAATCAATCTACTACGGATATTGCGCAACCTTACTCATTGTCTTCAACCAGCTAACTAACTCACATTTGACAGGGGTTGAATTCCAATGATCATGACTTTTCACTGGGATACCGAGAATTTCATCTCGTAGCTAGTCACTAATGAGTACATATTTTTCATTGCTTTTCCATATCAAAAACTAGACATTATGATTGAAATCATGAATGAATCATTGTTAGTCTACCATTATAAACGCACAAGAACTGAAAGGCAGTTTCGTCCTAGTTCGAGAATCATCAGTGGCAGTTCACACCCACAATTTCTGTCACTCGTAAGATTCTAACTTAGGACATTCGATCTTGTGCTGGCGAATGCTCAATTTCTAGACCATTGTGCTGGTTGTCATCCAAACTCTGATCAATCTCGGGAATTTTGCTCGACCTCACCCATTTGTCTTCAATAGGTAACTAACTGTCTATACCCAACATATTTTATGAAAAACAATAATATATAAGAAAATATATCAATCTAATTTATGTACATGTATACACTCACACACACACACATACATACATACGCACTTCTGAAATATATATATATATATTATCTACAATTTCTACTTGTTGGGGACAGTAGATCCCCAGAACTCACTTGATAAATATCTTTATTTTGCTTTTTATTCAAGGGCTAATCAGTTGACCTTGAGATCGAACATTTCCCACCAGCAGAATCCTTGACTGTGATTGGTTACTGCGTTATTTTACTATGCTATTTTTGTGACTCTCCCAAGGACCTTCGGTCTCGTGCTGGCGAACGTCCAATTTCTAGACCACTATGCTGGTTGTCATCGAAACTCTGACCAATCTAGGGAATTTTGCCCGACCTCACCCATTTGTCTTCAGTAGGTAACTGCTTATTTTATCTACAATTTCTACTTGTTGAGGACAGTAGATCCCCAGAATTCGCTTGATAAATGTCTTAATTTCGGACTTTATTCATGGGTTGATCAGTTGACCTTGAGATCACACATTTCCCACCAGCAGAATCCTTGACTGCGATTGGTTACTACTGTGTTATTTTAGTGTGCTATTTTTGTGACTCTCCCAAGGATGTTTCTATGGTGTATAAGTAAATGCGATCGAGATCATTGTGCTTGCTGGGTGTTTGTAGTCAGTCAGTCAGTCAGATGCAAAGTAGAACTTCTTACGTAGGTAAATCAGTTCATGTCGCCATACCACATCAGCACAGAGCTATAATTGTCAATTCAAATCCAATAGTAGAAGAGGTAGTCAAGGTATTAGAAGTAATCGGAGAGGTTAGGATTTGAAGATATTATTCAAAAAGTATGATTCAGTGAGAAAAGTTTAGAAAGTCAAAACTAGAGGTGTTGAAGAATCCAGAAGATTAGGATTTGAGAGAACACAAAGAATAAATGCACCTACGCCATTTCAAACGGTTTTGAGCCATGTCGTTCAAGGTCTCTAACCATTGGGTTACTATCATCTCGCGGACTCCGACCAGGTAGTCGACAACTAACGACATGACTCAGTCCACTTGTCAATGACTTCATGGATTTCTACCATGTTTTGGTTTGGCCGCCCCTAACTTTCTTCCAACCTACTCCTACACTACAAAACAAAGCTCGACGAGGCAGTCGAGGGTTGGGCATTCGTAACACATGTCCTAACCACCTCAAATGATGAAGTTTCATTACTTCATCTATTGATCTGCCATTCTTACCTAGCACCTGATTCCTACTAACAGCGTCGCTCACTGGGTGTCTCACGATATCCGAGCAATGCATCGAAGACACACATGATCAAAAACCAATAACCTACTTATATCTTCTACTCTCACTGTTCGGAGTCAACGGATCACAGTAGCCTACCCAGACTCCGGTTCATTGTCTCGTTCTCATTTATCGACTAAGCTGAACCCGTAATAATCGTTTTTAAGCAGACCTATAGTATAAAGACCAGTGTAACAACTACTTCACACATTAAAGATTATTTTTTGTAGTAAAATTTTTCACAATTTTATTTTATTTTAGCTTTACACAGGATGCGGGATAGTGTGAATAATAATAATAATAGTAATAATAAGAGCAGAGACGAGACGAACAATCATAATAATCCTATAGAATGGATTCCTTTATTTTTATTTGTAAAATTCAAACAGTAATAATAATAATAAATTGAATATTGAATCAATCTACTATGGATATTGCACAACCTTACTGATTGTCTTCAACCAGCTAACTACCTCACATATGACAGGGGTTGAACTCCAATGATCATGACTTTTCACTGGGATACTGAGAATTTCTTCTCTTAGCTAGTCACTAGTGATTACTTTGTTAGACCACCATCAAAAACCTGGAAGCCGTGAATGTGCGGCCATTTCCTGCTGTTATGATAATCATCATTGGCAGTGCACATCCACAACTCCTGTCACTAGCAAGATTCGAACCCAGGGCCTTCAGTCTTGTGCTGGCGAATGCTCAATTTCTAGACCATTGTGCTGGTTGTCATCCAAACTCTGATCAATCTAGGGAATGTTGCTCGAAACCATTTGTCTTCAGTAGGTAACTGCTTATTTTATCTACAATTTCTACTTGTTGAGGATAGTAGATCCCCAGAACTCGCTTGATAAATCTCTTTATATGGAATTTTATTCATGGGCTGATCATTTGACCTTGAGATCACACATTTCCCACTAGCAGAATCCTTGACTGTGATTGGTTACTGTGTTATTTTACTATGCTATTATTGTGACTCTCCCAAAGGACATCTCTATGGTATATAAATAAACGCGATTTGTGTGCTTGCTGGGTGTTTTGTCGAATACACTTTCTACGTTATATCAAGACTTCTCGTTAATTGTTCGGGGTCAACGGATCACAGTAGCCTACCTAGACTCCGGTTCATTGTCTCGTTCTCTTTTAATGACTAAGGGGAACGCATAATAGTTTTAAGCAGACCTATAGAGACCAGTGTACCTGTAGTGAACGAGAACACAGGTGAGGGCAACCAAATTGTATTCAAAAAAAATTACAGAGTTACTCAGTAAAATAGGAAAACCATATCGTAAACGGTGAAATTTGCAAATATTCAATCCATCATCAATCCATTGTATGACATTTCACTCACTATTCATGTGTTTCATACAAATTCCATTGTGTTCTTCTAACTCTTCTTACTTTCTTGATCTTCCCCCACATCTTCTGCTGCCAGACATTACGTTGACACTCACGTCATATACTACTTATAAGTAGCTCACACCACATAACAACTACTTCACACATTAAAGATTATTTTTTGTAGTAAAATTTTTCACAGTTTTATTTTATTTCATCTTTACACAGGATGCGGGATAGTGTGAATAATAATAATGATAATAATCCTATAGAATGGATTCCTTTATTTTATTTGTAAAATTCAAACAGTAATAATAATAATAGTAATAATAAATTGAATATTGACTTTTTTCAAAATGCATTGTACCTTGTAAAAAAATTGAATTGAATTTTGATGGTACTAGTGCTTTGTTGCATCTACCATTATTATTATTATTATTATTATTATTATTATTAATATTATTGTTATTAATATTATTAGTTCGAATTTTACACATCATCTAACATGCACATATAAACAGCATCAATACACACACACAGTCTCTTATGATTGAATATTGAACAATGAAAATTGATCACAACAACAATAGTAACATCACATCCATCCACTTGTCTAATCATTTGACCAAAAACGAAACAGACAAAACGACACAAACAAACGTAATAAAGAGTTTTTTTTTTATTTTTGAAAGACAATCAAACAACTTATTGAAGAAGAACCCGTATTTCGTTTGATATTTATGTATGCAGGTAAGCAGGTAAGCAAGCAGGCAAGCAGACGGGCAGTCAGAATTCATTGTGACCATCATACATAGTAACTAGCTAACTAAAACTATTCAATCATACTAATATTATTAATCATAGTAATAATACAATTTTATAAGTAATATGAGTTAGGATGACTAAAAAAAAATAATGAATACAGCTAGTACACCTGGGGAGATATTTGCATGAAATCAAGATAAAAATTGAACGTTGAACTACAAATGAACACATGTGAATGTAACCTTAACGAATGTTTTTTTTAAAAAAAGTACATTTTTTTTAGAAAAATAATAATTTTTTATTTACTTTATTATTCATACTTTTTTATATAATTAGCAAGGTCATTTAGACATACATACACGCCAACCAATATGAAATCAATAATTATAGTAACAGATAGTATCAAATGCATGGAAAAAATATACTGCTTGCTTCCTGCAGCCTCCGTAGCAGCAGTAGGTCTCAATATACATAAAGGAAAAAGCGAAATTCACCGATGCAACACAACATGCACTAACCAAATCATTCTTGATGGAGATGCCTTGGAGGAGGAGGTTAACATCTTTACATATCTAGGCAGTATCATCGACGAGAAAGGTGGATCCGATGCAGATGTGAGAGAGCGGATTGGCAAAGCAGGGGTTGCGTTTCTACAGTTGAAAAATATCTGCAACTCCAAATAAATATCAATCGACATCGAAATCAGGATTTTCAATACAAATGTCAAGACAGTTCTACTGTATGGAGTGGAAACTTGGAGAACTACGAAAGTCATCTTCCAGAAGATACAAGTGTTTATGAACAGTTGTCTACGCAAAATACTTCGGATTCGTTGGCCAGACACCATTAGTAACAACGTACTATGAGAGGGAACAAACCAGATTCCAGTGGAGGAGGAAATCATAAAGAAGTGGTAGAAGTGGATAGGACACACAATACGAAAAGCGCCTAGCTGCGGCACAAGACAAGCCCTCACATGGAACCCACAGGGTCAAAGGAAAAGAGGAAGGCCGAGGAACACATTACTCCGAGAAATGGAGACAGACATGAGGAGAATGAACAAAAAGTTGGACAGAACTGGAACGGGGAAGCCCAGAATAGAGTAAGTTGGAGAATACTGGTTGGCGGCCTATGCTCCATTGGGGGTAACAGGCGTAAGTAAGTAAGCTGCTTGCTTGCTTTCGCCTGTTCCCCCCAATGGAGCATAGGCCGCCGACCAGTATTCTTTAACTTACTCTATCCTGGGCTTCCCGTTCCAGTTCTATCCAACTGTTTGTTCATTCTTCTCATGTCTGTCTTCAATTCTCGGCGTAATGTGTTCCTTAGCATTCCTCTTTTCGTTTTACCTGGAGGGTTCCATTTGAGGGCTCGTCGTGTAATGCAGTTGTGTGTGTCCTATCCCCTTCCGCCACTTCTTCTTGATTTCTTCCTCTGCTGAAGGAATCTGGTTTGTTTTCTGTCATAGTAGGTTGCTGCTAGTGGTGTCTAGCCAACGGATCCGAAGTATTTTGTGTAGAAAAAGTTTATCTCAGAAATATTCAGAATAGTTTTCATTATGATTGCTCATTTGTGACTAGCTTTGTAGCTATGTTATGATTAGACGTCAAAATCACCAATCTCAATGGCCCTTCAGCTGACTTATTTATTTCAGAACGTTCCAGTATGTTATGAAATAAATCTCCCATTGATTTTCTGTACATCATAGTTAGGCGAGCCCCGTTTAAACGATGCCGGATTCGATAAGATGAGTTTATTTGAGGCAATTGTTCGTGCAGATAGACAAGAGAATACAAAGCTTTAAAGTAAAGTGAAGTGGAGTGGCAAAGGCTAGCGATCCAACTTAATGCAATGAGGCATGACTAAATATTTATAGCCAGTCAGAAATAAGCCAGATATGCGATAAATGAGGTAAGCGGCACACACACCCATACTCGAGAAGAATGGATTGACTAAATTTTCCGAAGCCTTGGGATAAGCCCTGTTGTTAGACCACTATTATCAATCTGGAAGCACTAGATTTCAAAATCGTTAGATGCCGGCCACCATAGTGGGGTTCAAAGGTTAGGCGTTCGCCTGTGCAAGACCGAAGGTCCTATGTGTCAATTCCTTTGAGTGACGGGAGTCGTGGATGCGCACTGCTATTGATGAGTCCCACACCAGGACAAAACGGCTTGAAGGTTTCTAATGGTGGTCTAACAATGATTCATTCACAATTTAAAGGTATAAATACCATCTCCATAATATATTATTGAGTCAATCCTTACAGGATACACAAATGCGGCCGTAAACATTAACAGGGTGGTTCAAACAACCAATACAAATGAATCTGAAACCTGACCAGCTTTTGGATTACTAATTTAATTATATACTTGGAAACACTGAAGAGAATTTATTGAAAACAATATTTATCGTTTATAGTATCTAATTTTTAAATGAGTTTTTATTCAAACTTTAAACTACTGATATAAGTAGTATTCATTCTTGATTGTACAATGTGTATCATTATACTATGCGTGCACTAATTAACATACGACTTGATTTCACCGAACGGAACAATAATTAATGACATAGTAACAAGACAGTTAAGCTATCCTATTCGGACCAACTTAGCTAACTGGAGCAAAAAGTCCAAAGTTAGCAAGAAGATTGTCCAGTCTAAAAGCAGCGGCGAGCGGACGAATCAACATGCAGTCACTTCAAGCGCAATAAATACAGTCCAAAAAAAACGTCCTTGGAAAAGTTACAAATTAGCCTACTCAAACAGAAAAACTAACCAATAAGGCTTAAGATCTTTACAAGTAGGAAACACAAACTGAATCCCTAGAGAAAAAAAAATGATCATCGAAGTGTAGCTTGTTATATTCGTCACTAGGTATGCTTGAAGCTATCACGAGTTCACCTTAATCGATAAACGCGAACGAGACAATGAACCAGCGTTCAGATAGGCTACCTTGAATCCCAAGCTGAAGATAAAAGGCTTTGTAAGCGTAGAAAGTATATTCTACAAACACTCAGCAATCACAATACAATCAAGCACACAACTCTCGTTTATTTACACATCATAGAAACGTCCTTGGGACAGTCACAAAAACAGAACACTGAAATACACAACAGCCAATCACAGCTATGGATTTTGCTGGTGGGAATTGAAATCTCAAGGTCAACTGACAGGCCCATGCTGGCAAACGTGAAATCCAAAATAAGGCAAGTTTTGGGGATCGAACATCCTCAACATTAATGATACAGAGAATCATTATCAACGTCGTATTTACACTTTTTCATATAAAATCACTTGAATGAGGATGATTGTGCAAAACTTACACATCGAATCGATCAATAATTTGTTGTGATTGGTTATTTGAATATTTCCATGGATGTTTATGTGACTACTGTTGATCAACAGTTGATTTTAGTGTGTATAGATTCTTTGACGATTGTCTTAATATTGCCATGTTGTCAAAAGAGTTTAAAAACACAGATGACTAGTAGCAACATGAATGATTCGGTCAGTCTCCAACAATTTAAGAACATTTCAATTTACCTATACTGATGGTTACTTTAATTATCAAATTGGTATCAATCTTGTGACTTCCGGAGGGAACTCAGATTTCATTATGAGGTGTTGTAACTTTTCTGAATGAAGACCTTTCAACTCATAGGACAGTGTTTAATTGGTTTAAATTATTTGTTCTGATTAAAGTTTTTTTTAACGAGTTAACGGGTTAATTTATCAACTGAATGGTACCTGTATTCGTTTATCATTGTTATAAATTAGGAATGAATATCAATGTCACACTGACTTCAATGTTGTTTCCTATTCAACCTAACTGTATAATTACGCATTATCTTTAATGTTTTATGACCCGGAGCCGGACCTGGATCTTTGGTCCAGGATCCTGATTCTCTTCTGGACTCGGACCTCGTACTTTCTGGATGTTTATAGAATACATGTTTCTACTTCATATCAAGTCTTCTTATTTTATTCAATGGGGGTTTGGGACATACGGTTTAGAGTAGCTTGTCGTGTCGCCCGATCCTCGATCCTCACTCATGTTTTCCGACCAAGGTAAACACATGCATGCGTAATAGTAAGTAAGTCAGTAAGTAAGTAATGTTTAATCAATGATCATACAGCATATCAATAAACCTTGATTTGTATCACACACGGTATGGAGATAAATGATGCTTGTAAAAAAGACGGCTGTTTCCCCCTGGTATGGGACTCATCAGCAGAGATAGACATTCACACCGTTGAATGCCGGCTCAGTGGTCCGATAGTTGGGCATTCGCGCACAATACCGAAGGGTTCGAATCCTGTGAGGTACGGGAGTCATGGATGCGCAGTGCGCACAATAAAACGTCGACCAACTACAATTTTACAATGAACAGGTACAACTATATGTGAATGCTACAAATAATAGTAGTAATATGTATTATTCCTACTTCGATTATACTTTACAATATAAATAAAAACAATTCATTTCAAAGAATAAGCAAAATTCAATGTTGAAAATGTTAGAATATTAATTACAAATATATATATATATATATATATATATATATATATATATATATATATGCGCATCTGCATTTCTATATGTTATGTATATACAACATGCAGGTGTTCATACATATTTCTATTTTATTTAATATAAGTGGTAGAAAAAACTAATCATAATAATAATAATAATGGGATAATAATGTTCTTGATGTTGACTTTTTATCCCTTACTCCCTCCCCTCCCCCCTCCTCCCTCTCATTTGTTTTCGTTTTTAGCCTCCATTTCAAACAGCCGTGCACCCATATGCATGATAGAATGAATGAATGTTATTTTTTTCAAAAAAAAAAATGTTATCCACATGTTAAAGACAAAAAAAAAATAAAAAATAAAAGAACACTCACTTAACGCATAAATCAATTTGAATATATAAATGGATGGATTTTCCCTTCAGTTGAATTCCAATACAGAAGAAGAACAGCCGAACATGCAGACATGCACACCCACAAACACACATACATGTACATACATATTCAACGATCATCAGAGGATGGAATAAACAAACGACAATGTGGGTGTGTGTGTATGTGTATGTGTGTATACGTATGTGCGTACAAGAATGCCATCAGTGAAAATAATAATAAAGGGATATATATATTGAAATGAACGATCATCATACGTCAATACGTATTATTATTATTGTTATTATTATTATTATTATTATTATTATTATTATTATTATTATTATGAACATCAATGCTAGTTTAGTCTAAAAATAAAAATGGAAATGAGAAAGCAATAATTCAAATTAGCTGTTTGTTTTTTTGTTTTGAATTCAAGAGTGAAGGGAACAAGACACAGAGAGAGAAAGAGAGCGCGCGAGAGCGAGCGTACTGAATTGAATTATAATAATCATTATACCTCGTTTTTTTTTGAGGAATATCAATATGTCTACTAAGATAAATGTTGAATATTTTTGGTAAATGGATTGAGTTTTTATTTCTCGTGTCTAAATATCAATATCAATCAATATACTTATATATATATATATATATATATTTATATGAAACATACTGACTGTTAAGTTTTTGTCAGGTCACAAATACACTTAATGGGGAAAATAAGTTTGACTTTATGTATGTGATGATTGAATGATTGATTGTGTTTATTTGTGTACGTGCAACAAACGATGACTGTTTGTTGATCTAAAAGATAAGTCTTGGTGGTGGTGTGGGTGATTGGGGGTGACTCAAAAGTGTACATTGATCTTTAGTTATCCTATGAGAAGATATTAATAATTAGACAGGTGATGAAGAAGAAAATTATCAGACACAAACGAATATAAGTCAATTTTTATTTGAACTATAGTGTAACTTGAATTCGATTAACTCTACTGGTAAACAAATTACAGTAGTATCTTATTGATATGATGAACATTTTTGTTAAGATTTTAAATGAATTTGGGTTATTAGTTTTGATAAGTCTGTTAAATAGGATGAAAAAAAAGATCAGGTTTCCCACTAGACATTTCTAAAACAACCTTAAATTAAATCTACATGGTCAGCTGAATATAAGATAATTTTATCTTGAAATCATGAATGAATCATTTTTAGACTACCATTAGCCTGACTGAAGCTGCTACCTTGACGTGGTGGTCGGGCTTGCCTATCGTGATGACCCAAACGAGCTATACTGGCTAGAACTTATGTTGCTGAAGGTTCTACCATGTCAGGCAGGTTAATTGGAGAACGATGAGACTAAAAGCAGCTATTCGAGGTCTGAGGGAGAAGTCGTACTGCTGACTGACTGCAGAAGGGTGTGACAGCAGTAAGGTGTTTCCCTCGGATAACCAGGATCTGAAGCGATGCTGCATTCTCACAAGGAACGAAGGGTTGGAAAAGGTCGATCCTAAAAATGTCACACCTGACCCTACCTCTCGGTTTCCGTCTCCGTCGGTAAGGGTGCCCACTGAGGGCTTTCAAAGGCGGAGTCGTGTGTGACCGGCCTCAAGCAGTTGTCCCTTGGACTCTGTGGTCACGCTCCCAGGTCGTTAAGACCAACACTAATCTAACTTACCTTTCAGGTTCCTCAAGAAACACCCTTTCACGGTGTGGGGCAGCCGGGAAGTGATAACCTCCCTCATACCCGTAACAGCACAAATCAAATCCTTCCTACACCCCCTAATGCGTCTCTTATCTCCACTATGGGATTTGATTTGACTTTTGCGTCTCTGTGTTTATGTGGTATGGCAACTTTAACTGATGACCTTACGTACGAAGTTCTACGTTGCAACTGACTGACTGACTGACTACTGAAACCAGGAAGTACTGGACAGCCGTTTCGTCCAGGTATAAGACGCATCAGTGGCAGTGCTTATCCACAACTTCTGCTACATGCAGGATTCAAGCCCAGGACATTCGAAAACACTGAATAAGCCGACATCGAATGATGTTAATGTCTAACTGTGGTCAGTCTATGAGTTTTGGGCAACCCTATGCATTTATCCTCGATAGTTACTGCCTACATCTAAATGGGTTGAGCTCCATTGGATGCGCACTGGCAATGATTAGTCGCATACCTGGACGAAACGGCCATCCAGTACTTCTAGGTTCTCTAATAGTGATCTGACAATGATTCATTTATGATTTCAAAGTAAAACGACCATCTTCATGATAATCTAATGCAGAATATGAAAGTACTGCTTTACTTCAATGTTAGTTTAATGCGGAAGGTATTTCTATAGAGTTACATATAATTTTAGGCTTCAGGAAGTTTCAGGGACCAAACTAAATATAGTAGCAGTTTAAATGAATATTCAATAAGAATGTTGGCATGTGATTGTGCATTTTTAGATGCTTTTCGATAAAACATTTCCGGGTATTTCTGGATTTCTAGAGGACTTGAACAAAAGAAATTTCGGAACTTCTTGAAAATTTCTGCATAAACTGCTTCCCTATCAGATCATTTCAACTTGGTAGATGCTAAGAATTATTAAACAAAACTGAATGTACAGTGTACAGACAACATGTGATATCCGTCATTTAGATCCTGTTACTAGCCGACAACAAATGTTTTTCATTATACAGTTGTGAAGATTGTTTGGCTTCATCGGTCATTATTAAAACACTATTAGAATCCTGGAAGCAGTGGATGGCCGTTTCACCTTTGTATGAAACTCATCAGTGTCAATGCACCACATCTACGATCCTCGCTTGCAGGAACTGAATCCAAAACCTTCTGTCTCCGATACACGAACGCTCAAACTCTAGTCCACTGAGCCGTCCGGCATCCTACAGTGTTAATGTCTAACTGTAATCAATTCAAAGTATTGTACAACCTCATCTATTTTCTTCGCTGATTACCTGCCTACACCAGATATAGTTTAACTTATAATGATAGATTCATAGTTCCAATAAAACTCAACAATCTCTATAACTCTATATATAATAAAAATCATAAAAGTAGTGCCCATTAGTGACTAACTTCTTACGGGAATTCTCAGAGTTCTCATGAGAAGTCATGACTAATGAAGTTCAACCAACCTTGTTGGGTGTGAGGCAATGGACGATGGTTGTAAAATATGGTGAATTGATTAAAGTTAGACAGTTAACACCGTTGGATGCCAGTCAGCTCAGTGATCAAGAAGTCTGGTATTCACTGGTGCGAGACCGAAAGTTTGCAGTGTTCTTCCAGGACTTGTCTGTCATTAACATTTAGAATAATGGAGTAGGTGAGGTTTTTGACCATTTTACTTTCCTCAAGAGTTTTATCGGTTCTGGTAGGTTAATGTCTGATAATAACTCGATATAGATTCGATAAAAGTGTACTTGTCTTTTAGTACACTTTTTACACTTATGACGCAATCAGAAATTCTGTTTGCCAACCAAATGGTGAACGTAGTACACAGAAGTTCAATCTCTGGTCGTAAAACAAGATTTATAAAACAGCTATTTATAGATAACATGTTTTTAGATTGCTGAATCCTCAGATAGAATACGAAATGAAAATGATAACAAACCAGTGAATGAGGTTTTAAATCTTTACAAAATATAATGTCTGGAACATGAGTTACTTAATCTCGACCACTACCTATGTGAACATAACATATTCGTTGGAGTTGGATTAATCTTGAAGAAAATTCAATGCAGTAAAACGTAAACGTGGTCGCAGTCTATTACATACAGTGAACTATGTTGGTAGACACAGACTACTGAATATGAATCCGCACAATAACAATGAAGACATTCGGTTACATAATTCATCTGTATTGATTGTTTTGATCTACTGACACTATGGATGTTTACAAGTGAAAACATTTGGTTTTATTTAGCATATGGGAATCCTGCGCGCCTTGACTCAATACGGTCATTAAGTCACAAGTCATATAAACATAAATGAATGAACGGTTAACAGTGGAATTCAAGAGACACATTTCGTTACTGGCATTGACATGCACCTTAGATTTGATATTCACTCAGGGACTCGAACTCAGTACGATTGCTTTAAAACGCGATCGCTTAATCTTTCTAGCTTCTGAATCTATATATGTAGCTATTGGCTTGTGCAATGCGGTGAAGTTTAATTCAATTGTATTTGTTGATAAGTCCTAGTTCTGAACCGATCACAATGGCTTTGTGAAGTAATTCTCCAAGTTCTCATGAGAATCTGTGACTAGTTGAGTTCAACTCTATTGGCTAAAGTACGTTACCAACCGAATAAAAAATGGTGTGGCTGCCTAATACCTAGGATTGATTAAAGATAGACAGTTAACACCGTTGGATGTCGGTCAGCTTAGTGGTCTACACGGTTAAACATCCATGCTCCAGACAGGTTGAGCATCGTCAACGTGCATTGTTAATGAGTCTCATAACCAGAACGAAATGGCCTTCCAGTGTTTCCATGTCTCTAATGGCGGTCTAACGATGTTGATTTCGATTTCACTTTTGCTTAACACACGTGCCAGTATAATTCGAAATATAGTAGTTATAAGTTAATGCTGTTCAGTCATTTAGACAGCTACAACGTCGAATCTCGTGCGTAAATATATAAATTCAGGTTGTCATACCACATTAGCACAGAGACGCAACTGTCAGTTCAAACCACATAGTCGTAGAGATTGTAGAAGAAATAGCGGTAATGGAGAAGATTATGGATCGTAGATATTAGTTAAGAAGTATAGTTTAATGAGATAAGGT
>OX103972.1:7473241-7491528 GCA_944470395.2 Schistosoma turkestanicum
TTTCCACTGTAAATAATCATAACTATCCACTTGTTGTTCTCAGTCTATCTCTCTTTCTCTTTCTCCCTCGACTGATTTCAAACTTCAAACTGTTTACTACGTTAACTAAACAAAATAGTAATAATAATATTAATAATCTAGGATTATTCCACCTTAATTCACTTATATTTTTTTCCCTTCTATTACTGATGATGATGATTTATGTGTTTATTGTCAAATGACACAGAGAGAGAGAGAGAGAGAAAAAAATATCTATTTAGCGAAGTCATTAGAATGAGTCATGAGATAAAAATAGAAATTAATGAAAAAAAAACTAAATACATTAGACTAATAACAAAGTATACATATAGACACACACACACACACACTATTAATCCATTTTGATGAAAAATCAATTCAGATAATTTTATTCAATGTTATCAATAGTATTTTATTATTATTATTATTATGACTGGTCTTCTATCTTACTCATTATGATATTAAAAAAAAAACGACACATTAATCACAAACATTAATTAGTCATAATAATAGAGAAATCAGAATTCATTAATTTGATGGGCTGTGCGTATGTGTTTACGTATGTGTGTTATGTCTATGGTGTATGTGTTTGTGTGTACTTATGCGAGACAAACTAATATGAGTGTGGCATAGACATACACAATTATATACATCATATCTATTTTCATTTGAATGAGAATAAGTTTTAATCATAATACAAAGTTTTAATGTGCACTCTATGTATGTACATTAACTTTCAATTAAATTTAAAATCATCATAATCGTCAAAATAGTAATAATAATCAGTAGTATAATAGTAGTAGTAGTAGTAGTATGACTTTTGCTTTTAAAACAAATTGGAAAATGGATGAAAGATAAACGAGGTGGGAAATGTCGATTTCGCTTCATATATTTGTACACAAACTAATATGATTTGTATGTGTGTATATGTCAATAGTAGGTGCGTATGTATCAGTTCAGTGTGTGTGTCATTTCTAAATGAAAGCCGATTGTTATTGGTCAAAATAAAGTAATGCACTTGAAGCATATTATGAGTGATTACTTTTATGAATGATTCTAAGTCAGAGGAAAAGAGGAAGACCAAAGAACACAATACGTTGAGAATTGGAAGCAGACATGACAAGAATGATCAAAAATTGGGCGGAACTAGATAGGAAGGCTCAGGACGGAGCAGGTTAAAGAATATTGGTCAACAGCTTATACTGCATTCAGGGAAAGTAACGCTCATATTGGTCAGTCTCTAAACTGACGAACTTTGTGACGGTGTGAAGCAGTTACCTACCGAATACAATGGGTAAGATTGTGTGACTGAAGTTAAACATAAATACCGTTGGATGCCGTCCGGCTCAGTGGTCTAAAAGTTAAGTGTCCTTGCAAAAGACCGAAGGCTTTGAGTTCGGTTCCCTGGAGTGGGGGTGGTGGATGCGCACTGCCACTGATGAAGATAAAACAACTGCCCAATGCTTCTAGGTTTCTAATCATGGTTTTACAATGAACGATTCACAGCTTCAATCCAAACTCAATAATCTTCATAACTGTCTGATGAAAAATCTCAAGAATTTTATTGAATTCAGTACAACAATAAATATATATTTTCGGGCAGAGTTTTGGAGGTTTTGTGTTTTTACACATTTGAAATCATCAATCAATCAATCAGTAGTCATTGTTAGACCACTATTAGAAACCTGGAAGCACTGAAAGACGGCCGTTTCCCTGTCCTGGTATGGGACTCATCACCAGCAGTGCTCACCTACGACTCCTGCACCTCGCAGGACTCGAACCCGGGACCTTCAGTCTCTTGTGCGCGAACACCTAACCGTCGGACCACTGGGACGGCATCCAAAGGGTGTTAATGTCTAACTCTGAGTGGTCTACGGATTTTTGCGCGACCTAACCCATATATATATATATATATATATATATACATGCATATAAATACTCTACTTACCTGGTCGTCCATAAGCAGCAAAATGTTGGTTATCCATATAAGGCAAACATCCTGCTGCATCAGGAGGATAACCATGTGGTCCTATTAATTTGAAAAATAAATAAATAAATATGTCATATATATATATATGAGTGGGGGTGGGGGCGGCGGTGGAGTGGAACTATTTTCTCTTACACATCACTCTAGTCCCCCTTTGCACTATACACTCACACACACACACACAGTCGATGAATGCAACAAACACCAGTTGAACTAGACATTTATTGCATACAAATAAAATGAAAATGACCAAGCAACTACAAAAAAAACACTTAATTCATGATCAAATTACAAATTTCTAGTTATCTTTAAAGTCAGTCAGTTTAAGAAGTAAATTGAATAACAGTAATCATGACATTGAGGTGTAAGATGGAAAAATCATAGATTATGCATATAAATAAATTAATTGTGTGTTCTTAATTTAATTTGTGTGACCTATATCTAGTTCTACTAATATTCTCTATCTCTCTCTCTCTCTCGTTGGTTGGCTGGCTGGCTCACAGGCTGGCTGGCTAGCGGGTTCGTTTATGTGTGCATGTGTTTATTTTTGATGAAAATAGACAGACGCACAGGAAGAATTAAGAAAACATGTGAAATAATTTATAAATATGTACTAGTGTTATTTTATTCAATGTACTAGAGACACAAAAGACTCTGTCTGCCTGAAATCGTTCTGAGGTTACTGCTACGGTAGTCCAAAGCTTGGATAAAGGAGGAGGGTTGGGAATGGGGTTAGTGAACCCATGTTTGTAGAAGTCAAACTTGGTAGAAAAAAAAACTGCTAGCCAGAAAAGATACTCTATTAGGGGGTAACAGCGGTAAGTAAGTAAGTAAGTAAGTAAGTCACAAGATTTGTAGATTAGTGAATTGATGTGTAATTAATAAGATCATTTATTATCTATGTAGTCTCTAGTTTTCAATAGGACTCCCCCAACCAAATAAAAATCTATGAGTTAAACTGATTACCAACAAAAAAATATTCTTCTCAAAAATTTATTGAAGTTTAATCAATAGTCCTCGAATAGGACTCATCATTGGAAGTGCATGTTCTTGCAGGTGGGAATCGAACCCAGGATAATAGGTCTCACGCGCGTATCTTTAATCATGTTGTGTGTGAGGCAGTCATCCACCGAAGACAATAGATGATGATCGCACAATATCATTGGCTGATTAAAGTTAGACATTAACCAAGCTGGATTTCGGTCGGTTCAATGATCAAGAAGTAGAGCGTTCGTGTACAAGACCGAAAGCCTTTCATTCACCTACCTATGCTGGGTGTTGTGGATGGACACTGCTATAGATGAGACCTATTCTAGGATGAAACATCTGTTTAATGCTTTCAGATTTTTAGTGGTTGTTTGAACAACAATGTAGAACTTAGTACGTATGTACATCAATTCAAGTTGCAATACCACATTAGCACACAAAGATCGAATTGTCAATTCAACTCCGATTATAGTATAGGTACTACAAGTATTGAGTAATATAAAAGATTAAGGATTGAATATATGATTCAAGAGGTATAAACTAGTGAAATAAATTTATAAGGAATTCAGAAGAATTAAAATTTGAGAGAAGACAAAGAATGGATGCACGAGAGCCACTACAAACGATTTTGCACCATCTCATTCAAATTCTATGACCATCAGTTACGACTATCTCTCACGGACTCCAACCACGTCGCCTACACCTACACTGACATGGCTCAGTCCAAGTGTCAATGACTTCATGGATTTGTATCACATTTTTGGTTTTAGCAGCTCCTAGCTTTCATTCACATATATATTATATATCATAATTAGATCAACAACTACTTATCAGTTTCAAACAATATATAACCTATTACAGTTAGTTGTATAATACTCACCTGCTCGATTTGATTGATCAATCATTGGTTGAACAATACGTCGTCGAGCATTAATGAACCTGTTTTTTTTTGTGCAAAAAGTGAAAAAAATGAACAAAAATTCTTTTTTAATCAAACAATTAAAATAGATCATCATACAATAAATACGTATTTAATAATCTTGACTATTGAACGCTTTAATTAAGTACGCATTAAAACAAACTTCATTGATCAATGTTCAATTGACCTATTAATTAATTGGTAGCTTTTTACAATCTGCTCTTAAACCGTCAAGTATTTAGGCATTTTATGAAATAATGAATGAAAAAATCTTTACCAGGAACTTGCCATTAAAATGATACTTTATCAACCAGAGACAAAACCTAACAATTATTCAAGACTCTCAGATAATGAACAGAACTAGAAAGGAAGTCACAGGATAGAGAATGCTGATCAGCGGCCTATGCTTCATTTGAGTGTAACAGGTGAAAGTAAGAAGAGATTAGTGAACTTGGCATCAAAATAGTTTATATTTTTAATGTGAATCAGTCAACAGTAATATATGACTGATGATGGTAGCCCACCTAGTGAACATGTTGAAACATCCTTAGT
This sequence comes from Schistosoma turkestanicum, assembly GCA_944470395.2. NCBI lineage: Eukaryota > Metazoa > Platyhelminthes > Trematoda > Strigeidida > Schistosomatidae > Schistosoma > Schistosoma turkestanicum. The sequence goes on from OX103972.1 coordinate 7,477,705, forward strand.
TAAGATTTCTGGATTGAAATTTATAAATAACCTATCCTGAGTTCGATCCTCAGTAGATGTCGGCTAAAGTTAAGTATTATAACATCGACGGATGCCAGTCGGCTCACTGGTTCAGAGATGTGGCATTCACTAGCACAAATCTGATGGTCCTAGTTGGAGTTATGGGTACGCACTGTTACTGACGTGTTCCATATACTAGAATGAAACGATTGTTCAGTACTTGTGGGTTCCCCCCAATGGGGTAGTCTAACAATAATGGATAGATGATTTCAAGTGTGTACCAATCAATAATTGCCTCATTGAATTCAAATCACCCCTCTCATTTGAAATATTATTATTATTATTCATATTTTGATGAAATCAGTTGTGTTTTTTCTCAAAAAAAACGAAAATTAATCTTCTCAAAGTCAAGAAATATTCTTAAAAGAAGGAGGAGGAGAACATGTTGTTAGCATTAGTCACTTGAGAATAAACAGTCGAATAATTCTTCTTATTGTTGTTGTTGCTGTTGTTATGCCCTCAAGATGAACAGATAAACAAATAAATCAATAAATAAAGGGTAGTGGGTGGGGTGGTTGGATGGATGGATGGTGGGGGGGGGGTGGAGCGCTTAAACGGAAGGAAATAAACACACATATCAATTGAGCATTCATTTGATTTTTGTTTCTTTAAAAAAAAATTCAAAATATTTTAATCTTTTGGTCAGTGTAAAGGCGAGGGTGGGGGGTGGGGAAGGAGGATAACGGGCATTGATAGGCATGTTATTATCACTATTAATATTATTAAAATCATTATAAATACTACTGATATATTTATGTGTATCGTTTTATGCCTAAGGGGATAAAATAATATATATCATTATTATTCAGGCTATTTACTCGCGGAAATGACTGTGTTATTTCTATGCCATGGAGCATAAGAGAAATAAAATAGAAAACAAACATTCTTAGACAAATGTAAATAAAAGCCGGGATTTTAACGTTAGATACAAAAAATTTACATTGAACAGAAAGGAAATATGACTGATTAGCGATGGAATCTTAGATAGTGCAGTATAGTTCATTCGATTTGAGACTTGTCAGTTGGATATACTCATTCTGGGATTCGAAAACAGTACTTAATTGCTTCAAAAGGCTATCTTGTTATCTCTGCTTAGTTACTGAGTTCAAATAGATGTTTTACTGTTAGATACAATGGTTTACATAAAAATAGAGAGAATATAACCAGTATTCGAATCCTAGTTGGATATATCGTCAACTCTGAGTTGTTATTCATACTGGAACTCATAAACCAGTAGTGAACTGTTTCAAAAGGCTGGCTACCTTGTTATTTCTACTTAGCTATTGAATTCAAATAGATATTTTAACTCAATAGCTAAGTAGAAATAACAAGGTAGCCAGCCTTTTGAAACAGTTCACTACTGGTTATGAGTTCCAGTATGAATAACAACTCAGAGTTGACGATATATCCAACTAGGATTCGAATACTGGTTATATTCTCTCTATTTTTATGTAAACCATTGTATCTAACAGTAAAACATCTATTTGAACTCAGTAACTAAGCAGAGATAACAAGATAGCCTTTTGAAGCAATTAAGTACTGTTTTCGAATCCCAGAATGAGTATATCCAACTGACAAGTCTCAAATCGAATGAACTATACTGCACTATCTAAGATTCCATCGCTAATCAGTCATATTTCCTTTCTGTTCAATGTAAATTTTTTGTATCTAACGTTAAAATCCCGGCTTTTATTTACATTTGTCTAAGAATGTTTGTTTTCTATTTTATTTCTCTTATGCTCCATGGCATAGAAATAACACAGTCATTTCCGCGAGTAAATAGCCTGAATAATAATGATATATATTATTTTATCCCCTTAGGCATAAAACGATACACATAAATATATCAGTAGTATTTATAATGATTTTAATAATATTAATAGTGATAATAACATGCCTATCAATGTCTGTTATCCTCCTTCCCCACCCCCACCCCCCTCTTTACACTACTGACCAAAAGATTAAAATATTTTGAATTTTTTTAAAAAGAAACAAAAATCAAATGAATGCTCAATTGATATGTGTGTTTATTTCCTTCCGCTTACGCGCACCCCCCCCCCGCCATCCATCCACCCCACCACCCGACCATTACCCTCTATTTATTTATTCATCTGTTCATCTTGAGGGCATAACAACAGCAACAGCAACGATAACAACAATAAGAATTATTCGACTGTTTATTCTCAAGTGACTAATGCTAACAACAACATGTTCTCCTCCTTCTTTTGTTTGTAAAGAATATTTCTTGACTTTGAGAAGATTAATTTTTTTTTTTTTGAGAGAGAGAATAATTTATTTTCGAGAAAAAAACAACTGATTTCATCAAAATATGAATAACAAAAATCTTTCAAATGAGACGCGATTTGAATTCCTTTTAATTTTTTAAATGAGGCAACTATTCATTGGTACACATTGAAATCATCTATCCATCAATGTTAGAATACCCCATTGGGAACCCACAAGCACTGAACGGTAGTTTAGTAATGGTATTGTGGTGCTGTGGTGCGAACTACTTATAAGTAGTATATAACGTGAGTGTCAACGTAAAGTCTGGTAGCATAATATGTGGGGAAGATTAAGAAAGGAAGAGTTAGAAACAATGGAATTTGTATGAAACGCATGAACAGTGAGTGACAATGGATTGATGTTTTGCAACAGGAACCGTCCAGTTCCATAGGATGAACTGATCTTTTGCAAATGAACGATTTACGATATGGTTTTCCGATTTTACTGAGTAACTGTGTAATTTTCGTTAAATACAATTCAGTTGCCCTCACCTGTGTTCTCATTCACTACAGTATGAGACGCATCAGTGGCAACGAGCATCCACGACTCCTATTAGCAGGACTCCAACCCAGGACCTTCAGATGTCTGAGCTCTAGATCAACGAGCTGACTGGCATCTGTCGGTGTTATAATACTTAACTTCAGCCGACATCCACTGATGATCGAACTCAGGATAGGTTATTAATAAATTTCTAACCAGAAATCGTAACTAAGGATGTTTCAACATGTTCAGTGTGTGGGGTATCATCATCAGTTATATTGGGAAATATATATTATTGACTGTATCATATTAGAAATATAAACCATTTTAATGCCAAGTTCATTAATCTCTTCTTACTTTCACCTGTTACACTCGAATGGAGTATAGACCGCTGACTAGCATTCTCTAACCTACTCTTTCCTGTAGCTTCCTTTCTAGTTTTGTCTACTATCTGAGAGTCATGAATAATTGTAGGTTTTGTCTCTGGTTGATAAAGTATCATTTTAATGGCAAGTTCCTGGTAAAGATTTTTTCATTCATTATTTCATTAAATGCCTAAATACTGCATAATTCAAGAGTAGATTGTAAAACGATACAAGTTAATTGAACATTGATCATTTTTAGTTTGTTTTAAAGCGTTCAATAGTCAAGATTATTAAATACGTATTTATTGTATGATGATTAAAAAGAATTTTTGTTCATTTTTTTCACTTTTCGCACAAAAAAACAGGTTTATTAATGCTCGACGACGTATTGTTCAACCAATGATTGATCAATCAAATCGAGCAGGTAAGTATTATACAACTAACTGTTCTAGGTTATATATTGTTTGAAACTGATAAGGAGTTGCTGATCTAATTGTAGCAAAATATGTAAATGGATGAAATGTAGGGGTGACTAAGCCAAAACATGGTACAAATCCATGAAGTCATTGACAACTACACTGAGCCATGTTAGTGTAGGTGTAGACCAGGTGGTTGGTATCCGTGAGAGACAGTCGTAACCGATGGTTAGGGACTTTGAATGACATTGCTCAAAATCGTGTACAATAGTGCAGATGAATCCATTCTTTGTCTTCTCTCAAATTCTAATCCTTCTGAATTTCTTATAAATTTATTTCACTAGTTTATACCTCTCAAATCGTATATTCGATCACTGATCTTCTCTATTACTCAATACTTCTAGTACCTACACTATAATCGGAGTTGAATTGACCATTCGATCTCTGTGTGCTAATGTGGTAATGCAACTTGAACTGATGTACATTGTTGTTCAAACAACCACTAAAAATCTGTAAGCACTAAACAGCTGTTTCATCCTAGAATAAGGCTCATCTATAGCAGTGTGCATCCACAACACCCATCATAGGTAGGTGAATGAAAAGCCTTCGGTCTTGTACACGAATGCTCTACTTCTTGATCACTGAACCGATCGAAATCCAGTTAGGTTAATGTCTAACTTTAATCAGCCCATGATATTGTGAGATCACTATCTATTGTCTTCGGTAGTGGACTGCCTTACACACAACACGATTAAAGATACACTCGCGAGATCTATTATCCTTGGTTCGATACCCACCTGTAAGGACATGCACTTCCAATGATGAGTCCTATACGAAGACTTTTGATTAAACATTTAATGAATGTTTGAGAAGAGTATTTTTTGTTAGTGATCAGTTTAACTCATAAATTGGTACTTGGTTGCGGGAGTCCTATTGAAAACTATGGACTACGTAAATAATAAATGATCTTATTAATTACACATCATTCACGCTGTCAGTGATTCAATTCATTAATCTACAAATCTTGTGACTTACTTACATACTTACTTACGCCTGTTACCCCTAATAGAGTATCTGTAGTGAAGGAGAACGAAAATTACAGAGTTACTCAGTAAAATAGGAAAACCATATTGTAAATCGTTAATTTGCAAATCTTCAATCAATCATCATCAATCCATTGTCTGACATTTCACTCACTATTCATGCGTTTCATACAAATTCCATTGTGTTCTTCTAACTCTTCCTTTCTTGATCTTCCCCCCATCTTCTGCTGCCAGACATTACGTTTTCACTCGCGTCATATACTACTTATAAGTAGCGCGCACCACATATCTTTTTTGGTTAGCGATTTTTTTCTACCGAGTTTGACTTCTACAAACATGGCTTCACTAACCCCATACTCAACCCTCCTCTTTAATCCAAGCTTTCGGACCGCCGTAGTAATCCCAGGACGACTCCAGACACAGTCCTTTGAATAATGACACTAGTTCATATTTATAAATTATTTCACATGTTTTCTTAATTCTTCCTGTGTGTTTGTCTAATTTTCATCAACAAAAAAACACATGCAAACACATGCGAGCCAGCCAGCCAACGAGAGAGAGATAGAGAATATTAGTAGAACTAGATATAGGTCACACAAATTAAATTAAGAACACACAATTAATTTATTTATATGCATAATCTATGATTTTTACATCTTACACCTCAATGTCATGATTATTGTTATTTATTCAATTTACTTCCTAAACTGACTGACTTTAAAGATAACTAGAAACTTGTAATTTGATCATGAATTAAGTGGTTTTTTTTTGTAGTTGCTTGGTCATTTTCATGTTATTTGTATGTAATAAATGTCTAGTTCAACTGGTGTTTGTTGCATTCATCGACTGTGTGTGTGTGTGTCTGTAGTGTGAGGGGGACTAGAGTGATGTGTAAGAGAAAGTAGTTCCACTCTGTCGCCGCCCCACCCCCACCGATACATATCATATATATATATATATATGACATATTTATTTATTTATTTCAACTGAATAGGACCACATGGTTATCCTCCCGATGCAGCAGGATGTTTACCTTATATGGATAACCAACATTTTGCTGCTTATGGACGACCAGGTAAGTAGAGTATTTGTATGCATGTATATATATGATTATATATATATATATATATATATATATATATATATATATATATATATATATATATTTATGGGTGAGGTCACGCAAAAATCCCTTGATCACTCAGAGTTAGACATTGAACACCGTTGGATGCCAACACAGTGGTCCGATGGTTAGGTGTTCGCGCACAATACCGAAGGTCCCGGGTTCGAGGTGCAAGAGTCGTGGATGCGTACTGCCACTGATGAGTAGTAGTCCCATAGCAGGACAGGGAAACGCCCGTCTTTCAGTGCTTCCAGGTTTCTAATCGCGTGGTCTCACAATGATTGATTGATTGATTAATGATTTCAAATGTGTAAAACCACAAAACCTACAAAACTCTGCCCGAAAATATATATTTATTGTTGTACTGAATTCAATGAAATTCTTGTGATTTTTCATCAATCAGTTGTAAAGATTATTGAGTTTGGATTGATGTCGTTTTATCCTCATCAGTGGCAGTGCGCATCCACCACCCCCACCCCAGGGAACCAAACTCAAAGCCTTCGGCCTTTTGCAAGAACACTTAACTTCTAGACCACTGGGCCGGACGCCATCCAATGGTATTTATGTTTAACTTCAGTCGCACAATCCCACCCATTGTCTTCGGTAGGTAACTGCTTCACACCCTCATGAAGCTCGTCAGTTTAGAGACTGATCAGCTGGATTTACCAGCTTACCCCTAATGGAGCATAGGTTGCTAACCAACATTTTCCAACCTACAATGTCCTTGGTCCTCCTTTCCTGGTTCTATCCAATTGCTGTTCATTCTTTTCATGTCTGCTTCTAATTCTCGACGTAATGCGTTCATGGGTCTTCCACTTTTCCTTTGACGTTGAGGGCTACAAGTCACGGCTTGTCCTATGATTCACTTAGATGCTTTCTTCAATGTGTGTCCTATCCACCTCTAGCGCTTCTTCCTAGTTTCTTCCTTCGCTGAGTGAGACTCAACACAAAACTAGCATTTATAGAATCATTCATAAAAGTAATCTCTCATAATATGCTTCAAGAGCATTACTTTATTTTGACCAATAACAATCGGCTTTCATTTAGAAATGACACACACACACTGAACTGATACATACGCACCTACTATTGACATATACACAGAAACAAATCATATTAGTTTGTGTTGACGTGTACATGTACAAATATATGAAGCGAAATCGACAATTCCCACCTTGTTTGTCTTTCATCCATTTTCCAATTTGTTTTAAAAGCAAAAGTCATACTACTCTGCTACTATTATACTACTGATTATTATTATTACTATTGTGATAATGATGATTTTAAATTTAATTGAAAGTTAATGTGCACAGAGAGTGCACATTAAAACTATCAAAACTATTCTCATTCAAATGAAAATAGATATGATGTATTTAATTGTGTATGTCTATCCCACACTCATATTAGTTTTTTCTAGCATAAGTACACACAAACACACACAAAACACACATACACATACACACACATACGCAAACACACACGCACATCCCATCAAATTAATGAATTCTGATTTCTATGATTATGACTAATTAATGTTTGTGATTAATATGTCGTTTTTTTTTAATATTATAATGAGTAAGATAGAAGACCAGTCATAATAATAATAATAATAATAATAATAATAAAATACTATTGATAACATTAAATAAAATTATCTGAATTGATTTTTCATCAAAATGGATTGATAGTGTGTGTGTGTGTGTGTGTCTATTTATACATATACTTTGTTATTAGTCTAATGTATTTAGTTTTTTTTTCATTAATTTCTATTTTTATCTCATGACTCATTCTAATGACTTCGCTAAATAGATATTTTTTTCTCTCTCTCACTGTGTCATTTGACAATAAACACATAAATCATCATCAGTAGAAGTAGAAGGGATAAGTTTTTTGTTTTTGAAAAAAATACAAGTGAATTAAGGTGGAATAATCCTAGATTATTATTATTTTGTTTAGTTAACGTAGCAAACAGTTTGAAGTTTGAAATCAATCGAGAGAGGGAAAGAGAGAGATACACTAAGGACAACAAGTGGAGAGTTATCATTATTTACAGTGGAAATAATCGACAAGGTGAAATGAATTTCATTGGAATTCACGACATACATATATGCATGCATTCACTGTTTGAGTTCTTTTTTGAAGATGTGATCAGTGGAAATCAACCCTATCGGGTCAGGGGGGGGTTCTAGTAGCTATAGAAGACAAATGGGTGAAGTTGTGCGAAATTCATAGATTGATCGGAGTTAGACATTCTTACCTTTGGATACTGGCCTGTTGAATAGCTTGGAGCTTAGGCGTTAGAGCGCAAAACTAAAGATCCTGGGTTCGAGTCATACTAGTAACAGAAGTTGTGGATACACACTGTTGATGAGTCCCATCCTAGGATGAAGCGGCTGCCCAGTGCTTCTAGGTTTCTAATGGTAGTCTAAAAATGATTAATTCATCATTTCAGTGACAAACAACAATCTCCATGTCTCCTTCAAATACATTGAGATTTAAAATAATTTTATTACTTTCGATGTTGTGGATTCATTTTGTCTATCCGTACATATAATCTTCAAACCTCCATTTATGGTACAAACAGGGTCTTTGATTGTCTTCTCTCATATCTTTTCTGATGACGATAGACGTTGTAATATCCTGATACTACTCTGTTTAATATGTTGGGCATGTTAGATCCCCAGAACTCGCTTGAGAAATGCCTTATTTTGGATTTCACGTTTGCCAGCATTGGCTGATCAGTTGACCTTGAGATCACACATTTCCCACCAGGAAAATCCATGGCTGTGATTGGCTGCTGTGTATTTTAGTGTGCTATTTTCGTAACTGTCCGAAGGACGTTTCTATGATGTATAAATAAACGAGAGTTGTGTGATTGCTGGGTGTTTGTAGAATATACTTTCTACGCTTACAAAGCCTTTTACTTCAGCTTGGGATTCAAGGTAGCCTATCTGCACGCTGGTTCATTGTCTCGTTCGCGTTTATCGACTAAGATGAACTCGTAATAGCTTCAAGCATACCTAGTGATGAACATAATATAATAGCCACTTCTAAGCGATGCTCCATTGTATACTACTTATAAAGTCGGTTAGAGACCTTGAATGACATGGCTCAAAATCGTTCGCAATGGCGCCAGTGCATTTATTCTTTGTGTTCTCTCAAATCTTAATCTTCTGGGTTCTTCAACACCTCTAGTTTTTAATTTCTAAACTTATCTCATTGAATCATACTTCGTGAATAATATCTTCTAATCCTAACCTCTCCGATAACTTCTAATACCTTTACTACCTCTTCTACTATTGGATTTGAATTGACAATTATATCTCTGTGCTGATGTGGTATGGCGACAAGAACTGATGTACTTACGTACGAAGTTCTACGCTGCAACTGACTGACTGACTTCTAAAGTCACTTTATGAGTAGCGTTCATTACACTAGGTATTATACTGTTGATAACTGATTGACTAATGAATTCATTTTTCTAATAAAGTTAATACCTTATCTGATTTTGAAATGGTGGCTAACTCAGATGGATGATGACTGTGATGTAGTTCCATTGTCTAGAGTAGAACTCTATATCGATCTACTAGTTCATCAGTAAGAATTAATTTGTACTCTTTAGTGAAACATCATGCCTTTTACATTAGGAATGTCAGTGTTTGATAAAACATTTCCGTAATTTACTGTTTTGTCATTGCTTTACTAGTTTTTCTTCCCTTTTTGATTTCAATTATTTAGGCTTTCATCCATCATCACTTCGTCCTGAAGAATTCTATGCAGCAGCTGCAGCCGCTGCAGTTGGAAATAATGTTTCCGTCGGTGATTTAGATTGTCATTTACCTTCTGGAGGACGTTCAAATCTTCCTGGTGGCGGAGGAGGTGGAGTAGGAGGATATATGTCAAATTATCCAGATTCTGATTTTCCCAATTCAAATAATTATCAACGTAGTAATAGTGTTGGCGGTGGATTATTCCCTAATCCTGGAAATGCTACCGCTGCCGGTGGTGGGGGTGGTGCTGGTGCTGGTGGTCCTTATCCACCTCTGCTAGCCGGTGGTCATCTCCCTTATACTCCTTACTCAGCACCTTCACCAACTCCATCATCGAATACTCCGAATAATAATTTGCCTGGAAGACATTCTAGTCAATTTCCAGGACAATTTGGTCTATTTCAAAATAGTAACAATATTTCCGATAATAATATTAACAATAATAATAGTAATTATTCAACAAACGAATCCAAACTACGTACTTCTGCTGATGTGGACAGTATGCAAAAGGCAACATTGGCTGTTGCTCAATATGCAGCAGCACTTGCCCTACAACAACAACAACAACAAAATTTAAAACGTAACTATCCTATAACTACTACTACTACTAATTTAAGTAACAATTCTTCATTGTCCATTTCAACGACTGATTATCATTCATCAAATTATAGAGGAATGACTAATGGACATTCAACAACGACATCAGCAACATCAACAACAACACCATTATCTCCAATACATAATGATAATTCTTTGCTGAATGGATCAATTAATCCAATGAACAACATTCCACCGGCACATTTACAACATACTACAGCCGACTCACCGACATCTTCATCTTCCCCATCATTTCCAATATCGAACAGGCATGCAAATTTAAATTTATCTAATTATAATCATCACGTAACTGGTCATCATCATCACCATCATCAGCAGCTGCATCATCATTCACAGCAACAACAACATCATCCGCATCAACAACATCATACTGCTGGTGGATTTCTACCGTCTGTCGGTGGACAAGACACTCTAACCCAACCATCATTACAAGATATTCATGCCGGTTAATAGAAAGGTTGGTATATACATGATAATACAACTCTACGAATCAGGAAATAATCACTTATACTGTTTGTTTGTTTTTTTTAACCGCCCCCACCCTCCCCCAAATACCACTACCACCCCCACCCTCCCCGGTGGATTGATAATATTCATCGAAGTGAAATTCAAAACGAAAAACAAACTAAACCAAAACAAACTCATAACACAGTGATAAATGTTTGTTTTTCTATCTTTCTGACTCATTAATTCAAAACACTATGCATAGAGTTCATTTGATTTGATCTGATTTGATTTCATCTCACTTTTCTCTCTTACTCTCTCTTTGTGTATACTTATGAAATACACTAACTTGTCAATCAATCAATCAATCACTCAATCAACTGGTTAAAACAAGACTTATTATGATATATAGTTTGTAACTTATTGGTGTATGTACATTATAATTACTATTACTATTACAATTATTATTATTACTATTATTATTATGATTATGACGATGATCAATTGCTTTCATTTTGCTAGGTTTCTTTGACAAACTAATATTACATACAAAAGGTTATCTTTTCTGGTTTCTCATTCTCCCTCCCTCTCTCTCTCTTCCTCTCTTCATGTGTGTGCGTGGGCGTGTGTGTGTGTGTGTGTGTGCATGTTTGGTTAGGCAGCTCACTTGATCTATTCTTAATTTACCTAATCAGTTTCATTTCTGATGAAAGAATGTTCCCTAATAACAACATTGACAACATTTTCAAACGCACATCAATGGTGTATAGTTTCCCTCCACAATCACCTACTTTTTTCTTCTTCTGACGAATTGGTCACTACCAGTCCTCCTACCCCCCACTGTCATTATTTGTGAACTAGTCAATAAATTGATTGATTTGTTGGATTTCCATTCAACTCATTATCTGTGTTGACCGATTATTCCATTCACTATCTTGTTGTCATTTGGCACGATCAATGTTGTATGAACTAATTTCTGAAATTTGATTTTTAATCTTGCTTTGTGGATTGTTTCTCTCATGTGTTCATTTTAATAAAAAAAATTACTAATAATAGTAGTAATGTTAATACTATGCCCATTTCAACTAGTAATCACTATTCAGATTATCATCAGTTATGTAATATATATGTATATCTGAATGAAGAAACACGGATCTCTATCGGTGTTGTCGTTTACTGTTGTTGATAAACTAATCATCACCACCTCCCCCCATCCATATTTCACTTGCATGTGCACAGTGTATGTAAATGTTAGAATGTACCGGATTGTCGTCATTCACATTGCCCCTCATCACTATTCGAATTATTTCTGTACACGATAGATTGATAAGTGATCAGTTTTCTCTACTTCACAACACTATTCATATTTACCCACCCATCAATCAGCCCCCGCCACCCCCTGTGTGTAACAATGAGAAATTCAGCAGCAGCAACAACTATCAAATGATCTCTTCAATGTATTCAATATACACAATCAGCGTGTGTGTTTTCGTTTTACTGCTCTCATTTCACATACATGTACATCGCGATCTTTGAGAAAATGTTACGTTGTGTTTGTTTTTTCCGCGAGAAAAATTATTACCTATTTTTTTCGCTAACTCAGCATAGATACACTTTCATTTTGTTGTTGTTGTTATGTTCATTGTTGCGAAATCCTTTTTCCTTTTTCCCTTTTCCTTTATTTTCCTCATTACAACACACTGATCAATCAACACAGATAAAAAAACTGATGGAAATTAAGTAAAATTATGAAAATATCATGATTATTACTATTATTACTATTATTACGACGATAAATCCCATTTGTTTTATCATCAACCTATCATTTCTAATGTTCATTTCCAACTACCACCACTACTACTACTACTAACAACATGTTATTAGTAGTATTCTTGTGAATAATACTAATACTAATAATTTCAATCATAGTTCGATAGAATGATCAAAGTTGATTGTTGCCATTGTTATTATTATTATGATTATTATTATTTTTAAATGTGTTTTTATCATTTTTTTTCTCTCTCTCTCTCTGTTCAATTACACACACCCACCCACCCACACACACACACACACACGAAACACAATAATTATCATCATTATGTAAAATTATCAGACATGTTACTCTAACATTACTATGACTTCTACTATTACTATTACTACTATTATTACTATTATTATTATTACCACTTCAAGTAATGATACACAACAGACACATGAATAGACAGACACACACGTACATATACACACACACACGCATATATATATATATATACATAGACAAACAGTGAAAACTGATTGGTTTCCATTTACGAATGAAAAAAAACGAAAACAAAAAGTTCTATATATAAAAACTTGTGTAATAGATAATAATTTTTTTGTTTGTATTTCAATGTGTTCTCTTGTTTGTTTGTTTGTTTTTTTGAAAAGAAAATATTTTACAAGGATCTAAAAAAAAATATGTTACCTGAAAGAAAAACGAAAATCGAATTAGGTTTGTAACTGGTTGGGACATGTGTTATGAATGTCTAAATCGTCGATTGCCTCGACGAGCTATGTTTTGTGGTGTAGGAGTATGGGTTGGAAGGAAATTAGGGGCGGGCAAACTAAAAAAAACATAGCAGAAATCCATGAAGTCATTGACAAGTGGACTGAGTTATGTTGGCAGATGTAGGCGCTACCTGGTTAGGGTCCAGATATACGCTCGCTAACCATGGACGAGTGCACTGTTCCCTTCGTCCTACTGTACGGATGCGAAACATGGCCGTTAAGAGTAGAGGACACTCGTAGGTTACTAGTATTCGATCATAGATGTTTAGGAAGCATTGCTCGTATAACATGGGACAACCGAGTAAGCAATGCTGTCGTTAGGAAACGATTACTAGGTAAGGATTGAAGATCAATAGATGAAGTGGTGAAACTTCATCAGTTGAGGCGGTTGGGACATGTGTTAGGTATGCCTAACCACCGAGTGCCTCGACGAGCTATGTTTTGTAGTGTAGGAGTAGGTTGGAAGAAAGCTAGGGGCGGCCAAACCAAAACATGAAGTCACTGACAAGTAGATTTGAGTCATGTTGGTAGATGTAGACTACTTGTTTGAGGTCCACGAGACGAAAGTCGCCGATGGTTAGAGACTTTGAATGACATGGCTCAAAATCGTTTGCACTGGCTCAGGTGCAACCACCCTTTGTGTTCTCTCAAAGTCTATCTAATCTTCTGATT
>OX103972.1:7492028-7632028 GCA_944470395.2 Schistosoma turkestanicum
AAAAACTTATCCCTTCTACTTCTACTGATGATGATTTATGTGTTTAATTGTCAAATGACACAGTGAGAGAGAGAAAAAAATATCTATTTAGCGAAGTCATTAGAATGAGTCATGAGATAAAAATAGAAATTAATGAAAAAAAAACTAAATACATTAGACTAATAACAAAGTATACATATAGAGACACACACACACACACACACTATTAATCCATTTTGATGAAAAATCAATTCAGATAATTTTATTTAATGTTATCAATAGTATTTTATTATTATTATTATTATTATTATTATTATGACTGGTCTTCTATCTTACTCATTATAATATTAAAAAAAAACGACATATTAATCACAAACATTAATTAGTCATAATCATAGAAATCAGAATTCATTAATTTGATGGGATGTGCGTGTGTGTTTGCGTATGTGTGTGTATGTGTATGTGTGTTTTGTGTGTGTTTGTGTGTACTTATGCTAGAAAAAACTAATATGAGTGTGGGATAGACATACACAATTAAATACATCATATCTATTTTCATTTGAATGAGAATAGTTTTGATAGTTTTAATGTGCACTCTCTGTGCACATTAACTTTCAATTAAATTTAAAATCATCATTATCACAATAGTAATAATAATAATCAGTAGTATAATAGTAGCAGAGTAGTATGACTTTTGCTTTTAAAACAAATTGGAAAATGGATGAAAGACAAACAAGGTGGGAATTGTCGATTTCGCTTCATATATTTGTACATGTACATGTCAACACAAACTAATATGATTTGTATCTGTGTATATGTCAATAGTAGGTGCGTATGTATCAGTTCAGTGTGTGTGTGTCATTTCTAAATGAAAGCCGATTGTTATTGGTCAAAATAAAGTAATGCTCTTGAAGCATATTATGAGAGATTACTTTTATGAATGATTCTATAAATGCTAGTTTTGTGTTGAGTCTCACTCAGCGAAGGAAGAAACTAGGAAGAAGCGCTAGAGGTGGATAGGACACACATTGAAGAAAGCATCTAAGTGAATCATAGGACAAGCCGTGACTTGTAGCCCTCAACGTCAAAGGAAAAGTGGAAGACCCATGAACGCATTACGTCGAGAATTAGAAGCAGACATGAAAAGAATGAACAGCAATTGGATAGAACCAGGAAAGGAGGACCAAGGACATTGTAGGTTGGAAAATGTTGGTTAGCAACCTATGCTCCATTAGGGGTAAGCTGGTAAATCCAGCTGATCAGTCTCTAAACTGACGAGCTTCATGAGGGTGTGAAGCAGTTACCTACCGAAGACAATGGGTGGGATTGTGCGACTGAAGTTAAACATAAATACCATTGGATGGCGTCCGGCCCAGTGGTCTAGAAGTTAAGTGTTCTTGCAAAAGGCCGAAGGCTTTGAGTTTGGTTCCCTGGGGTGGGGGTGGTGGATGCGCACTGCCACTGATGAGGATAAAACGACATCAATCCAAACTCAATAATCTTTACAACTGATTGATGAAAAATCACAAGAATTTCATTGAATTCAGTACAACAATAAATATATATTTTCGGGCAGAGTTTTGTAGGTTTTGTGGTTTTACACATTTGAAATCATCAATCAATCAATCAATCATTGTTAGACCACTATTAAAAACCTGGAAGCACTGAAAGACGGGCGTTTCCCTGTCCTGCTATGGGACTACTACTCATCAGTGGCAGTACGCATCCACGACTCTTGCACCTCGCAGGACTCGAACCCGCGACCTTCAGTCTCTTGTGCGCGATTGCCTAACCGTCGGACCACTGGACCGCCATCCAACGGTGTTAACGTCTAACTCTGAGTGATCAAGGGATTTTTGCGTGACCTCACCCATAAATATATAATCATATATATACATGCATACAAATACTCTACTTACCTGGTCGTCCATAAGCAGCAAAATGTTGGTTATCCATATAAGGTAAACATCCTGCTGCATCGGGAGGATAACCATGTGGTCCTATTAATTTGAAAAGAATAAATATGGCATATATATGATATGTATCGGTGGGGGGTGGGGCGGCGACAGAGTGGAACTACTTTCTCTTACACATCACTCTAGTCCCCCTCCTATACACTCACACACACACACACACAGTCGATGAATGCAACAAACACCAGTTGAACTAGACATTTATTACATACAAATAACATGAAAATGACCAAGCAACTACAAAAAAAAACCACTTAATTCATGATCAAATTACAAGTTTCTAGTTATCTTTAAAGTCAGTCAGTTTAGGAAGTAAATTGAATAAATAACAATAATCATGACATTGAGGTGTAATATGTAAAACTCATAGATTATGCATATAAATAAAATAATTGTGTGTTTTTAATTTAATTTGTGTGACCTATAACTAGTTCTACTAATATTCTCTATATCTCTCTCTCTCGTTGGTTGGCTGGCTGACTTGTTCGTTTATGTTTGCATGTGTTTTTTTGTTGATGAAAATTAGACAAACACACAGGAAGAATTAAGAAAACATGTGAAATAATTTATAAATATGAACTAGTGTTATTTTATTCAATGTACTAGAGACACAAAAGACTCTGTCTGCCTGAAGTCGTTCTGAGGTTACTGCTACGACGGTCCCAAAGCTTGGATAAAGGAGGAGGATTTGGTATGGGGTTAGTGAAGCCATGTTTGTAGAAGTCAAACTTGGTAGAAAAAAAAACGCTAACCAGAAAAGATATGTGGTGCGCGCTACTTATAAGTAGTACATGATGTGAGTGTAAACGTAATGTCTGGCAGCAGAAGATGGGGGAAGATCAAGCAAGAAAGGAAGAGTGGCAATACAATGGAATTTGTATGAAATGCATGAATAGTGAGTGAAATGTCAGACATTGGATTGAAGATTTGCAAATTCACTGTGTACGATATGGTTTTCCTATTTTATTGAGTAATTCTGTAATTTGCGATAAATACAATTCGGTTGCCCTCACCTGTGTTCTCCTTCACTACAGATACTCTGTTAGGGGTAACAGGTGTAAGTAAGTAAGTAAGTAAGTCACATGATTTGTAGATTAATGAATTGAATCACTGACAGCGTGATTGATGTATAATTAATAAAATCATTTATTATATACGTAGTCCATAGTTTTCAATAGGACTCCCCCAACGAAATAACAATCTACGAGTTAAACTGATCACTAACAAAAGAATACTCTACTCAAACATTCATTAAATGTTTAATCAATAGTCCTCGAACAGGGCTCATCATTGGAAGTGCATGTCCTCACAGGTGGGAATCGAACCCAGGATAATAGATCTCGCGAGCGTATCTTTAATCGTGTTGTGTGCGAGGCAGTCAACCACCGAAGACAATAGATGATGATCGCACAATATCATTGGCTGATTAAAGTTAGACAATAACCTAGCTAGATTTCGATCGGTTCAGTGATCAAGAAGTAGAGCGTTCCTGTACAAGACCGAAAGCCTTTCATTCATCTATCTATGCCGGGTGTTGTGGATGGACACTGCTATAGATGAGCCCTATTCTAGGATCAAACAGCTGTTTGGTGCTTTCAGACTTTCAGTGGGGGTTTAACAACAACGTAAAACTTAGTACGTATGTATATCAGTTCAATTTGCAATACCACATTACCACACAGAGATCGAATTGTCAATTCAACTCCGATTATAGTATAGGTACTAGAAGTATTGAGTAATAGAGAAGATCAGTGATCGAATATACGATTCGAGAGGTATAAACTAGTGAAATAAATTTATAAGGAATTCAGAAGGATTAGAATTTGAGAGCGCCACTGCAAACGATTTTGCACCACATCATTCAAATTCTATGACCATCGGTTACGACTATCTCTCACAGACTCCAACCACTTAGTCTACACCTACACTAACATGGCTCAATCCAGTCGTCAATGACTTCATGGATTTGTACCATATTTGGGTTTTAGTCGCTCCTAGCTTTCATTCACATATATATTATATATCATAATTAGATAAGCAACTCCTTATCAATTTCAAACAATATATAACCTAGAATAGTTAGTTATATAATACTCACCTGCTCGATTTGATTGATCAATCATTGGTTGAACAATACGTCGTCGAGCATTAATGAACCTAGATTTTTTGTGCAAAAAAGTGAAAAAAATGAACAAAAATTCGTTTTAATCAAACAGTTAAAAACAGATTACACATAACTACGTATTTAATAATCTTGACTATTGAACGCATTAAAACAAACTAAAAATGATCAATGTTCAATTAATTTATTAATTTGTAGCGTTTTACAATCTACTTTTAATCTATGCAGTATTAAGGCATTTTATGAAATAATGAATGGCAAAAACTTTCACTGGGAACTCGCCATTAAAATGGTAGTTTATCAATCAGAGACAAAACCTAAAATTATTTAAGACTCTCAGATAATGGACAGAATTAGAAAGGAAGCCACTGGAAAGAGTAGATTAGAGAATGCTGATCCGCGGCCTATACTCCATTCAAGTGTAACATGTGCAAGTAAGAAGAGATTAGTTAACTTGGCATCAAAATAGTTTATATTTCTAATATGAATCAGTCAATAATATTTATATTATACAACTATTTCCCAATATGACTGATGATGGTAGCCCACACAAAGAACATGTTGGAGCACTCTTAGTTACGATTTCTGCCTAGTAATTTATAAATAACCAAATGATTTTAATCACTAAGAGCTAAACTGTTCTGGGTCCGATCACTAGCAGATTTTGGCTGAAGTTAAGCATTATAACACCGTCGGATGCCAGTCAGCTCGTTGATCTAGAGCTCAGACATCTGAAGGTCCTGGGTTGGAGTCCTGCGGGGTGCAGGAGTCGTGGATCCACGCTGTCACTGATGCGTCTCATACTAGGACGAAACATCCGTCCAGTGCTTGTGGGTTTCCAATGGAGTAGGCTAACAATAATGATGGGTTAATGATTTCAATTTGTACCAATCAATAATTGCCTCATTGAATCATTTTTCATTGAAAAATTTTTAAAAGGAATTCAAATCGCCTCTCATTTGAAATATTTTTATGATTCATATTTTGATGAAATCAGTTGTGTTTTTTTTTCTCGAAAATAAATTATTCTCTCTCTCTCTCTCTCAAAACAAAAATTAATCTTCTCAAAGTCAAGAAATATTTTTTTTAAAAAAAGGAGGAGAACATGTTGTCGTTAGCATTAGTCACTTGAGAATAAACAGTCGAATAATTCTTCTTATTGTTGCTGTTGTTGTTATGCCCTCAAGATGAACAGATAAACAAATAAATCAATGAAATAGAGGGTAGTGGGTGGGGTGGTTGGATGGATGGATGGGGGGGAGGGTGGAGCGCGTAAGCGGAAGGAAATAAACACACATATCGATTGAGCATTCATTTGATTTTTGTTTCTTTAAAAAATAATTCAAAATATTTTAATCTTTTGGTCAGTGTAAAGGCGAGGGTGGGGGTGGTTGGTAGGAGGATAACAGGCATTGATAGGCATGTTATTATCACTATTAATATTATTATTATTATTGTAAATACTACTGATATATATTTATTTATGTGTATCGTTTTATGCCTACGGGGATAAAATAATATATATCATTATTGTGTTGAATCTATATAGATAATTCAGGCTATTTACTCGCGGAAATGACTGTTTATTACTATGCCATGGAATATAGCAGAGATAAAAAAAACATTCTTAGACAAATGTAAATAAAAGCGGGGATTTTAACGTTAGATACAAAAAATTTACATAGAACAGAGAGAGAATATGACTAGCGATGGAATCCAATTTAAGGCTCTTCAATTGGATGTACCGTCAGTTCAGAGTTGAGATTCTATACTGAGATTCGAAACTAGTGTGGTGTGTGCTACTTATAAGTAGTATATGACGCGAGCGTCAACGTAATGGCTGGCAGCAGAAGATGGGGGAAGATCAAGAAAGGGAAGGGTTAGAAGAACACAATGGAATTTGTATGAAATGCATGAACAGTGAGTGACAATGGATTGTTGATGTTTTGCAACAGGAACAGTCCAGTTCGATATGATGAACTGATATTTTGCAAATTAACGATTGACGATATGGTTTTCCAATTTTACTGAATAACTCTGTTATTTTTGTTAAATACAATTCGGTTGCCCCAACTGTGTTCTCGTTCATTATACTAGTACTGAACTGCTTCAAAAGTCTACCTTGTTATTTCTACTTAGCTATTGAGTTCAAATAGATATTTTACTGTTAGATACAATGATTTACATAGAATAAAGAGAATATAACTAGCATTGAGATCTTAAATAATGTTGTTCATTCGATTTAAGACTTGTCAGTTGAATATACGGTCAACTAAGAGTTGATATTCTATACTGAGATTCAAAACTAGTACTTAATTGCTTCAATAGGCTATCTTGTTATCTCTACTTAGCTATTCAGTTCAAATAGATATTTTAACGTTAGATATATAGAATAGAGAGAATATGACTGACTATCAGCGGAATCCTAGGTAGTGTATTTTGTTCTATTTAAGACTTGTCAGTTGGATATGCTCATTCCGTGAGTCGAAACCAGTATTTAACTGCTTCATAAGGCTACCTTGTTATCTCTACTTAGTTACTGAGTTCAAATAGACATTTATACTTGTACAATGAATATCTTACTTGGAAACTAACAATGGTTGAGATGATAAAGAGATAATTTGTAGCTCAAATGAATGATTGTGATGGTGTTTGGTTCTCTGTGAGCTGGCTGGATATTTTGGTTGTGAAGCTTTCAGTGTTCTTCTAATGAACAACATCATCAGCACAAATCAAAATATTCAACTCAGAGAACGAAACACCACCACAACGAACAATGGTTCTCTACATGAACTAGCGATCAAATCTTAGATAGTGTAGTGCGTGCAACTTAAGACTTGTCAGTTGGATATACCATCAGTACAGAGTTGATATTCCAACCGGGAGGGTGGAAACCATTACTTAACTGTTTCAAATGGCTACCTTGTTATCTCTACTAAGCTATTAAGTTCAGATAGACATTTTAACGTTAGATACATAGAATAAAGAGAATATAACTAGAAATGGTTTTCCAAATAGTGTTGTTCGTTGTATATAAGACTCTTCAGTTGGATATGCTCATTCCGGGAGTCGAAACCAGTACTTAACTGCTTCAAAAGGCTACGTTGTTATCTCTACTTAGTTACTGAGTTCAAATAGACACTTTACCGTTAGATACGATGATTTACATAAAAATACAGAGAATACAACTAGCAGTGATTTCCTAGATAGTGCTGCTCGTCCTATTGAAGACTTGTCTGTTGGATATACCCATTCCGGGTTTCTACACCAGTACTTAATAGTTTCAAAAGGCTACCTTGTTATTCATATATCTGCTGAGTTCAAATAAACATTTGTACTTGGAAATTATATTTACGGTGTCATGTACACATACTTACCAATTATTTACTTGTAAAATTGTTAAACCAGTATCTGTAGCCAATTGTTTTTTTTGTTCTTCCGATGGATAAGGATGCTAGTATTTTTTTAAAAGAAAAGAAAAATTTTTATTATACTAATAACGATTAGTAAAAAAGTTGATTTTTCAAAACATCCGCTGTAATCCTTTTAGTTTATTAGTTCATAGATTCTGTTTATGTAAAATCATTAGAAAACAAAAGGGTTGCTTAATATAGTATTATTTGTAACCATGAATCGATCAATGTTAGACCACCATTAGAAACCTGGAAGCACTGGACGGCCGTTTCGTCCTGCTATGGGACTCGTCAGCAGTGCGCATCCACGACTCTTGCTCCCCGCAGGATTCGAACCCAAGACCTTCGGTATAGTGCGCGAACGCCCCAACCGTTAGACTACTGAGCCGCTATCTAGCACTGTTAATATCTAACTTGATCAAATTCACGGAGTTGCGCAACCTCATACACTGTATACATCCGAACAGGTTTGAACTTCACTGGTCACGACTTCCCACTAGAACTCGGAGAAGATTCCTCACGAAGCTAGTCACTAGTGACCACATGTAATTGCATTGCGGGGTTGTTGTGAAGATTGTTAAGTTTTTTATTTGTAACCATGAATGCTGATGAGTTCCATACCAGGACCAAACGGCCGTCCAGTGCTTCCTGGTTTCTAATGGTGGCCTAACATTGATCGATTCATGGTTACAAATAAAACTTAACAATCTTCACAACAACCCCGCAATGCTTAATATAGTAGTTTAAAAAAATTCCTCATCTATCTCTAACCAATCACCAATGATCTTACATAGTCTCTGCCCAACAATCAACACAACATTTTTATTTCATTGAACTGCAGTTGAGTAATTCCATTCTAATCAAATAACACAACGAGTATTCGATATCATTATCAGTAATGACTCTCTCTGTTATTGTCACAGTTTCAATATAATTGATTTCATTGACAGTATGAACCGACCTGGTGAGAAGCTATGACCATTGCAGTTCATCTGTGTTGGGTGTAGGCAAAAGTGAGGGTGCAAAATACCTTAGATTAATTAGAGTTAGACAGCAACACTGTTGGATACCTGCCAGCTGACTGATCAAGAGGTTAAAGGTTTACGCATCAGACCGAATGCCATTGGTTTGATTCCCGCTAGTGGGAGTTTTGGATACGCACTGACATTGATGAGTCCTATATTAGGACGAAACACCCATCCAGTGGTTCCAGGTTTCTAACAATGGTCTAACAATGACTCGATTCATTAATTCAATCAAACACAATAATAAAAAATCATAGTTGATTTCGTTTGCTGGGATGTAAACTCGTGAAGAGTTCACAAACAGACAAGCGAAAAATCATTAAATGGACATCGAATAATTCTTACATTCATGATACTACTCAAAATAATGTCTAATTTTTAAATTTTACGATAATTCATTGAAATATCAGTGTAGATTTAGACAATTATAGTCTACTGATAATTAGTTATAAGTAGTAATGATTAAATTGATAATAATTTTTGTAACTTATTGAAAATATGAATCGATCAATGTTAGACCACCATTAGAAACCTGAAAGCATTGGACGGCGGTTTCGTCCTGGTATGGGACTCATCAGTAGTGAGAAGCGCAGGAATCTTGGATGCACACTGTTGATGAGTCCCATCCCATGACGAAACGGCCATCCAGTGCTTCCAGGTTTCTAATGGTGATCTAACATTGATCTATTCATGATTTCAATCAGTAACTTAACAATCTTCACAACGCCGCAATGCAATAGTATTTGTTTCCAAAAGGATCACAAATTTCACACTAAGACAGCATAACAGATCTTTACTTATGAATAAAGATTAAATTGGGTGATAAACAAAGACTGAAATCTGTACAAACTAAATGATTTTCACTTAACTGCCTAACACAATGTATCACATTGTTCTGATATGGTGTAATGAGAACAATCAGGTTTCAATACGATCTAGTTAACAAGGCCCCCCTCCAACTAAAATCAGGTAACTATTTACAATTCACTGGTGTTTTTCAATAGTTTCTAAGTGGAAATTTGATAGTATAGTTTATCCACATATTTCTCGTTTCCTTATTTTACTTAAATAAACAATTGTTGGTTAAGACGATGTTTTTTGTTTCCAACGTTAAAGATACACAAAAATTTGAAATCAATATCGACATTGTAAATGATCACGCCGCTTTGTTGAGATTGATTCAAACTAGAAAAAGTACAACTAAACAATATTTATTAAGGCCGTTTCGTCTTGGTATAGGATTCGTCAGTGGCATTGAGTATCCATGACCACTCAAGTGGATATTCGAACCCAACAACTTCGATCTCACGCACTCCTGACCACTTAGTCGGTATTCGACGGTGTTAATGTCTAACTTCAACCAATCCATGATATAGCGTGACCATTAGTGACTAGCTTCGTGTGGAGAATCCTTGCAGTCATAATCTGTGAAGTTCAACTATGTCAGGTATGAGTCAGTTACTCACCCAAAACATTGGTAGATAGGCAGATAGATACAACACAAAACCTCGTACATAAGTACATAAGTTCAGGTTGCCATACCACGACAGCAAAGGGACGTAACTGTCAGTTCAAATCCAAGAGTGACAGCAATAATAGAAGTATAATCAGTAATGGAGAAGATTAGGGAGCGAAGATATGATTCGAGAAGTATAATTCAGTGAGATAAGGTTAGAAAGACAAAGGTAGAGGTGCTGGCTAATCCAGAAGATTAGGATTTGAGAGAACACAAAGAATGGATGCACCTGCGCCATTGCAAACGATTTTGAGCCATGTCATTCAAGGTCTCTAACCATCGATGACTTTCGTCTCGCGAACCCCAACCAGATAGCCTACATCTACCAACATGACTCAGTTCACTTGTCAGTGACTTCATGGATTTGTGCCATGTTTTGGTCTGGCCGCCCCTAGCTTTCTTCCAGCCTCCTCCTACACCACAACGCATCGTTCGTCGAGGCAGTCGGTGGTTAGGCATACGTAACACATATCCCAACCACCTCAACTGATGAAGTTTCAATACTTCATCTATTGATTTGCCATCCTTACCTAGCACTCGTTTCCTAACGATAGGATTGCTTACTCGATCGTCCCAAGATATACGGGCAATGCTTCGGATACAACTATCAACTCACATCTTAGAACAACGTTAACAGATACACGTATTCACATAACCATACATTAATAAACACAAACACCCACACACACACACACACACACACGCACAAACACTTACTGATAAATGTTGAAATAGCCATGCTCTCATAATATTTGTAGCAGCTTTAGGAAAGATCCCACGTTTTTTCTGACGTTTTATTGATTTTTCTTCTAAATCAAATTCATCGAAATTTTCACCTGATCCAATGGAATTGTCAATTCCATCACCTGTGATATGTGTGTTTGTTCGTTTGTTTGTTGATATTCAAGATAAAAAGAATGAAAAAAATCATGAGAATAATGAGTTTTAATCATAAAAAGTACTCTTCAGCAATACTCATTCATTATAGCCGCTGGTGGGAATCCAACCTAGGGCATTCAGTCTCGCTCATGAACTCCTAATCTCTGAACCACTGAAATGACCTTCAACGGTGTTAATGTCTAACATTCGTCGATCTTAGGTTTTGAGCAACCTTATCCATTGTCTCCGGTGGATAACTGCCTACACTCAATAGGGCTGTACTCCACTGGTTGGACAATAACACCATTGGATGCCAGCTGAATCAGTGGTCTAGAGGTTAGGCGTTCGCGCATGAGATCAAAGGTGTTGAGTTCGATTTCCACGAGCAGAAGACGTGGATGCACAATGCTGATTAGTCCCATATTTGGAAAAAAACAGCCATCCAATGCTTCTCGGTTTCTACTGGTAGTTTGACAAGGACTGATTTATTTCGGTAATGAATTTCAACTCTAGTTTAACAATTTAAAACGAAAGATATTGATTTAGCATAGATTAATCTTAAGAATGTCGCATTTCATTTTCGTCGTTGGACAAAGACAGCCTATAAGGTATGAAGTTGACATAGTAGGGTGGTAGAGACTGTTGTGTTTCATTCAAATCATGAATTGATCAGTGTTAGATTACGATCAGAAGGTTGGAAGTAGTGAATGCTCGTTTCAGTTCTCATTCACAACAACGAATGCGGGGGGAATAGAATCCATGACCTGAGCTGTTTCGCGTGAATGCCCCTAACCTGTAGGCAACCAAGTCAGTTGGCATCTAACAATGTTAGTGTCCAACTTCGATCAATCCACGGTCTTGGATGAAATGGCCATCTAGTACTTCCAGATTTCTAATAGTGGTCTAACATGGATATCAATTCATCATCTCAAATAAAACTCAATCATTTTCACTAGTGTACAATAAAAAGATGAATATTTCATTGAAATTAACTAAAATACCCAATTACAACTGAGCAACAAAATTAAATTACTATTTTTACAATTAAAAAAAAATATTTATCAATTTATTGAAACCACCATATTACAAACAAATAGATAAATATTTTCAAATTAACAACCTACCCGCTTCACTATTCATATCTTGACTGGCATTCCCATGACTACGAGACATTGGTGTATTGGATTGAGACAGATTTTGTGACATATGATTGAGTGATTGTGAATGCGCATGATGATGGTGATGATGATGATTAGTATGAGTATGACGACTGTTTAAATTATGTTCAACAATATTGGAAATTGTTGTCCCAGACGCAGTACGTCCACCCCCACCAGAATTATCCATAGATCGACCACGATCACCACCACCACCACCACCGCCGTCTCCACCACCACCTCCACCACCTCCTCCATCACAACCCCCACCACCACGATTGTTAGAATTTCCACATCCGGACGCTCCATTCCGATGACATGTATTTCCACCGCCATTAGGACTGGCTCTGTCGTCGACATCCGGTGACCGCCGACTTCCAACACTTCCACCAAGTAAAGGAGACGAGTTCTATGTATTTGTCAGAAATAAAAAAAACACAAATAAATAAACGGAAGTCAGAAAGCAACTCTATACAGATTGTTTTATTATTATTATTATTATTGTCATTATTATTCTGAATATATTTAAGTAGCCTAAACTAACAAAAATCAAAGATCAAAGCAAATGATAATCATAGCATGTCCGACTAAGTGGACACATACAGTAGTCGTCAATGGACATGCATAAATCTACATATGCATGCATGAAAAGATAATCATTTTTTTTCGGGGGAAAAAACAGAGAGAAATCTATGAAAAGAGAATTATCGCTGACTGTCCATACCGTCATCCTATCAAATGTCCCATTCCGTCTCTGTGTCTGTGTGTGTGTGCCTACATACACGTACACACATGCGCACGCGCACGCGCACAAGCGCGGACAAGCATGCAAGATTAGAATAGGATATATATATATATATATATATATATATATATATATATGCATATATAGGCATAGATAGATTCCAGTTTTATGCTGAATTAAACAGAACTATCATTTCTACTGAAAAGACAATTGTCAAAAATTATTAGAATTTTCTATAAAAATAATAATAATAATAATAATAATAATAATAACTCTTTAGGAAAAGCGAATTCCAAAAAAAAACAATAGAATCATTTCCTGATCATGTCAAAAATCATTTTGGGATACTCTGTATTGTATAAATGCGTGTTTATGTGTGTGTGTGTTTGTGTGTAGGCAGGTATGTAACGCATGTGCACTTACGTACGCACACACACACACACACACGCATAATTATGCATGTATATGCTTCTTTCTATAAAACAGAACGGAAATATTACCCTAAAACACATATATATGTCTACAGTGTATGTCTATGCATCTACAAACACACCCATACACACATACACACATACACACATGTATGCAGACTAATGCTGTCAAAATAAACGATGGAGGACGAGAAGGGCGAGGAGGAGGAGGAGGAGGAGACGACACAGTGAGCAGGAAAATAACAGCAGCAGAAAAAAAGATGAAAAGAGAAATGACAAACGACAATACGAGTGGAAAAAAAACAACACACACACACACAAACAATCTATAAAAGTGACATTGAACACTGAGCATAGCGGCCCTGTAGTAGTAGTAGCAGTAGTAGTAGTAATCAATGATAGATAATAGGGGAATGCAGAAACTACCATCATTCTTCATTTATGCCTATTAATTGTATTGGACTAGTCACAGAGAGAGAGAGAGGAATAATAATGGTAATAATAATCATAGTACTGTACACAGGAAATACAACATATTGAGAGAAATAATAGAAAAACTGAGTATTGTGTAGACTATGAGTTAGAAGAGAATGTAATTTGATTTATTTGATTTGAAATAAAAGAAGAAAAAATCGAACTATGAATTATGTGTTTTTTTTTTTAAAAATAATAATTGAAAATTTTTATTTAAATTTTAAAATTTAAAACAGTTTTGAGTAAAAAAAAAACTTTTGAGTATTTTGTCACATTATAGAATTATGAGAATCATTATGTCTTACATTGAAATGGTGATTTAGTTAATTGGTATAGAGTACTATTAGAAATAGGGAAGCATTAGGCAGTGGTTTCGTCCTTGTATGCGACTCATCAGTGGCAATGAGTATCCAAGACTCCTGCTACTCACAGGATTCGTAGCCAGCAACTTCAGTCTTGCATGCAATCAGCCGACACCCAACGGTGTTTATGTCTAACTTTGATCAATCTAAGGAATTTGCGCAACTTCACCCATCCACACGCATTGCTGATGAGTCCCGTGCCAGGACGAAACAGCCACCCAATACTTCCAGGTTTTCTAATGGTGATCTAACGATGATTGAAGTACAAGTTCACTGTTATATTTGATTGTCAACATTAAATTCTACTGTTGTGCTCGAGTACTCAGGAGAGGACAATAAGGGAATATTACAGAGTTGTTAGGCATATTTACAAAACCTTCCCGTGAAATCATCATTTGCAAACGAATCCTTATTTGTTTCGGAAATTTCAGTGTTCTTTCACATTTAGACTGTTCAGACTTCAGTTCATTTTATGTTACCTACAAATCGCCTTCTGTTCTCATTAAATCCTTCTCGATCTTGTATGCTGTCAGACGTTTGATTTCCATTTGATATTATATACTACTTATGTGAACATAAGTAGCGTACACTACACTACTACTACTACTACTAACACAAATACTACTTACTGACATTGTCCGCCAATAAAATTCTATCGATCAAGCTGATGGCTGATTTCTGTAACTTAACGCCGAAATGAATCATGTTCAGCTGTTCAGTGATTAACAGTAGTTAATGAGAAATATCAAATTTGCGGGAAAAATATCACAAAGAGTATTATCAGTTCTATAAGGATTGCTAGTCTGACTTAGTGATAAGGGTTAACCAATAGGAAACCGTACGTTTTGTAGGTTACTATCTATTAGATTTAATCATTTTGATACTACTAATTAATAATAGTAGTATAAAAAAGTTTTAATTATATTTATGTGTAGATACTTTACAAAGTAATCGTTATTATTAATTGTTACATCACCAGTTAAACCTACTATGGAACAGAATAAATCACAGATTCCAACTGTGAAAGAAATTCAAACAAGACACTGGCGACAGATGAGGACACAGTGTGGAACTTGTCAAACAGAACCAGAAAGCCATCCCTAACCTGGAATCTTCGTCGAATTTCGCAGACGGACATAAAAATAATGCATAGCAATAGAGTAGAACAGGAAAGAAAGACCTAAGACAGAGTAGGTTAGAGGATACTGGTGGTTGGCTTATGCTCAATTAGGAATAACATCAACTAATCAATAACTACCTAATAAGAGTGTGAAACACTTGTAAAAAAACACAAAAACACCAACCAGACAAAATGAACACTATCAAATATGTAAACATTGATATTTGAAATGATTCGTTCAGAATGATACTTGAATTAATTAAGAGTAATCTTACGTTGGTTTTCAGAAGAAACAGACACTGCCCATGGGTTAACACTACTACGGGAATAGTACAGCTTAATCCTGAGGTGTAACCATACAGGCAGCCACATGCCACCCTGGTGGAGCATTATACAATGAAACATAATTTACATTCTAAACCAATCATTACAATGTATACATACATCCATAGATTAATTTCAA
This sequence comes from Schistosoma turkestanicum, assembly GCA_944470395.2. Lineage (NCBI taxonomy): Eukaryota > Metazoa > Platyhelminthes > Trematoda > Strigeidida > Schistosomatidae > Schistosoma > Schistosoma turkestanicum. The sequence goes on from OX103972.1 coordinate 7,507,688, forward strand.
GTAAATCACTCTAAAATGAATGAATCAAATTACGATTAGGAGTTAGATTATTTAAATAACTAGAAAAATAACATTTCTCCCATCATTGACGGTTAAAATTTTTACAGCTGATGACTTTATGATATGAAGATCCTAATGTAATCAAGTTAACAACATGTAGTAAGTAGTTGTTTTCCACATCCTACTCTTTATGTAGTGATGAATACTACTGACAATGTAGTTCGTAAGTAGTATGCATCTGTCACTGTCGGAGAGAGAGAGAGAAAAGTCTTAGACTAAATTCAATGCATAGAACAATCAAAGTGTTTTGAAGATCAGAGGAAATATGTTAAAGAAGACAGTCAATAACCTGTCTTAACAAACAGAAGTATGTATCTTCCTACAATATATCACTGTCCCATCTCATATGAATTGATAATGTCATCATAGATAGATATAAGGCATCATTTATGTGTTTTTAATACTCATTTAAAAGTCTATTGAAAACATGAATCAATCAATGTTAGACTACTATTAATAACTTGAGTTTACTAAGTACCTATTTCATCCTCGTATAGGAGGACTCATCAGAGGAAGAAAGGCTCATCCATAGCTTTGCGAATAGGAATTAAATCCAAGACCTACCGTATTGAGCCTATGTTGGTGGTTGTGAGGTAGTTACTCATCAAGGACAATGAATAATGATTGCGGGACTTTTAAATTTGACGTGAAAACACCTAAACTCTAGACCATTGAGTTCGCTTCAAGAAGAAATTTTCGAAGTTCTAATGTGAAGATATGATCAGTAAAGCTAAAACTATGTTTCATGTGAGGTAGTTAGTTACCTACCGAAGACAATGAATAATGATCGCACATTATCATAGACAAATTCAAGTTAAACATGAACACTACTGGATTCCGATCAGCTCAATGACCAACCGATTTAGTGTTCATATGCGAGATGCAAGATCCGACATTTGACTCCCTATGATCGATTGGGGGATGAATCCTATACTATAACGAAATGGCCATCTAGTGCTCCCAGGTTACTAATAGTGGTCTAATATTGACAGATTCATTATGTAACTTAAGAATCTTTACAACCCCATAATAGCATAAACTGTGTTCACTAGTGACTAGCTCCATGAGGAATCTCCTCCAAGTTCTACTGGGAAGTCGTGACCAGTGAAGTTCAACCTGTTCGGGTATGGACAGAGTAACTACCGAAGACAGTGTATGAAGTTGTGCAACTCCGTGGTCCAGGGGATCGGCGTTCGCGCACAAGACCGAAGGTCGTGAGTTCGAATCCTGCGAGGTGAAGCCGTCATGAATGCGCACTGCTGATGAGTCCCATACAAGGATCACGAAACAGTCCTTCCATGTTTCTTCTAATGGTGATCTAACTTTGATCGATTCATCATTTCAAATGTGTCACTTAACAATCTTCACAAGCCCCCCCCAGTAATGTAATAATGTAGTTTTTCCTTTAAGAAAAAAAAACTTTCCTTTATTTTCTTTATTTCAATTAGTTTAACCATCACAAAGAAAAACAAACACCATTCCATTCCATTCTATTCATTGTATTTTGTTAAAAAATCTAATGACCAATTTTCATTTATGCTTCAATGACAAACAATAAATAAATGAAAACCAGGGGGAAAGACGTTTGAACAAATGTATCCATCATTACGTAATTTCAGAGAGAGCGATAGAGAGTGTGTGTGTGTGATAGAGTGAATAGTGAAAACTCACGAACTAATCATTGCGCTTAAGGCATAAATAAACTAGATTTTCATTCAATGGTTTCAATCATTCATCAATGAACGAATACAAATAAGTAGTGGCTAAATCATTAGTGAATGTGAAGTACTTTTTCATGCATTTATATATTTATCACATGAACAGTACTACTACTACTAGTAATAATAGTAGTAGTAATATGAGTAGTATAAGTCAGTTATTCTCAAGTATTTTCCAGATTAAATCATATTCATAATAATAACAATTAGAGAACTTTTTAAATAAACTCATTCCTACTTGTATTTAACTTTCCCTTTATTATTCATTGCCAAAAAAACACTCATCCCCCCCTCCCCCCACACACACATACCACTCACATACCTCATCCACCACCAAACCACCCACCCCCCCATTCACTTATACTAATCAATATAATTAATTATAGTTGAATAGAAGTTGAATGGAATTCGAATGAGCATTATTAATACTATTATTATTATTATTATGACTAATAGTATTTTGATTACTAATTTCTGTTCAATTATTTGTTATTTTTTTTTGCTATTCGACATTGTCAAAAGAAAAAAAAACACTCCACATTCATCATACGCTTCAATGCTTGTTTATTAAATTCAATATACAGGAGGTGAGCGGGAAACTCAAGAGAGAAAAGCAGATTTGAATTGATTTAAGAAATTTGAGAAATTGTTTTTTTTGTACACGTTAAAACTGTCACTGTGAATGTTATTCTTCGTGTATACGCGCACCTGTGAATGTAGGTGTGTTTCGAAACAAACGAACGAACGATAAATCGTCAAGAATGACTGCAATAAAAGTAAGTGTACTGGTTGGTGGGGTTGGGGGGCAGCAAAACGCTATTCTCTTCATATAAATAACAATCGGTAACAAAATCAATGGAAAAATATGAAAATAATTATTTTTCGCTTTTTTTGAGCATAAAAAACCTTCAAAACAAACCGAATGAAACACAGAAATAAGCTGACACTTGTATGTTTTTTTTACGAGGAAAATAGTGGGGTGGATTGCAGAATAAATAAGTGTACACACACACACACAGAATCCATTTAAGTAGGATTTAGGGAGAGAGAGAGGTAAAAAAAGTAGAAAAAGTTTATTTTATGCTTCATTAAATCTAAATTTATATAGAGAATTAATTTGAACAGAACCAATATATATATATATATATATATATATATATATATATATATATATATATATATATATATATATATATATATATATATATATATATAGTATACTAATCAGTGTTCCATACCAATTGAGCAAGAGAGAATATGTAGTTTAGTTGAGTTTTGTTACACATTCACACACATGCACACACACACACACACGCATACATGCGAACATCAATATTTATTGTTATTTCTATCCAAACTTCTATTGCTATCTCTACCACTAACACTACTACTAATAGTAATATTCGAAATGCTAATATCCTATAATCTCTAATATATATTACGATTTGAAAAAAATGTTCATATGTAGTGAAAAGATGACGTGAACAGTTGAGAAGGGGATAAATAAATTTATCAGTCATATATTTCTGGCTAATATTCATTAATGAATTGTATAACACTAGTTAGATGAAAAGGGATACTACTGAAACTACTAGTCACACTACCAGTACTACTACTCTTATTACTTTTGAATTCCACATCATCTCTATATCTTTCTCTTTTTAAATTTATCTCACTGAATCATAATTGTTGAATCATGTCATCGAACCCTAATCTCACCGAGTACTGTTAATACTTCTTTTATCTGTACTACTATGGGATTTGAATTGACAGTTGCGTCTCTGTACTAATGCGGTATGGCAACCGGAACTTATGTCCTCATGCACGAAGTTCTAGGTTGTAAGTGACTGGTTGACTATTGCTACTACTAGTACTACTACTGTACTGAACGAGAACACAGTTGGGGCAACCGAATAGTATTTAACGAAAATTACAGAGTTACTCAGTAAAATCGGAACACCATATTGTAAATCGTTCATTTGCAAAATATCAGTTCATCATATCAAACTGGACTGTTCCTGTTGCAAAACATCAATCCATTGTCACTCACTATTCATGCGTTTCATACAAATTCCATTGTATTCTTCTAACTCTTCCTTTCTCTTGATCTTCCCCCCATCTTCTGCTGCCAGACATTACGTTGACGCTCACGTCATATACTACTTATAAGTAGCTCGCACCACACTACTACCACTACTCATACTACTACTATTACTAATAGTAATAATAATAACAATAATAATATTCGAAATATTAAATCCTTTCATCTCTAATGTATGACAATTTGAAAAAAAGTACATTGCCACTCAAAAGATGACGTGAACAGTTGAGAAGGAGATCAATAAATTTATCAGTCATATATTTCTAAGTAATATTATCATTATGAATTATAGACATTAGTTAGATGAGAAAAAAAAGGGGATATTATTGAAAAACTAGAATACATTGGACAACTAACTCCATCTGAGGATATAAATGGAAGTGTAAACCTGAAATCAGATTTAGTGGATCAAAGACCGACATTTTTAAAAAAAAACACATATTCTCACATTCGTTTTGATTATGATATATATATATATATTTTTTCCCAACTGTAACTGCCACGTTGACGTGGTGGTTCGGCTTGCCTTTCGTGATGGCCTGACTGAGCTACATCGGCTGTTCCTAAAGGTCCTACTATGCTAGTCAGGCAGTTCGATTGGAGAACGATAAGACTAAAAGCAACAATTTAAGGTCTGAGCGCTGTGACAACAATAAGATATCTCCATTGGTCAATCAGCATTTCCAGCCATGGTGTCTTCCGACAACCATAAAAATGTCACACCTCAACTTATTACATGGAATTCCGTCTCTGACAATAAGGTTTTATGAAGAGTAAAGCAAACACTTAAAAAAAACCGACCATAGTGTGTGGTTAGCCTCAACTGGTTAGTGCTTGGCCTTCCTTTTCAATTTCTTCAAGAAATACCCTATCATATTGTAGGCAGTCGTGAATGAGACATCAGTTATCCTATCCGTAACAATCAAATCTTGCTTATATCTTTTTTGTAAAATCTACTTCTACTTGTACACTACAGATGTACATCAGAAATTAAGGTTTAGTAGCTAAACGCATTATTAAAAACTGATTGAATGTAAGCCAAAATAGACGAAAACTTATTAGTCTAAAGATGAAAGCATTAACAGTGAAGCTAAAAGGTTCTGGGTGTCATTTTATACCATAGTTGTAAATCTACTTAACTAAAGAATCCTATACTAACAGCTTATCCTAACTTACTTACTCAGTTACTTACTTACGCCTGTTACACAAAAATGAAGTAGAGTCTGCCAACCAGTATTCACCAACCTACTCCACCCTGAGCCTTGTCCTTACTATATAATATCTAACATGTTTCACATAACCACATCCATTTTCATCAGCTTCCCGACCCCCCACCCCACCCCACCACCACCACCTCTATTCAATTAAAAACACTTTCATAATATTATTTTTAATGAATGATTAAAACGCAATTCAATCATTCATTCATTCTCTACTTTAAGTGTTTCCATTGAACATCTGTCTTTGTTTAATGCATCAATTTAAGTGTCAAGTAAACGGAAACATGGAAACATGTATAGATATATAGAGATATATGGATATGTAGACATACAGATCATTATTTTAATTGATATATCTACTACAGAATGCTCTTATACATGTTCTCTCTAGCTCTCTCTCTGTTGTGCAAGCGGACTTGCGCGCTTCCTCACGCACTTGTTTGTTTCTCAACTCTTACTATAAAAATGTCATCCGATACATGGATAATTTACCGTTATCTACATACATGCATATATCATCATCGTAATCAGTAACTAAATGAAGTCAAACACGCAAACTAACTTTATTGAGATAACAAAAAACAGCTGAATTCATACACAATAAATCAATCTATAGTAAATTATAAACTCGTGTACAACACAGTTAAATTGTAGTGATTAACAATCTATGGAACTGATCTTAAATTTCACTGTTTACTTATTTTCTCTTTAAATAATGCTTAGTATTGATATTGCTTGGAGTAATTTCTATGGTTACTGCCAATTCCAAGGTTGGATAGAAGTAAAGATAGATAGATACAACGCAGAACTTCGTACATAAGTACATCAGTTCAGGTTGCCATATCACATTAGCAGAGAGACGCAACTGTCAGTTCAAATCCAAGAGTGATAGCGATAGTAGAATTATTAGCAGTAGGGAGTGAAGATATGACTTTCGTCTCGCGGACCCCAACCAGATAGCGCCTACATCTACCAACATGATTCAGTCCACATGTCAGTGACTTCATGGATTTCTGCCATGTTTTGGTTTGGCCACCCTTAGCTTTCGTCCAATCTACTCCTACACTGCAAAACATAGCTTGTCGAGGCAGTCAGTGTTTAGCCATACGTAACACATGTCCGAACCACCTCAACTGATGAAGTTTCACTACTTCATCTATTGATTTGCCATCCCTACCTAGAACTCGTTTCCTAACTATAGCATTGCTTATACGGTTGTCGCATGATACATGAGCAATCCTTCGGAGACATCGATGATAGAAGAATAATAACCTACGGAAGTCCTCTACTCCTAACGGCCAGGTCTCGCATCCGTAAAGTAGGACGGAGCGAACTGCTGCACAGTACACTCGTCCTTTGGTTAGTGAGCGGATATTTCGCCTGCGCCATAGGTGGGATGGGTGGGGCATGGCCTATCGTGATGATCCAACTGAGCTATATCGGCTGAAACAATATGTTCCCTTAGGTCTTATCATATTAGGTAAGTCATTTAAAGAACAGTAGGACTAAAAATAACAATTCAAGATGTGAGGAGCTTGACAGCAGTAAGATATCTCTCTCGGATAACCAGCATCTGCAGCCATGGTGTCTTTCCCCAACGAAGGCTGTCAAAAAAGGTCAACCCTAAAAATGTGACACTTCACCTTATCACACGGATTTTCATATATATATGACACTTATTGTTGAAAGCCAAGTTTGTCTGGAAGTTAGATTATAGGCGGCACCGTATCCTCACACAAACCTACACACAATCAAGAATGAATCATTAATAGACCACCACTAAAAACTCACAACCACTAAACGACCCCTGCTACTAGCAGGATTCGAACCCAGGATCTTTGGTTTTGTGTGAAAACAACTATAACATACAGACCACTGAGCCGGTATCCAATCATGTTAATGTCTAACTGTAATCAATCAACCTCATTCGTTTGTCTTCAATAGTTACTGACTACACTCAACAGGGTTGAACTTCATTGGTCATGTCTTCTCAAGCGAAGCCAGTAGTCATTAGTGAGCAAACTTTTGATTTTTTTCACTCTAGTATTGCGGAGATTGTTGTTTCTAGACATTGAAATCATGAATGAATCACTGTTAGACCGTCATTTCAAACCTACAAGCATCGAATGGCTTTTTGGTCCTCGTATGAAACTCGTCATTGACAAAGCGCACCCACAACTCCTGCTACTCATAGGATTCAATCTTTATCCTAATCTAATGCAATAATAACATGTAACAACCCCAAAAAACAGAAATGGTGATTTGATGAATAGAATTTTTTTCAGTTCACATAGAGTTTCATTCTTCAAGCTGACTGAATACTACTAACTCTAGATCACTTCATCATCTATCTATTCTAATCAATATCCTTATTTTATACATTTTCTCTTCGCTTTGTACTTTTTTTTTCTAATTTCTGTATATAGAAAATAGATTAGATTGTCACAGTAAATTTATTTGCCGATATCAAAAAAAAAACAACAAAAAACAAGTGTTTCCATGCACTGTTTATGATGATTTATTCACTTGTCTACTACTTACTGTATTATTCCATCTGTATTGTCCGAATAACAGACACACACACACACACAAGTATATGTAGACACACACATATAGACACGCACACACCATTGCACCAAAACATACAACTTAATTAGACTAATAAATATTCATGCATTTAAGATTACTGATCAGATAACGTTGTAGTAGCAGTAGTAGTAGGATAACAGCGCTTGAACACAAACACACACCATCACAACTATCCCTATCCTAACAACAATGACAACAGTGACAACAGCTGAACAAGCATAGATCATATGTTCTATTTTGATCATGTTAATATATCAATCAATGATATGTAGGCATATGCACTTTTGAATGTGATCAGCGTGTTGTCATAGATAATAATAAGTGTTTTCTAAAAGATTTATATTTATTCAGGGGGGTATAAACAGTTGAGACTAGAAACACTCTCTAGATGACCATTTCATTTACAACACAATTGATTATCATAACAACAATATACAGGATTCAACTATCATTATTACTGTTGCTAAGTAAGTTTCAATAGAATATGCTTTGGGTATAACTAACTAACTAACTAACTATTTAGGGAACTTGTTCAGGTTAAAACATGAATTAATGACAAGTTACAAAATCTATTAAGGTCAGTTAGACAATCATAATCATAATAATAATTATAACATCTTAGCAACTATCTTGAAAACATGTACACATACGTAGATGATATATGTTTATATATCTATAAATGGAACATTGAATACCTTGTTAAAAAGTAAATCTTTATTATACAGATAATATGAAATAAATAAGTGGACAAGGCTATTACTAATCTGTCCGCCTCCCTCCCTGTCCCCCACCTCTCTATCTCTTTCTCTATAATAATACATATATATATATATATATGTAGACGTATATACCCTGGACAATGTGAATTATAGGTATATGTATAGAATGAAATGACAGGATAAATTAATATTATTACTATTATGACAGTTACAGTATTTAAGTATATTTTTTGTACGAGATAATAATGGAATGAGGATTTGTGATAGAGCTATTTATAGTTCTTGTTATTACTGCTGTGGTGCGAGCTACTTATAAGTAGTATACGACGTGAGTGAAAACGTAATGTCTGGCAGCAGAAGATGAGGGAAGATCAAGAAAGAAACAGTGGGAACACAATGGAATTTGTATGAAACGCATGAATAGTGACAATCGATTGATGTTTTGCAACAAGAACAGTCCAGTTTGATATGATGAACTGATATTTTGCAAATTAACAATTTACGATATGGTTTTCCTAATTGTACTGAGTAACTCTGTAATTTTTGTTAAATACAGTTCGGTTGCCCCACCTGTGTTCTCCTTCACTACACTACTACTACTACTACTACTACTCGCGCTACTACTCAGAACGATAACTCATCAATCCATGTTACCATATTTATATAAGTCTGAAATAGATTTACTTTGATAAAGTTAAAAGTTTTAACAGGAACTAATGAAATAATCTCGATAAACTTTTCCATGATAAATCAATCATAGTAAGCTATTGAGTAAAATTACTACAAATCATCAATGAACAGTTATGACAATTATAAAATCAATCGATGTTAGACTGATATTAGAAATCTGGAAGCACTGCAAGGAATGTTTTGTTTCTAGTGTGAGACTCATCCTGTGGTAGTGTGCATCCACAACCAATGCTCACGGGAATTCAAGTCAGAACCGTCGATATGTGCCGTGGGGTCGCGTAACCTCTAGACTAGATTGGCATTCATGGGTGTTAATGTCTAGCTTTGATTAATCCGAGTTGTTGAATGACCTCATCTATCGATTTATAATTTCCATGAAACTCAACAATCACCATAATCATGATTAGAAATCTTCATGTGAAACTCGAAAGTCCTAGGTTTAGTTACCCGAAGCTCATTATCAAGGAGTCTCATGTTAGAACGAAACAACAGTTTTTATTGGTCATTTAATTAAAAAACAATAAACGATTTTAATTCTATCAATGTCTATGTCAGTTGGATTTTATGACTGACCGTTTGTGCAACAATTCATTCTCTCATATTACAAATTGGTCAAAGTTAGAATTGTAATTAAGTAAACCTTGCTAGTAAGATTTTTTGAAACTTATTGGATTAAATTTAAGTAATCTCTATTGTGAAAATGAAGCGGTGGAAGTGGATAGGACATACACTGCGTAAAGCACCTAACTGCGTCACAAGACAAGCCCTCAGTTGGAACTCTCAGGGAAAAAGGAAAAGAGGAAGGCCAAAGAATACATTACGCCGAGAAATAGAGAAAGGGATGAGAAGAATGAACAAACATTGGACAGAACTGGAAAGGGAAACCCAGGACAGACTAGGTTGGAGAAAGGTGGTCGGCGGCCTATGCTCCACTGGGGTAACAGGCGTAAGTAAGTAAATAATTGAAAGTCTACCGTTTCGTCCTGGTATCGGACTACTCCTCAGCAGTGTAGACAGTAACTAATACCGAAGACTGTGTATAAGATTGCGCAACTCCGTGAATTTGATCAAGTTAGATATTAACACCGTTAGATACCGGCTCAGTGGTACGACGGTTAGGCGTTCGCCTACAATGCCGAAGGTCCCGGGTTAGAATCCTGCGCAATTAAGGAGTCATGGATACGCACAACAATCTCTACAACCACGACATGCATACAAAAATCAATTACTAATAATTATTATTACAGACTGAAATCATTCAATTCTTAATCACATGTATATATTATACACAATGATGATTTATTTGAATATTGAACAATGAACGATTCAATGTTCAATTAGTTTTTTTTCCTTTCTAAAATGATACTTCAAATAGATTATTAGTCCTTTTTTTATTTTATTTAAGTGAAATCTATTTAAAGTGGGGTATGACAACAATAATTGTATTACGGGGTTGTGAAGATTGTTAAGTTACACATTTTTGAAATCATGAATCGATCAATGTTAGACCACCATAAGAAACCTGAAAGCATTGGACAGCCTTTTCGTGGTCCTGGTATGGGACTCCTCAGCAGTGTACATCCACGACTCCCGCACCCCGCAGGATTCGAACCCAGGACCTTCAGTATTGTGCGCGAACGCCCTAACCGTCAGACCACTGAACCGGTATCTAATGGTGTTAATGTCTAACTTGATCAAATTCACGGAGTTGCGCAACCTCATACACAGTCTTCGGTAGTAGTTACTGTCTACACCCCAACTGGTCACGTCCTCCCACTAGAACTCGGAGAAGATTCCTCACGAAGCTAGTCATGAGTGAGCACAGCTAATTTTCATTAAGGGGTTGTGAAGATTGTTATGTTACACATTTTTGAAACCATGAAACCATGCACTCCTGCGCGGTGCAGGAGTCGTGGATGCGCACTGCTACTGAGGAGTCCCATACCAGGACCACGAAACGGCCGTCTTTCAATGCTTCCAGGTTTCTTCTAATGGTGGTCTACTAACATTGATCGGTTCATGGTTTCAAAAAAAATGTGCAACTTAACAATCTTCACACCAACCCCGTAATGCAAATTATTTATTTATTGACATTACTACTAGTGTTGTATGATGTGTATTTTTTGAAGAAAATAAAAAAATCCGAAAATAAAAAGTACAAGAATACAGAATACCAATAAATTAATCATATCATCATCTCCTTTGAACATCATCAAAATAAAACAACATGAAATTCTAATACCATAAAGGTCATCTACATATACTGCTGCCGCCGACAAATGATAGACAGTTAGTTACTTGTTGTTTTCTGTGATTCTTCTACTTTGACTGACTGTACTACTACCACTACTACTATTAGATAAATAGAAGTTGATAAGAGAGTTGTTTGGTGTGTGTTTGGCCTATGTGTGTGTGTGTGTGTGTACAGGAGAGAGAGAGATAGACAGACAGACAGAGTGCCATGAATTCATGATACTTATTTGAACTTCACTATTATTATGATTATTATTACTACTACTACTACGAGAATAATGGAAAGAAAGTAGTATGATCAGTTGAAATGCACACACACACACACATCACAGCCGATGAAAACAATTTTCTTTTGTACTATACCGTCCGTCTTATTATTTTGTATATCAGAATAAAAGATATTTCAAGAAAGAAAGATAAAAAAAAGACCGACACTTTTCTTCTCTGCAGTATATGTATGATTGTTTGAAACGCCTTTCTCTCTCTAACTCTCTCTCCCTAACTATCTATCTCGCTATATCTTTCTCCTTTTTCTTTTTTTTTCAACAAAAGAATCTACCGTCTTTATTCATTTTCATTTAAAAAAACTAATATTGTGATCATTACACTCTGTATTTTCCAATGATCATTCATCTCGTATCATCATAACCGATTCATACCGATTCAGCTTGCCTACACATATATACAGATGACATACATGTACAGAGCGATAGACAAACAGACATGAATGATCATTACTACAGCTACTGCTACTGAGCTAACATCACATTGACCATGTGTAAATGAATGAATAAGGCTACAGTAGAGGCGATAATTTAACACCTTGGTCAATTTTGTTGTGTCAGTGTCGGTGTTATTGTTCTATTTAACGGAGAGATATCCAGTATGCTAACAGTGCGCTAGTTGATAAACTGATTGACTGATACATTGATCGAATGATTGATCGACTGATCATTATCAATAAATCAAATGTCAATCATCAAAATAAGCAAACCATTCAATGTACAAGAAGGAAAAATATATCAAGAATAATATTGACAGTATGCTTGCTAAAGACTAATACTTAATCAATACAGAGTATGCTGATCAATTGATCATTGAATCCAAACGATCATATTCTCGCCAATAATTGAATTTTACATTGAATAGTTTGAAAAAAAAAGAATCATCAAAGGGTTAACATTCACAGTCAATCAGTCAGTCAGATGCAACGTAGAACTTTGTATGTAAGTACGTACATCAGTTCATATTGCCATACCACATTAGCATACAGAGAGATGTAATTGTCAATTCAAATCCAATAGTAGAAGAGGTAGTAAAGGTATTAGAAGTAATCGGAGAGGTTAAGATTAGAAGATATTATTCAAGAAGTATGATTAAATGAGAAAAGTTTACAAAATCAAAACTAGAGGTGTTGAAGAATCCAGAAGATTAGGATTAGGGAGAACACAAAGAATAAATGCACCGGCGCCATTGCGAACGATTTTGAGCCATGTCATTCAAGGTCTCTAACCATCGATTATTATCATCTCGCGGACACCAACCAGGTAGTCGACAACTACCAACATGACTCAGTCCACTTGTCAGTGACTTCATAGATTTCTGCCATGTTTTGGTTTGGCCGCCCCTAACTTTCTTCAAACCTATTCCTAAACTAAAAAACAAAGCTCGTAGACATACGCAGCACATGTTCCAACCATCTCATCAGATGAAGTTTCATTACTTCATCTATTGATTTGCCATTCTTACCTAGTACTCGTTTTTTTAATAACAGCGTTAACATTCAAATTTATTGGTCTATGTATAAAAAGGAATTGATCATTGAATGAGAAAATGTATGATAATAGTTTGTTGTTCATGCATCCATCCTAAATGACATTTTCTAAGCTATGTTTGAAACTTGTTTTGGTATTCATTGAACATTGAATAAGTTGTGATTAGTAAGCATTTAGAAATAGAAACAAACTAAAATCTGTCTACTACTTATAATTTATAATATTTTAGTATAAAAATTATCATAGACATTGATATATTTGATAAGCACGAAAGTGATTCGTGATAAATAGGCGTACGATGATATCGCGAAGTTTCCAATACAAAAAAGTATGTTACAGACAAGTACAATAAGAGAGAGAAAACGTCCCAGTATACCGAATGAGTGATTCAAAATCAAAGTGTCAACAGACAACATCATTAGCAGCAGCACAAACTTCAGGTAGATAGAAATGAAGTACTTGAATTTCTCCACACAGTATGTATAACTTGTAAGTTGTTCTGTTGGCCTTGGATACAATCAAAATATTAGCGTGAATAGAAGTACTTCATTTCTGTTGACCTGAAGTTTATGCTGATGATGATGTTGTTTAGGAGAAAGACTCCACAACCAACTCAGTGAATCGGATCTCTAGAATATAAATCATATAACAGAGTATATTTGAAGATGTAAATAGAAGGTTTTCAATTAATTTCATGCCTATATGATATAAGATCAGTCATCACTGACTTTACAGTGAACCGACACCATAATCCACTCGTCAATTCAGCTGTGGCATCTACTTTTCCTCTCTCTCGATTCAAGTTCGATCATATGATCATTTCATGTTTTACATGTGTGCATATGCGTGTGTGTGTGTGCATAGTCATGAATTCCCACTAATCGATAACGCGTCATGTCACACTGTGTGTACTTATACAATTAGACACATAAATCAAATTGAAAAATGTAACTATACAAAGTTATTTTATTTTATTTCTCTTGTTCCAATCAATAAACACACACGCACACTCACACACATACATAAACAAACAAATCGGTACAATTGATTGTTCAAAATTTGAAGAGAAGGGGCGGGGGAGAATGACAGAAGGATTAATCACTCACTTTTGATCGTCCAACCATTCCAGATGATGAAGATGATGACAATGCATCGGCGGATAATTGATGTTGACCGAATCCGGTTCCACCGTGTCCAATTGGTAAATGTCCACCAATAAAATTTTGTGCATTATTATTGTTATTACTATTATTAGTAATAAAATTACCGGATAATGATGGATGATTTGTATAAGATGATCGAAGATCATTTGCGCCACCAACACCCCCACCTATACCTAAGTCCAAACCACCACCACCACCACTGCTGCTACTGCCACCAAACCCCGATTGGTTTGAATACAAACCAGGATAATTTGTATGACTACCATGATGTGATTGATGATGAGGGTGGTGTTGAGGGTGTTGAGGGTGTTGTTGTTGCATATAGTAATTTGATGAATCGGAAAAACCAGATAATGGAGAATTCTGTGGATTCGAATGATACCGGGGATCACCTGCGCCCACACCACCAGCTGCACCTGCACCACCAAACATTGAATGAAATGCATTACTAGACCCACTAGATAAATTTGAACATGGATACATACTGCCCAATCCTAATAATCCACCCATTTGTGTCACAGAGGATGCGGCTGCCGCGGCGGCAACTGCTGCATATGCAGCTGCTGGATCCCCATGAAATCGTGAATGAGGATGCTGTTGCTGTTGCTGCTGATGATGAGGATGTTGCTGATGAGGATGTTGCTGATGTTGATGCTGATGACTGTTATTATTACTCTGGTGATTATGATTTGTATAATTCCCAATGGTAGAATGTGATAAATTCTGTTGTATACTACATCCTCCACTGGAATCATCCAAATTATTATGAAATAAATTTATTCCAATTGGTGGTGTTGTTGTCGTGGTCGGTGTAGCACTAGGAAGACTATTACCATGTTGTTGTTGTAATCCTAATGATGTTGTTGTATTCGATGATGAATTCATCATCATCATCATCGTTGATTGATTCATTGAACAATTAATTGGTTGTGGACTATTTCCTGAACCAGTTGAACCAGCTGAATCTCTATCTTCAATAACTAAATCAATTGGCATTTTACCACGTAAACATGTAATATAACGTGAACAAAAATTATCACAGAGTTCATGTACCTGTGAAATTTTACAAAGAGAAAATAATATTGATTTATCATAAATATACTTGATTTACATAAAAAAATTGACTTTAACCACCCCCCCCCATTCAGAAATGTTTTAGTACAATCGAGAGTATCAACAGTCTGTTCCCCCTCTTCTATAGTCACATTTATCTTATTGACATACTTACTTATGCCTGTTACCCACCCCCAATGAAGCATAGGCCGCCAACCAGTATTCCCGAACCTACTCTATCCTGAGATTCCCTTTCCAGCCCTGCCCTATGTTGGTTTATTCTCTTCATATCTGTCACCACTTCTGGGCGTAATGTGTTCCTTAGTCTTCAATTTTTTCCTTTCACATTGAGGGTTCCATGTGAGGGCTTGTCTTGTGACGTAGTTGGGTGCTTTTCACATTGTGTGTCCTATTGAATGTGCCCGAATCTCAAGTGTTTCACATAACAATCTAAACAAAACAGGCATAACGTAGTGGTGATATGCTTGCTAAATTGACATACTTGAATGCTATTATAAGTTCACCATACTCAGTAAACAGGAGCGCAGATCAATGATGTAGTGACACACGATAGGCTATTCTAATCCATTTGTCCTCGGTCCCACTAACTAGATCAAGAAGTCTTTATAAGGCGTAGAAAGTGTATTCTACAAGAACCCAGAGAGTACGAGGTTGCTAAGCACACACATCAAGCTTATTTATACAATGATAGAAACGTCCTTGATAACAGCCTCGAAACACGGAAATTTAGAATTTCAGAACAAAACTACAGTATTAGGACCTTGTCCAAATGAGTTCTAGGGGATCTAACGTCCTAAATTTCAGGTTATATATATTACATCCTATTCAGAATTTGTGAACTACACGTACCTAGATTGATTGCTAGAGTCACATTTATTGCATAACTTGACATTAGCCTAATTCACTTAAGATACACATATTAGCATTAAGGATTGATTCAACTACAGTGTTCTATGTCAATAACAATCAATGACTGACGTAATCAATATGGTTTCTGATGCGTTTTTTTCTTTGTAAAGCTTATCTTAATGATTAAAGGGATATAATATAACGATCATTGATTTGTATCTGTCTTCATAATCACTATTGTCATACCATAATACATGGTGATGTGTTCAACTTCGATCTTCATTGATTATGTGTGTCTATGTATGTATGTCTACAATGTATGTGTCTGGCCAACTGACACACACTATAACCATATGTCAAACTAGGTGGAATAAGAGAGATTTGATTACCTTATTATAGTAATGAAAAGATTAATTTAGTTATTCAAACATCTACAACGTTTAGTTTATTATTCAAATTTTTCATAGAAGATAATAGCAATAATCAGTAATCATAATTTACGCATTGAAATCACCAATCAAACATTGTTAGACCATTATTATTAAACCTGTAAGCATTGGACAGGCATTTCGTCCTGGTATAGGATGTCCGGAGGTAAGGCGTTTGCGCGTAAAACCGATAGTCCTGGGTTCGATTCCTATGAGTAACAATAGTTGTGGATGCTCACTGCCAGTGATAAGTCCCATACGAGGACGAAACGGCCGTAAAACAGTGCTTCCAGGTTTCTAATGGTGGTCTAACAATGATTGACTGATTAACGATTTCAAATGTGTACGAAAAACACTAATCTCCATAAATCTAATTGAAAAAATATAATAATTTAATGTCAGCTACGCTAATCAATCATGGTTTGAATTAATTTTTGTTCTTGTCAGCGAATTTTTTATAGCTAACCCCATACCTAACCCTCCAACTTTTACCAAGCTTGTGACCGACAACAACCCTAGAAGGGTTTCAGTTTGGGGTTAGACCAAGTGTGGTGCGAGCTACTTATAAGTAGTATATGACGTGAGTGTAAACGTAATGTCTGGCAGCAGAAGATGGGGGAAGATCAAGAAAGGAAGAGTTAGAAGAACACAATGGAATTTGTATGAAACGCATGAATAGTGAGTGACAATGGATTGATGTTTTGCAACAGGAACAGTCCAGTTCGATATGATCAACTGTTATTTTGCAAATGAACGGTGGTTACGATATGGTTTTCCTATTTTACTGAGTAACTCTGTAATTTGCGATAATCACAATTCGGTTGCCCTCACCTGTGTTCTCCTTCACGACACAAGGAACACATTGCTCCAACAATTAGAAACAGACATGAAAAGAAACTGGTAAGGAAGACCAAAGACATAGTTGATTGGTCCGATGATACCCGCAGTCACGATAACAGGGCTTAAGTATCACCTCTTTTGTTTTCATAGTGATTTTACAAACAACAAAATGAGAAAATACAATTTTCCAAAAAACTTAAATAAATACTTTTTCTACGATTAGAGTAATTCACATTTTTGAAACCATGAATCGATCAATGTTCTTGAGGAATCTTCTCCGAGCTCTAGTGGGAAGACGTGAAGTTCAGTGAAGTTCAACCTATTCGGGTGCAGGCAGTGTGTACCGAAGACTGTGTATGAGGTTGCGCAACTCCGTGAATTGATCAAGTTAGACATTAACACCCTTAGATACCGGCTCAAGGGTCTATCGGTTAGGGCGTTCGCGCACAATACCGAAAGTCATGGGCTCGAATCCTGCGGGGTGCGGGAGTCGTGGATGCACAGTGCTGAGGAGTCCCACACCAGGACGAAACGAATGTCTTTCAGTGCTTCCAGGTTTGTAATGGTGGTCTAACATTGATCGATTCATGGTTTCAAAAATGTGTTACTTAACAATCTTCACAACCCCGTAATACAAATTAGAGTAATGGAGATTACTGTTTTTCTACACATTTGAAATCATCAACCAATCAATGATTGTTAGACCACCACCATTAGAAACCTACAAGCACTGGACCGCCGTTTCGTCCTGGTACGGCACTCATCAGTGGAAATGTGCATGCACGACTCCTGCATCTCGCAGGATTTGAACCCAGGACCTTCGGTATTGTGTGCAAACACCTAACCGTTAGACCACTGGGCCGGCATCTAACGATGTTCATGTCGAACTCTGATTGATCTACGGATTTTGCGAGACCTCACCCATTATCTATCTTTGGTAGTTACTGCCTACACCCGACAGGGTTGAACTCCATTTGTCACGTCTTCTGAACTAGAACTCTAAGAATTTCCTCACGAAGCTAGTCACTAGTGAGCACTGTTACGATATTTTCAGTTAGAGATTTGGAGGTTTGTGTTTTTACATATTTGAAATCATCAACCAATCATTGTTAGACTAACATTAGAAACCCACAAGCACCGGACAACCGTTTCGTTCTGGCATGAGACTCATAAGTGGCAGTGAGCATCCACGACTCCTGCCCCTCGAAGAATTCGAACCCTGAACCTTCCGTAATGTGCGCGAACGCCTAACCGTTAGACCACCGGGCCAGCATCCAACAGTGTTCATGTCTAACTCTGGTCGATCTATGGATTTTGCGCAACCTCACCCATTGCAAGTTTAGATAAAACGATAAATTAATCAGTAAACATTTTTTTAATTAACCCCAACACACACACACACACAAAAATAAATCTAAAACACTTACTTTTTCGATTTCAAGAAGATGAAATCGGAGAACTTGAATTGCTTGAATAATCTACAACAAACAAAAACAAAGCCAACAATTAAATGAAACTCGTAATGATAATAAACCAAAGCGAGAGAGAGAGAGAGTGATGCATAGCAAAAAATAATTAATGAAAAACGAGTGAATGTTCCTGTGTGTTCGGACAGACGGATGGATGGATGGATGAATGGCTAGATGGTTGAAAGTGAGATTCTGACAGACTGTTGAACAATAAACACACACACACACGCAGTCGATTATCATTCGAAGCCACGGCTGTCTTCTTTGTGTCTGTGTATGTATGCCTGTGTGTGTATGTGTGTGTGTGTGAGTGAGTGAATGAGTGCGTATGTTTCAGTAATTCACCATTGTCTAAATGTAGGGAAAAATATGATCTATGACGTTATTATTATTATTACTATTATGAATTTCAGTTGTAGTTGTTGTTGGTCGTAGAAACAACAGTTCTAGGATCAGATTACTTAAACTGGGTTTTTCGTATATGCCAAAAATGATTTGTTTATCAATTCAATTTGTTTTTTTATTTACTGGCGTGTTATTCATTC
The DNA here is from genome assembly GCA_944470395.2 of Schistosoma turkestanicum. Taxonomy (NCBI): domain Eukaryota; kingdom Metazoa; phylum Platyhelminthes; class Trematoda; order Strigeidida; family Schistosomatidae; genus Schistosoma; species Schistosoma turkestanicum. The sequence goes on from OX103972.1 coordinate 7,527,181, forward strand.
CATAATGTCGAATGTGTGTATGTGTGTGTTTACTTACATGATAAATATATACACATACGCACGCACTTAAATGTATCAGTTACCTATAAACTTACACACACACACGCACAAACATACACATGTACATTTTTTTAAATCAAGGATAATTTATATTTTTCGAAATGCAGAGAAAAAAAAATTCCATCACTAAAAAAAAATAGATTAAATTTAGAAAATAATTTTTTTTTCAAATTCATGTAATCGATACATATTTATATATATATTAAGATATATTTTTTTGTTTTAAACGATTTTTTTTAAAAAAACCTACGAGAATAAGGCGCCATAAATGAAAAAAAATAAATGTGATTAATTTATTTTAAAAAACCCACCAAAAAAACACGGTCTAGTTGAAATTTAATGTCATTTTAAACAAAATGAACACAAAATAGAATGAATGTTCAATGTTGAAGAGAGATGTGCATTGTTGAGTAATTTATCTTATTATTATGAGAGTGGTTTGTTTGAAAGATATAAATGGTGTTTTGTTTCATTCTAGTGTACAAAAACGATTAGGCCAAAGCTTTCAGGTTTCTGACGGCAGTATAAAGTTAACTGGTTCAGGATTTCAACGAAACTCAACTATCTACACAACCTTAAACATTGACTTTGAGAATATCTTTAAGTAAGTAGTTGACCAGCATAGTTTAGTTGAAGGAATGCAAGATCTTCACATATTTCAACTACTACTAAAATTGTAACGCATTCGAAAAAACCTTACTCTATCAACTCCTAGGTTTCGTTTATTAGTTTGTCTTAATCTCTCTCACGTTGGCTCTATATCATCTGGTTGCGGTCTGTTTATTCTTATATTACATGTAAGTGCATCATTCTGTATGCTTATAGAGTCGTCGGCTTCTTCCAGATAATCTCATACGCTGCTGCTCCTCACATGCCTAACCCCCTAGCACACAAGGTACCTTCGGGTTAAACGTAAACCAACCAACGACTGAAGTTATAAAATCACTCCATTAACGTACACTGACCAACACAATTCCATGAGAAATGAATAAAAACACCCTTTGTGTATACATTATTATTCACTTACCAAAGAATCTAATTCAGGATCACCAGTACGAATAGTTTTTTGAGAATTCACTAACTAAATGAAGCAAAATAAAAGTGAAGAGAAGAGAGAAACATAAAAAAAAAATCATCATACATAGAATAAGTTAGTGATTTTTTTTTTGAAAAAAAATGCAAACATTATAACTCAATGAACACTACTAGTTGAGGTGAACGACGCATTGGGTTCGAGTCCTGGAGTGACCAAACATCTGACAAAGTTCGAAATAGGAAAAAACACATGCCTCTTGAATTCTTAAAACCTTAGTCAATAAACGCGAACGAGACAATGAACCAGCATTCAGGTAGGCTACTTTCATTCGTTGACTCAAAACAGCTAACGAGAAGTCTTGATATGGAGTAGAAAGTATATTCTACAAACACCCGGCCAACTCAATGGTATCAAGCACACAAATCTCGTTTCTTTATATATCATAGAAACGTCACAATCACAAAAAATAGCTCACTAAAATACACACAGCAACCAATCACAGCTAAGGATTTTCCTGGTGGGAAATTATAAAAATCATTATTCATTGAATAATTAGTTAGTGATTGTTTGAAAACAGAAGAAAACATTATAACGGCGCACTGGGTTCGAGTCCTGGAGTAACCAAACATCTGACAAAGTTCGAAATAGGAAAAAACACATGCCTCTTGAATTCCACTCCATGCCACTATGTTATAATCATGTTAGGTTGGTCACTAGGTATGCTTGAAACTATTACGGGTTCACTTTTGTCGATAAACCAGAACGAGACAATGAACCAGGGTTCAGGTAGGCTACTTCGATTTGTTGACTCAAAACAGCTAACGAGAAGTCTTGATATAACGTAGAAAGTATATTCTACAAACACCCAGCAAGCACACAAATCTCGTTTCTTTATATATCATAGAAACATCGTTGGGAGAGTCACAAAATTAGCACAGCAACCAATCACAGCTAAGGATTTTTGCTGGTGGGAAATATGTTAATTCAATGTCAACTGACCAGTCCATGCTCGCATTTATCAAGTGAGTTCTAGGGATCTAACTTGCCCAATAAATCAACTTATAGATACATGAAAAAAAAATCTGGCAAGCAAACAAAATTGAATTCTCCACACATGGCGTAATACTAATAAATAACTGACTGACTTATTCTGAATTCATTTCGCTCTTTCTTATCTTTTTTTTTAACTTGTTTCGCTGGGTATTATAAGATTCTGTTTTTTTTTATTCTTACTTAATTTTTATCTCTCTATTTCTCTATATTTTTATTATTTATATAAAACAGATGTGGACTAAATTTTTGAAAAATCCTACTCTCCCGCTTGCTCGCTACCGCTATCGCTCCCGCTCTCTCAGTAGCTCACACACACACACACATGCAAATTCATCTGAGCGGTTTAGTATAATATGTATGTATCTATGTAAGTACATTTGCATAGGAGTGTTTATAATTCAAACTAGGCAAATGAATGTAAAAGGGAAAACCAGTTGATTAGATTATATATGCTCAGACACACATACAAAAATTGTACAAGCATACATATCTGTTAGTTAGCCAGCCATGTGTATGGTGTATACATATATCTTACTGTAAGAAAATTGATACTTGAACTAAACTGTATAGGGCGTAATTACAAGACCACATAACAATAATAATAACAGTAACAATGACGAAAAAGAGGAGAATAGGGTTCTGCGTTATTCCCTTTTTTTATTTTGATTGTATAATAATAATAATAGTAATAGTAATATTAGTAATAATAACAATAATGGTAATAATAGAATGTGGGCCCAGTTATCGACGACTGGACCAGATAGTGGACAATGTATGTTTTTATGTACGAGTAATATGTATATATATATATATATATATATATATATGTATAGATAGATAGATAGATAGATAGATAGATAGATAGATAGATAGATATATGGAGAGAGATGTTTCACAAAACAGATTGATAAATGAGCAGCTTATACAAAAGACCAAAATCTAATTTCCAATGATATATATGCATATGTATATATATATATATATATCTCAAAAAAGATACATTTTATTTGGCATGAATGTGAATTCTTTCTTAGCTAAAATTTATTAAAGAAAAAAGCACGATAAATGTATACATATTTGTACAATGAGCAGTAAGTATATACTGATGTAAGTAGTAGTAGTAGGTTAGTTGGTGGATTGACAAAGCAAGGGCTGCACATTTCTACAGTTGAAAAATATCTGGAACTACCAAACAACTTTCAACAAAAAACCAAAATCAGGATTTTTAATACAAATGTCAAGAAAGTTCTACTGAATAGAGGGGAAACTTGGAGAACTACGAAAGCAATCATCATCCAGAAGATACAATTATTTATTAACAGTTGTCTACGCAAAATACTTCGGATTCGTTGGCCAAACATCATCAGCAACAACCTACTGTGGGAGAGAACAAACCAGATTCCAGTGGAGGAGGAAATAAGGAAGAAGCGGTGGAGTTAGTGGATAGGACACACACTACGAAAAGCATCGAACCGAGTCACGAGACAAGCCCTCACATGGAACCCTCAAAGCAAAAGCAAAAGAGGAAGGCCAAAGAACTCACTACGCCGAGGAATAGAGAAAGATATGAGAGGAATGAACAAACGTTGGACAGAACTGAAGACGGAAGCCTAGGACAGAGTTGGTTGGAGAAAACTGGTGGGCGGCCTATGCTCCATTGGGGGTAACAGGCGTAAGTAAGTAAATAAGTAAGTAAGTAAGTTATTAGTTGGTCTCAATTGAAATTACTTTCTATTTGTGAAATAAATCAACTTTGAAGCAGCAATTTTCAGTTTGATGTTTAGGGGAAATTAATTTAAATTTTTGAGATGAAAGAAAGTATATGGGGTTGATATGTTTTGAAGTAGAATAAAATAGGCTGCTTGGATTCCATTGTTAGTCAGTTAGTCAGTCAGTCAGCAATAATGTAGAACTTCGTATGTATATACATCATCTCAAGTGGAATTGTTAACTCAGTTCCCATAGTGGTAAAAGTAGTAGCAGTATTTAACGGTGACCGAGAAGACTAGGGTTCGAAGATATGATTCAAGAAGTATAATTAAGTGATAAAAGTGATCAGGAGTTCAGAAGATTATAGAGAACAAAAATAGTGGACGCACCTACGCCATTTCAAACGATTTTAAGCCCTCTCGTTCAAGGTCTCTAACCGTTGGTGACTTTCATCTCGTGGACCCCAACCAGGTAGTCTACATCTACCAATATGACACGGACCACTTGTCAGTGAGTTCACAGATTTGTGTCATGTTTTGGTATGGCAGCCTCTAGCTTTCTTCCAACCTATTCCTACATCACAGAACATAGCTCGTCGCGGCAGTCTGTGGTTAGGCATACGCAGCACATGTCCCAACCACCCCAACTGATGAAGTTTCATTACTTCATCTATTAATCTGCTATCCCTACCTAGTACTCGTTTCCTAACGACAGCATTGCTTACTCGCGGTTGTCCCATGATACGCGAGCAATACTTCGAACACATCTATACCTCTTAAAACTCAAGTGTGTATGTGTGTGTGTAGTACATGCACGGATCAATGATAATCATATGTTTTGTTTACATCTTAAATCAATTAAATTTCAATACAAATCTACAAGGAGAAAACATAAGCAACCTGCAATCAGCATTATCAATTAGGATGAGTTTGTTTCTTTCCTCTTGTTTACTTGTTTATTTTTTAGAAAAAGACAGATCTCCAGTAGAAAAGTAGGAACAGATGTCATTTTTTTAACTGTTGATCTCTCGCTCTCTTTCTATCTGTGTACTTTCCTAATCAATTCTTATCTATAGTTCTAACAGTTTAATAGGAATAGATATATGAATGGTATATATATATATATTTCTTTGATTACTCTATGAGCGAATCCATGTTTTGAGTTTGGTATGTGTGTGTGTCTGTGTGCGTATGTGTTTATCGATGTACAGTTTTTTATATACGACAAAAAATACAACTGTTAATTAATTAAGTCACAATTAATTACCAAATGAAATCGCTAACAACCTGAATCTTGGAAACTGGAATATATATCTATATATCTATATATATCTGATGAGAGAAAGAGGAAATCAATTGGAAATCTGTTTCCGTTTGTTTGTTTGTTTGTGCTGTGCGTGTGTGTGTGTATGTATAGCAGGTATATGTATGTTTGTGTGTATACTTTCAAACAGGGTGAAGTGTTGCTAACAAGTTACTACTATAGAGAGAGAGGGAGAGAGAAGAGTATTTGGACATCGGATTGCATCCTACAACCAGAAAAGATGCGAGAACTGATAATTGCAAACCTGCTTGTTTCACAAAGTGATGGTTACTGACATACTGACTGTAAATAAAAAAACAACTGATCTTTACTTAAATAACCATTGACTATGAGTAAATAATCAGTCGGTATTTTATTTTAATCAAAGACTCATAAATTTTGATGCATCCGTAAACAGTCATCATATCCCCACCCCATAAAAAACCACAAATCCAATTGGGTATGTATTTGTTAAATCAAGACACCATCAGTAACAATCTACTGTGAGAAAGAACAAATCAGATTCCAGCTGTGGAAGTGGATAGGACACGCACACACACACACACACTGATGAAAGCACACAACTGCCTCACAAGGCAAACCATCATTTGGAGTCCTCAGTGTCAAAGGAAAAGAGCGAAGCCAAAGAACACAGTACACCAATAGATAGAGAAGAATATGAGAAGAATGAACAGAAATTAGACAGAACTGAAACAGCAATCCCAAGACAGAGTAGGTTGGAGAAAACTGATTGGCGGCCTATGCTCCATACAAGGGGAGGGGGTGACAGGCGTAACTAAATAATGTATTCATTACATCCTTATTGGATTATTTATCTTCATTTGTCTTCAAATTCCAGGAGATCATTCCAACTGGTTAGTGTCAGTTGTACACCGACTGTCAGTAAATAATAGTGGACCAATAACTTCTTTTAATCAGCGACTCATAAATTTTTCTGTAAACATAACCCATCCATCAACACCCCCCACTTCCCCCCCCCCTAAAAAAACACACCAAGAATCCAATCGAGTATGTATTCGTTAACTTCTTATTCAATGAATTGTCTTCCTCGTACAGCACCACATCATACTCAAATTCCTCAGTAAATTCATTCGATAGGTTTGTAGTGAAGGTGAACACAGGTGAGGGCAACCGAATTGTATTTATCGCCAATTACAGAGTTACTCAGTAAAATAGGAAAACCATATCGTAACCACCGTTAATTTGCAAATCTTCAATACATCATCATCTCCATTGTCTGACAATTCACTATTCATGCGTTTCATACAAATTCCATTGTGTTCCCACCCTTCTTCCTTTCTTGATCTTCCCCCCCCCACATCTTCTGCTGCCAGACATTACGTTTTCACTCGCATCATATACTACTTAAAAGTAGCGCGCACCACAGGTTAAGAACACTTTTTTTTTTAAAAAAACAAAAACCAATCAAGACGTAATCACTGAAATATTTCAGTGAAAAATAATCAACAACATAAAAATTTTTGGCAAAACTTACTTCTTTAGCAAATACAATAATATCTTCATTAAATGATTCCGATGACCAAACTTCCATATTCCCAGTGTTTGTCGTATTAGTAGTAGTTGGATTACCAGTAGTATGACCAGATACGGAAGCGGCTGCAGCAGCTGCCGCGGCAGCAGCAGCCACTGACATTGGATCCCTTGGTGTACATGTGGCCAATTCACATTTTTCAAATATTAATGCCAATAAAGGAAATAGAGGATGCCTAATAAAAAAAATTTAGAAATAAATAGAAAACCGGTTTATTTTGTATTGAAGATAGTTTTATGGAGATGATTGGTTGTACATATTGAAATTATGAATGAATCATTAGAGAGAGAAACCGGGAAGCACCGGAAGACGGTTGTTTCATCCTAGTTTGGGAGTCATCACTGGCAGTGCGCATCCACGCCTCCGGTTACACACGGGATCCGAGCCTAGGACCTTCAGTTTTGTGCGAGAATACTTAGTCTCTGAAAAAACGGAGTCACTTGTCATCCAACAGTGTTAATATCTAACTCGGATCAAACTAAGGAGTTTTGCATAATCTCACCCACTGTTAGACGAATATTAGAGAGAGAGAAGCCAGGAAGCAATGGAAAACGGCCGTTTCATCCTGGCATGGGACTCATCCACTGGCAGTGTACATGCGGGATTCGAACCCAGGACCTTCGTATTTTGTGCGCGAATGCCCTAATCCCTGGACAACTACCTCTAATCAATCTCACCCACTACTACCTTCCATGGTTACTGCCTACACGTGACAGCATTGTTTATTTTTAATTTTTTTCAATTTCTAATGGCTAAGAAATACTACTTAAATCGGAAAACAAGTAGTTTCAAAGTCATTGTACAGAATTTCAATGCATTCATGCATTGAGTACATAGATCTAATTAACATTGAGAATATATATATGTATATAATTATTGATCGAAACCATGTGTTTATAATATCATTTTCAAATGAACAGACTGTCTGTGTGTGTGGGTGTGTGTATGAGTATGTAAGAGAATAAATAACTTTAAAACTCATAAGACAACACAAATACAAAGATAACTTTCATTGAGAAATTGTTTTTCGAAACAATTATCTATGAGATGAAGATTTTGAAAAATTACGGAAAAGAGAGAAAAACACCGTCATCTTAACAAATTTGTGTCTGTGTGTGTGTAAAGTGTGTAAAGTCGTGTTCGTTAAAATTTTTTTGTCAATGACTTAACTACTCTTTATTTGGCATTCACAAGAAACTCATGCAAGACAGCTGTACACACGCCCACACACACGCACACATACTCATCACATGTGTGCATAAACCATGTTCGTATGTGAGTGAGTGTGCGATGGTATGCATGCACCTATGCACAGAGTGTGTTAACTGACTAGTTTTTTTTTCGAAAAAAAAACGATACATCAAGGAAGATGAATTGAATTCGAAACTCAAAAACGAAAAAATATTGAAAATTGTACAACACATAAATAAATAAAAAAAAATTGATCATTTAATGTAGAAAAAAATTTAAAAAAGTGCCACAAAAAATAATTTTCAAAAATATAAATAAATAGACATAAAAACACACTAAGATGAGATAGAAAATGTGTGTGATAATTGTAAAAATTTTTTAAAATTTATTCAATTTTTAATAATAGATATATTTATTCAATGTACAATGTTCAAAAAAGATATTTCTTGGTAGTTTAAGTTTAGTTTAACAGGTGCTAGGTAAGGATGGCGGATCAATAGATGAAGTGGTGAAACTTCATCAGTTGAGGTGGTTGGGACATGTGTTAGGTATGCCTAATCACCGACTGCCTCGGCGAGCTATGTTTTGCTATGGTGTAGTAGTATGGGTTGGAAGAAAGCTAGGGGCGGCCAAACCAAAACATGACAGAAATCCATGAAGTCACTGACAAGTGGACTGAGTCATGTTGGGGTCCGCGAGACGAAAGTCACCATTGGTTAGAGACCGTGAACGACATGGCTTAAAATCGTTTGCAATGGCGCAAGTGCATCCATTCTTTGAGCTCTCTCAAATCCTAATTATCTGGATCGGTCAGCACATCTACCTTTATCTTTCTATCCTTATCTCACTGAATTATACTACTTGAATAATATATTCACACTCTAGTCTTCTTCATTACCATTAATACCTCTTCTATCTTTATCACTATGGGATTTGATTGGACATTTGTGTCTCTGTGCTAATGTGATATGGCAACATGAACTTATGTACATACATACGAAGTTGTACGTTGCAACTGACTGATATATATATATATATATATATATATATATATATATATATATATATATATACATATATATATATATATATATGTCAATGTCACTTGATACTTAACAAATATATAAACATAGCGTAGGTCAAATTAACTACCGATGGATAGAGTGATAGACAAATCGCATGCGAGGGTCGTGGATTTGCGTTGCCAGTGCTGAATGTCATAGTCGGACGAAACAGCTGTTCAGCGCTTCCAAATAGTTCAATAGACTGTAGCTGCTACCTTGACGTGGTGGTCGGGCTTGTCTATCGTGATGACCCAACCGAGCTATACTGGCTGGAACTTATGTTCCTGAAGGTTCTACCATGCCAAGCAAGCAGTTCGATTGGAGAACGATGAGACTAAAAGCAGCTATTGAAGGTCTGAGGGCGAAGTCGTACTGCTGACTGCAGAGAGGTGTGACAGCAGTAAGGTGTTTCTCTCGGACAACCAGCATCTGCAGCGATGCTGCCTTCTCACAAGGAAGGGAGTGTTAGAAAATGTCGACCCTAAAAATGTCACACCTCCCCTAACTCACGGATTTCCGTCTCCGTCGGTAAGGGTGCCCACTATGGGCCTTTAAGAACGGAGCTAATCCTCTAAATACCTTTCATAAAAAGGCCGTGCGTGACTGGCCTCAATCAGTTGTCTCTTGGACTCTGCGGTCACGCACCCAGGTCTCTAAGACCAACACTAATCTACCTTCCTTTTCAATTTCCTAAAGAAACAACCTTCCACGGTGTGGGCAACCGAGAAGTGACAACCGCCCTCATACCCGTAACAGCACACGAGACCAAATTGATCGAAATCAAATAGATCGATAGATAGATCATTAGTACTGTATTTGTTGATAAAGTTTATTGACTTATTCAATCACTGAACAATCACCAAACTAACTAACTAACTAACTAATTAATTGACCAACAATTTATTTATTCAATTAATTATATGTGAATACTTAAATAATTACATTTTTTTTCTCTCATCTCATCCTCTCTCTCTTTCTCTCTCTCTTAATTTCTAATGAATTTATACACAAAAATGTAAATATTTGTAATCATCCTGATTATTATTATTATTATGAACGTCATCGGTTTTATCAACTGTCAGTAATGACAAGTGAGAGTGAATGAAAGTTAACTAGATAAATACTTTTCAAAATGAATAAATAACTAACCGGCACATAGTTTAATTGAATATCATTATATACAGTTGTGTTACTCACTTAAATATGTATATATATATATATATATATATATATATATATATATATATACTCAATATAGTAGTGACTATTATTATTATACAGATTAATATAAACGAGCGCAGTACTGATTAGACTAATTAAATCAAACTCTGTGTGTATGTGTGTGCATATGTATGTGTATGGCTGTAAAATGGGATTTACATTGATAACAACTATTGAGATGTATAAATTAGGTTGAATATGAAAATTCACTCTAAGTACTACTACTACTACTACTCACAATACTACTCATAATACTACTACTATGAGTACTACTCATATTTTGTTTCTGGTATATATTACAGTGGTGGCTATTTTTTTCTACTCTGTAAGAAAACTTATTGGTAGTTATTATTATTATTATTATTATTATTATTAATGACAACCTTAATTAAAGATGATAGGTAAATTAATATGAAATTTTTTTACAAAAATTATTCATTGATTGTCAATTAAAATTTATATTTGAAGGTAAGTTAATTAATGAATTAATTCATTAATGAAATGTAATTATTAATGAAGATTATTAATTTTCATTGAAATAATGATTTAATGATTGATTGTTAGACTACTACTAGTAGTGGAAGAAATCTGAAAGCATTGAATGGCCATTTTGGCCGAGTATAGGATTCCTTAGTGGTAATTTACATCCCTGGTGTTCACTGTCTGTCAGTAGTCAATACGACTAACGTAGTGTACAAATGTTCACTAAGGATCAAGTAACAATTAAATCACTGGCAGTGTGTGTTACACCTGCATGTGAACATGTCAACTTGATATAGTTGAACTATCACGAGTTTATACCTAGTTGGAAACGCGAGAGCGAGGACTGAGAATCCGGTGACACGACATGCTACTCAAATCCGATTATTCCAACCCCTATATTTAGTAAAAATAAGAAGACTTGATATGAAGTAGAACCTGTATTCTACAAGCATCCAGAAAGTACGAGGTCCGAATCCAGAATAGAATCAGGATCCTGGACTAAGGATCCGGGACCGGGTCCTCGTCTTGGTCATAAAACGTTACAGATAATGCGTATTTATACATTTTGGTCGAATAGGAAACAGGATCGAAGTCTGTGACATTGACAGTTAAGATGATCAATAAGAACAGCATTTGAGGTGACATTCATAGTCAGGATGACCAATAAGAAACAACATTGGAGCAGGTGACAGTGATATCCAGGACGACAATTAAATTGACCAGTAGGAATTAACCAATAGGAATAGACCAATAATTCTCTTAGGATATTGGATGAATATCCTAACAGTGTGTATCCATCATCTCTCATCATGTAGAATCGAACGCTGAAACCTTCACTTAATCTAATATCGATCACTGAGTCATTGTCATCCAGTGGTATCAATGTCTAACTATCATCTATTGTCTTTGATTAATAACTGCTGCGCATCCAATACGCATATAACGCTGAAGATTCTGAGTTTGATTCATGTTTGCGAGGTTGTGGATGCGCACTGTAACTGATAAATTACACAATAGAACGAAATAGCCGTCCAGTTGTTAGGATATTCTTCACCAAATATCCTAAGAGTACTATTTTTGGAAGTATAATCCTATTGGTCGATTTCTAATGGTCAAAATTATGGTTGTTTTTAATTGTCAAAGTCAAATACTTCAATGTTGTCTCTTATTGATCATCCGGACTTTCAATGTCATTTTGAAATGTTCTTTCCTATTGGCCGTCTTAAACTGTCAATGTCACAGACTTTGATGTGCTCTTTCCTATTCGACCTAAATGTATGTAAATATGCACTATCTGTAAGACTTCATGATTCCGATTCCGTTGCTTCCTGCCTACCTCCTCTCTTCTGTACTCGACCCAATAAACAAATCCATCCAACGGTGTTGTTGTGTTCTGATATATAGGAGAATAGCAGAGCCTGAAGTATAGAATGTTAATAATCTGAGGATTTAAGCAAACAATCAATCTGTCAGTTGATTATTTCTAATGATCTCAACTAATTATCTTTATTGACATTATGAACTCAGTCATAGTTAGACAATCACTGACCAATAAGTAGTAATAGTTACGCAGTAAGCGTCGAACTCTGGATATTCAGCACTTTCAGACAGTATTTGTTTCTTCTGATGATGATGATGGAGACGACAATGACGTTGACAAAGAATACTTCCACATCAGTCTAACCTATTTTTATCTAAATCAGTTTTATTTATTCAACCACTGGATTTTACTAGTCATATTCATATACTAACTAAACTATTTAAACAGTCTGCATTTATCATATACCATGAGCGTACATATATTCATAAGTATTATTTCGCTGAAACTTGAAAAGCTCAATAAAAGAAAAAAAAATAAACTAAATCTACATATATGAGACACTAGGTTTATTTTTCCTATGAAAATCCAAATGATTTATAAACAGAAAGTTTAATCATCACGATGAGTCCCACACTAGGACGAAACGGTCGTTCATTGCTTGTGGGTTTCTAATGCTGGTCTAACAAGAACTGATTGATTATTTTAACGTGTAAAAACACTGATCTTCATGAATCCAATTTAAAAAAATTTCACGGAGTTCTAGTGAGAAGACGTGACTAGTGGAGTTCAACCCTATCTGGTGTAGGCAGTGACTACCTAAGACAAATGGACGAGCTCGAGCGAAATCCCTAGATAAATCAGGGCTAGACTCTAATAACCATTGGGTTCAGGCTCAGTAGTCCAGAGATTAAGCGTTCACGCGCAAGACCTGCAAGGCCCTGCGTTCGAATCCTGCGAGGTGCAGAAGTCGTGAATGCGTACTGCGAGTGGTAAATCACATATCAAGAAGAAACGGCCGACTTTCAGTGCTTGTGGGTTTCTAATGTTGGTCTAACATTGATTGATTTATTGATGATTTCAAATGTGTACAAATCATTAAATTGTCCGGCTCTTTGTTACGTAATCATTGAATTACTTTGTATTTTCATACAAAATAAAAAATTTATAACCAGATGGTAATATTTTATTGAATATTATTTATTCATAAAAATAAATATTAAAAATAAAATAAAATATTTATTTATTTATGAAAAATGAAAATTTTATGATACTTTCAGATAAAATTTAATGCCAAAAATACTAGTTACTATGCATTTGTAATGGTTTCTAATTTCATCATGTTTTTAAAATCCCATGAAATAAATAAAAGGCATCGAGACCAGATGGGAAGACAGAGTTTATTTAAAGTGCATGTATACATAATCGTTAAACATAACATCTTCTCTTACATTTCCTATGGTCTTCATTCGACTCTGGTCGCATTATGCATTTCACTATCCAGACACTGATCTCTCTCTCTGTAGTAACAACGTTATGAGTTGTATGAATTATGTCAGTACTCTCTCTAACTGTTGCAGATGTTAGATCTCCAGAACTCACTTGGAAGAGATGCTAATTTTGTAATTCTATGCTAAAATTTTGAATTTCTATGTTTTCGCGCTGGAGATGGTTAGTTGACCTTCAGCTTACACTTCCCATTCGGAAAATCCTTGACTGTCATTGGTTGTTGGGTTATTTTAGAATGCTATTTTGTGGCTCGCATCAAGGGCGTTGCTATGATTATATAAGCAAGCTTGAGTTATGTGCTTGGAAATCTCAAGCTTTCTGGGTGCTTGTAGAATATATTTTCTACGCCTTTTCAAGACCTCTTGCTCTAGTTAGAGTGCCCTGGAACAATTGGATTAGAATAGCCTATCGTGTCACTGCATCGTTGATCTTCGCCCCGTTTACCGTGTAAGGTAAACTCATCATAGAATTCAAGCATATCACCAACTTAAATAATCTCTATTATTATTATAAATTACAGATTTGAATTTCATTGACGGGGAATACTGTCAATGTCATTAAATCACAAGAAGTATCATCAGAGCTAATTGGTGACTAACAATGGAATCCAGGATGTGCGTTTTATGCTAAGATGCATCTGCATCCTCGAGTTGATGTCCACTCTGAGCTCAGTAGACGCAATAGCATTTGAAACGAATGGTGTGCTGTATTCATGTCCAAAAGCGAACATCAACTCTACGAAACAGTTACATCTGTAACTGACTAGTTGGAAAGTAGGAAGAAACACTCACTCCTCCTATATTCCACTTGCTATCCAAAAAAAAAATATTTTTATATTGTTAATGACATTTAAAACTATTCAAAAAAATGAAACTTGTTTAAAGTATGGATGTTTCGCAAAACCTCCCCCCAGCCCCTCCGTATCGGTTTGTTTATTCCATCCTTATTCTAACCTCTCTCTCTCTTTCGCCTTATCTTAAGTTTAAACATTATTTATCTCTAAGGTTGTGTATTATTTTTTTTCAAATGAACAACATCAAGAGCTGATCGATTCCAGTAGCTGCAAACTAACAACAACAACAACAACAACAGCAGTCAAAAAAAACACTCGTTTAAGGCAAACTACTATAAGCATCACACACACACGCACACACACACAGACACACACACATACAACAGCAGAGACATACACAGAGAGACAGAAAGAGCATGGAAAATACCGCTACAAACGAACGGCTATGTAGGAAACAGAAAACAAGAGAAATGGAGAGAGTGAGTGTGTGAGAGGGAAAGTGAGCGAGAGAAAGCGTACATTTACCATTCAGAAGATTTTTTTTAAAAAAACAACATGATTTATAGTCTTTACAAATGAATAATCTGTAGATGTTAGTTAACTTTTCCTATATAAAAACAAAATGTTCACCAGTTCGGTACACACAGAGAGAGCGAGAGAGAGCGGGAACATATATGAGAAAAGAAATCGAATCATCTTGACATTTGAAATAAAAAAACAGTCATCCGACGAACACATCCACACACACACGCACACACACACAATTGCGAAGAAATTATAACGAAATGAACCAGCGAGAATGAAATCATGTCAAGTGAATAAACTGGATGATTGTGTGTCGGTGTGTGGGAAAATCGCTCAGTTGCCTTCGTGACACACGCACACACACACACATACAGGGAAGGACGCACCGATAGGATTCCGCTTCTTCTTCTTCTTGAAAAATGTATCGGGAGAATGAAAAATTCACAAAAACACAACTTTTATATTTGTTAGCATGAAACTAACTGGACCAGAACAAGTTAGATCATTTATATACAAAATAACGATAATATTCAGCTTATAAAGGGAAATAGAATTTAATAAAAGTCGATTATACGACAGGGAAATCTAGAGGATATATATATATATATCTAAGTACGTTTGTATTAGGGCAATGAATTTCTTTCTGTTACCTACATGTCTACACAATACACATATTTATATATGTATGCAAATGCATAAGTAATAAGGAACATTTTTCTATTTTTGAAAAAAATTATGTATATACTACTACTAATATTACTACTTATAAGAATAATACAAATCATCCGCATACTTGTTAAGGAACTAGGTGAAAAATGAAACAGGAACAACACACACATACATACACATGCGCGTACATGTCTACACACACACAGGCGGAAACATACGACTGTTGGAAATTTTGTGTTTATTAAAAAGTCAAACAACCTTGTTTAATAATAAATAGTCTCTTGTGTGTGTGTGTGTGTGTGTGTGTGTGTGTGTGTAGTGTAGGATTAAGGCAAAAAGAAACAGAATTTTGACAGGTTTGATTAATGGAATTTTTAGAATCTCGGAAAGAATAACATTCACACTGGTAGAAGCGATTATAGCAACAACAACAAACACGCACACACACGCACAAGTACATAAATAGTAGATCTAACTGCGTCTATATGTTATCGTTTAAAATCGCCAAACATCAATATCTTATCTACCTATCTATCTATCGACATATCTATCTATCTATCTATCTATGTAACTCGATGGGCTCACAGACATACACACACACGAACAACTGTTTATATTTATGCATGGCATACAGCTAGCTGATAATGGGAAAATATTCCCTCTCTCTTTCTCTCTCTCTACTCTACACTTGTAAAATTTGATCTTTTGGTAATGCACGAAAGTTACAACCATGAAATATTAAAGGCAAACAAAATATATGTATGTGTATAGTGTATCTTACATAGTTCAACACAGATGAATCATTGTTAAATTATTAAAAGCATTAAAAGCATTGGATGGCTGTTTCATCCTGGTATATGGGGACTCATCTCACTAGTAGTGCGTAGTGTATCTCTATCTATCTATCTATCTATCTATGACTTCTTTTAGTCACAGGATTCGGTCTTGCACTGGCGAATGCTTAATCTCCTCTTCTGCATCATCACTATGCAGTAAAATTGTGGGAGATGATAAAAACAGATTCCTAGCATAGGAAGAAATTAGGGAAAAGTGTTGGAAGTTGGATAGGATACAGTTTGAGGAAAGCAACTAACTCCATCATCACAAGACAAGTATTGACCTGAGATCCTCCAAAGTCAAAGGAACTTATACTGAACAATGAAGGTAGACATGAAAAGAATGGACAGAACTGCAAAGGAAGTCCCAAGACAGCGTAGATATGAAAAGGCTGGTCGGAGACCTATGCTCTATTGTGTGTAACAGGTGACAGTAAGTCAGTTGGTAACTTTAAAAAACTGATATTCTATCCTATAGTCCAAAGTTAATCAACATAAACTAACTGAATGAAATCCAGTGACTCAACTTTTTCCCTATTTATCAATCGCTTTTCAAAGGTAAAGTTTACTGTAGGATCTTGTTATTAACATATCGAATCATGAACCGTGATTCCTGACTAGATTAACTCTAAAAGGCAAAGCTTCCAGTTCGAATTTTAGGAAGTACACTTTTAAACTAATCACTCACCAACATATTATCATTATTATTATTACTATTGTGGTGCGAGCTACTTATAAGTAGTATATGACGCGAGTGCAAACGTAATGTCTGGCAGCAGAAGATGGGGGAAGATCAAGAAAGTAAGAAGAGTGGGAACACAATGGAATTTGTATGAAACGCATGAATAGTGACAATGGATTGATGTCTTGCAACAGGAATAGTCCAGTTCTATAGGATGGACTGATATTTTGCAAATGAACAATTTACAATATGGTTTTCCGATTTTACTGAGTAACTCTGTAATTTTCTTTAAATACAATTCGGTTGCCCCCCACCTGTGTTCTCGTTCACTACACTATAATCAAGTATGAAGATTTTCACTAACTTCCTAGCTATTGTTTGTTTCGATCAAAATGGCGATAAACAGGATCCCTTTTTACAGTAAAATGACCTTGACAAGCCGTAGTGAACTTTGACAACTACTAAATAAAACTATTTGAACAGATCAATAGTTCAATTTAATTCGTTTTTCTAGTAATACGAATTCTCAATCTTTCAGGTGTGAGTGAGGCATTATACATATAGAATATTAAAAATCCTAGGAATATGATAAAATCTAATTGAATATTTGAATACTATTGACATGTTGTGAACCAATCATATAAACGGATCATTTTAATTGGTTGATTAGATTGATCTCAACCAATCAGAAAATTTCAAAAGGTTGATCGATGATGAAACAACACATCAGGGAAAAAATGGATTATTTTCGATAGTTTAAATCGTCGAGTCAGTTAATTAACAATTAAATTTTTTTGCTCTACAACAGATTGAATATTGATTGCTGAGTTGTAGTTAGAAATTAAAGGATAAAGAATAATAATTTTAGTAATAAAATAAAATTATTTTTAATGAGTTGTAAAAATTAGGCAGTTTGAAATAATTACGAGAAATATTTACCAATGTATTTGTGTAAATTGAAAAAAAAAACGAACAAACTAATATACTCTTCTACATTGAATTCAATTTTCAATGTTCAATGTAACAATCATATGGCGTTGTTTAACAACGAAAAACTAAAGAATAAAACAAACATATTCCTTATATGAGTCAGTCTATGAAGAATGCACAAATTCAACAACATTAGAACTGAACGTTCTCGTGTTCATTCTTTAATGCAGTTCAAGTATATATTCTTGAAGAGTTCCATTGTAAGATAAAATATTTATCGAGTAATTACTGTGTTTCGCTTGTAGTGTTCATCTAAATAGAGTTCAGGTTGCCATACCACATTAGCACAAAGACGAAAATGTTAGTTCAAGTCCAATCGTGGTAGAGATAGTAGAAGTATTAGCAGTAATGGAGAATATTAGGGTTCGATGATATTATCCAAGAAGTATAATTTAGAGAGATAAAGTTAGAAAAATAGAGATGATGAGGAATGCAGAAGCTTAGAATTTCATAGAACATAAAGAGTGGATGCACCTGCGCCATTGCAAACGATTTTCAGCCATGTCGTTCAAGGTCTCTAACCATTGGTGACCATCGTCTCGTGCACCCCAACCACGTAGCCTACATCTACCGACATGACTCAGTCCACTTGTTAGCGACTTCATGGATTTCTTCTGTGTTTTTGGTTTGGCCACCCCTACCTTTCTTCCAACCTACTCCAACATCACAAAACATCGCTCGTCGAGGCAGTCGGTGGTTAGGCATACGTAACACATGTCCCAACAACCTCAGCTGATGGGATTTCACTACTTGATCTATTTGTCTGCCATCCCTGTCTAGTACTCGTTTCCTAACGACAGCATTGCTTACTCGGCTGTCTCAGCAGGTTACTCGAGCTATGCTTCAGAGACACCTATGATCAAAAACAAGCAACCTACGAATATCTGCGACTGTAACTGACCATGTTTCGCATCCGTATAGTAGGACAGATCAAATTTCTACTCAGTACACTCAACCTTTGGTTAGCAAACGGATATCTCACCTGCACCATAGGTGACTCAAGTTGACAAAAGTCAATGTAGCTTTCTGTATCCGTGCTAAAATTTCGCCAGTCACCAGGCGAAATCAGTACTGATGAAACTCCCTAGATAATATATATATATATATATATATATATATATATTTATTGTTATAGACAAATAGGGATTATAAGAAAAACTCAACTAATCATATGTTTATATGTTTTTCAACTCAATATTCACTCGGAAAATTCAATAAAACCATAAAATTTTCATTCTACAACATAAAATACCCAGAAAACACTGATGAAGCACACACATACACGGACGAAATACTTACTCATATAATGCTGATCTTGCTTTATGTATACTTGTCTCTGTATTATTAGTATTATTATTATTATTATTCATCATACCGCCATGTCCAATATTTACATTATTTAATGATCCAGAATTCATTCCACTTGATGATGATAAATTTGACTGAGATATACTACTATTATTATTATTAGTAGTAGTATTATTATTATGTCTTGTATTTATATCGGAATAATTTAATTGTGTATGATGTGTTCCACCATGAATAGGATTATTTGTGGATAAACGGTGAGGATTACTATTTATAGTAGTAGTTGTGGTTGTTGTACTAGTTGTAGTACTCGAGTTATGATTTATTCCAGTATACAATAAATTATTTGATCCACTGATCGTTGATACAGTTGGATAAGTTGTTGGGTAATAGGATTGTACATTACTACTACTATTATTAGTAGTATTAGTAGTATTGGTAGTTGTTGTTAAATCATCTTCACTGATAGTCAAACTACTTTTACGTTTCATTGTATTATTATTACTATGGCTAATATGATGTGTTGGTGGTGTTGGTGTTGGTGTTGTTGTTGTAGCCAATGAAGAATTCGGTGAATTTACTAGGCCTGTAGATCCTGTCGAATCACATGATCTTGACTGTAATGAATTGATTGGTTCATTCGGTAATGATGATGTTGTAGCAGTGGTAGTCGTCGTCTGTGTTACCATGGATAGATCTGTACCAACAACATTAATCATTGATGTAGGATCAATTGAGGATGTAGAGGAGGATGTTGATGTCGGTGCATTCACAGGATGATATGAATGTGTATTGGGGAAGTTGGATGTTGAAGTACTTGTCACAGAAGTTGTAATGGTAATGTTAGTAGTATTATCATTGTCACTAATAGTTTGATGTTCATCACAAGTAGAATTTATATCGACTGGTGAAGTTTTGATATTATTATTATTGTTAAGTTGCTTATTACACGATGTACGACTCATTGATGTGTACGTGTCAGGTGAATTCTGTAAAAAGACGAAGCGGAGAAAAAAAAATGACCAACTTTGTAAGTATAAACGGAATAAATAGAATGATTCAACGATTAAGAAAAAAACACGTTGCTATGCTGGGAACTATTACGGGTTCAGCTTAGTTGATAAACGAGAATGAGACAATGAACCAGTGTCCAGGTAGGCTACTCTGATCCGTTAACCCATATGTACTAACGAAAAACTTTTTATATAGCGTAGAACGTGTATTCTATAAACACTCAGTAAGCACAATGCTCTCAAGTACACAAATCGAGTTTATTTATAACATAATAACCAATGATAGTCAAGGATTTACTTGGTGGGGAAATGTGTGATCTCAAGCTCAAATGATTAGCCAATGAATAAAATCCAAAATTAAGACATTTATCATGTGAGTTCTGGGTATCTAAGGTCTCCAACAGTCATTTACATGGAAAGTATTCGAATGCAAGACCAAAAGGGTTCTGGATTCGAACCCTGAGAGTTGTAGGAGTTTTGGATACACACTGCTGATGACTGGCATACTAGAATGAAAAATGTTATCCAGTGGTTGCATGTTTCGTCTAATACTTGTCTAACAATGATCGATTGATGATTTCAACTGATTGCCAACAATCTCTATAGCTCTACAATGCAATGAAGTTATTGACAATTGAATTGAGGCATGATGAGGGTTCACTTGACCAATCATAATCAAATGTAATCTCAAGGTCAACTGACCAACTTATAAATAAAATGTAAAATTAGGAACATTTATCAAGCCAGTTCTGACAATCTAACATCCCCAACATATTGCATATCGTTAGAAATAATCATAAATACAATTAAATTGAAATCAGGAATCGACCAATCAATCATTGTGAGACTCCCTCCCACCTATTAGAAACCGATAGCACGATATAAAAGTTTGTCCACCCGTGCAGACCCCCTAGGTTTCTTTTTAATAGAATGGTGTCTAAACATTCATTGATCAATTAGAGTTAAGGAGATTAGTGTTTTTACAGGTTGAAATCACCAATCAATCATTGTTAAACCACCATCAGAAATCTGAAAGCACTGGATGGCCGTTTCGTCCTGGTTTAGGACTCATCAGTAGTGACTCTTGTCACCTCGAAAGATTCGAACCCATGACCTTCATGCTTGTGCACGAACGCCTAACCTCTGGACCACTGGACCAGTATCTCACAGTGTTAATGTCTATCTCTGATCAAGCTAAGGGTTTTTGCTTGACCTCATCCATTTGTCCTCGGCAGTTACTGCCTACACCCGACAGGGTTGATGAATTCCACTGATCACATCTTCTCACTAGAACTCCATGAAATTTCCTCTCAAAACTAATCATCACTAGTGAGTAGCCCATTGATCAGTTAATAATTTCAAACACAATTCAAATTCAACCAACACACTTCACAATCTTTTATAAAATAAATAAGTGAGTGATAATTACAATAACACACCGTAACATGTTCATTTTTGTGTGCAATTTTTTTTTTAGTCAAAATAAAAAAACAATTTCCAAGTTTCTTTTTCGTCTTTTTTTTTTCATTTGATCGGAAGAGAAAAACAAAAAAATATTCTTTTGTTTTTATTCAATTTTTTTAAAAAGACAAATCAATCTGACGCCATATTGGCGCATCATTTTTTTTTTTCTTTTATCTTCATTTCAAATATGGTTGAATCTGAATTTTTCAAACTGAAAAATCGATATTTTATTTGAGTGTGAGTATGAATGAATGAATTGTGTTATTATATCGAATATTAGAGAGAGAGAGAGAGAGAGGGAGACATTGAAGAAAAAACGAGAGATGGTTGAGAAAATTTGTGTAGCTCAGGTGGGTTCTCTGAAATGGATGGATGTTTCGATTGTGGAGCGTTTCATTGTTCTTCTGTGTTGAGCGCTACTTATAAGTAGTATATGACGCTTGTGCAAACGTAATGTCTGGTGGCAGCAGAAGATGGGGGAAGATCAAGAAAGGAAAAGTTAGAAGAACACAATGGAATTTGTATGAAACGCATGAATAAGTGAAATTTCGGACAATGGATTGAAGATTTGCAAACTAACGTTGGTTACGATATGGTTTTCCTATTTTACTGAGTAGCTCTGTAATTTTCGTTAAATACAATTCGGTTGCCCTCATCTGTGTCCGCCTTCACTACATTTCTACTGAACAACATCATAGTTTGTTAGAAGTGAAGTCGGACTCGTAGACTGTTCTGTTAACCTTGATCTTGATCGAATACTTCACTTCTATTTGTCTGATATTTGTGCTGATGATGATGTTGCTCACCAGAAGAAGAACGAAAGGCTTACCCAGCAAAACATCCTTAGTTCAGAGAACAAAACTTCACTCAATAAAGACAGTCATGTCATATTATGCAATGATTTTAGTTAGACGAACATATAACTAGATCTTAAACCTAAAATGATCTGTGTTTATTTGATTCGTATTAGTTAGTCATGAACAATGATGTCATATGTGCGAGAGATGTAATTTGTATCGATCCATGTTACACATCATTCAAATCAAATGACATGATGATAATATAACAATTTAATTTTTAAAAAATGAATACAGTTAGCTAGCTATGTATCAAATTATATTGTGACTTAAGAATTATGAGAAAAAAATATATTTTTGTTAATTTAATAAAATATTCAATGAGTATTGAGATTTTTATTTTCATTATGAACTGATTGCATTTCATTGAAATTATATATATAATTGGATCGATGTTATACGATCATAAATAATTTGGAAGTAGGCTCAATGGTTAAGAGATTAGTGATGATGGCTTGGTGACTGATGAAATCTCAGCTTGGATACAGAAGGCTCGATTGGCTTTTACCAAGTTGCGTCACTTATGGCGTAGGAGAGATATTCGTTTGTTAAGCAAAGGAGGAGTGTACTCTGCGCAGCAGTTCGCTCTGACTTACTGTACAGATGCGAGACTTGGTCATTAAGAGTAGAGGACTTCCGTAAGTTACTAGTCTTCGATTATCGATGTCTCCAAAGCATTACTCGTGTATCATGGGACAACCGCGAGTAAGCAATGCTGTCGTTAGGAAACGAGTTCTAGGTAGGGATGGCAAATCAATAGATGAAGTAGTGAAACCTCATCAGTTGAGGTGGTTGGGATATGTGTTACGTATGACTAACCACCGACTGCCTCGACGAGCTATGTTTTGTGGTTTAGGAGTAGGTTGGAAGAAAGTTAGGGGCGGCCAAACCAAAACATTGCAGAAATCCATGAAGTCACTGACAGGTGGACTCAGTCATGTTGGTTGATGTAGGCTACCTAGTTGGGGTCCGCGAGACGAAAGTCACCAATGGTTAGAGACCTTGAACGACATGGCTCAGAATCGTTCATAGATCGAACACTTTACTTTCCGATAGTAACTCTACTGTTATACTACTTAAAAGATACATGAGACAGAATAAAGATTTTAATCCTACTATACAATCATCCATGAAAAACTGTTTCAGAGTGTAAAAAAAAGGATCATAATTTGATCAGAAATTAAATCAAGCGCAAGATTGAATTTCATATCGAATGGTAAAAAAAAACAATGAATTTTTCTCTACTTTTTTTTTTCTGGTAGGAACAATCGATTTCTCTCTAAGGATTTTTTCATTCAGTTCGCCCTCTCTTACTCTCTCTCTCTCTTTGTGTTTTAAACATAAGTTGAGAATACAAAATAGAAAGATTGAAATGAAATGAATGGGGAGAATGCTGACGAGAATAGGGAGAATGAAAATTTATTCATTCTAAAGGGAGAATGAATCAAAATTGTTGTTTGTTGTTGATGCTGGAACAGTTGGTTAGTTTTTTTCAATTTTTCTTAAAAATTCTCTATCCAAACTTTGTCAAAATCAAACACAATAAGAGACATTATAGTTAGATACATGCCCATTTATCAAACTGTGTTGTTGTCTGAAAGAAAAAAAAGCACTGCGTGTAGAATTTCATTTTAACTACTGGTAGTGTATTCTCCTCTCGACATCAGTGTACAACACACACATAAACAACTAGATAGATAGACAAACAGACAGACAACAGGACATATACAAATGAACGCTCACGAAACGGGTTGGTTGACCTTAAACTGTCAAAATCTATTAAGTCAAATAATGCAATCATAAACAAGAAAGAATATTTTTTTTCAGAAAAAATAAAATACAAAACAACATTCTTTTGAAATCTGAATTCGATTTTCTTTAACCGATTTCTTTTAGTGTCAATGTCTATGTTTCTGTCTCTCTGTTCAGCTCTTTCCAGCTCTCTCTCTCTGGCTCTCTATCCATCTTCATTTTTAGCTACTTGTCGTTATTTCTTTGTTTGTTTGTTATTTAAAAACAGAACGAGAATATTAGTTTCTATGATTTGTTTTTTCCTACATTGTACTTGGTCGATTAGTTGCGTATTTTGCTATACAAAACTGACTTTATGTATATATATGCATATACATATACATTTAGTAGATATTTGTCCATTCTGCCTGTTCGTTTTTTTTCCCAACTGCCTTTTATTACATGTAGGCGAATGCGAGCGAGCGCTCTCGTGTGTTTGTGTGTGTGTGGGGAGAATGATGTACACGTTTTCAAAAGTGGGGCAGCAATATGTCTTGTGAATAGTTTAAAGATGTGACAGTTCATTATTCGGTATATTAATATTATTAATAGTAATAATAGTAGTATTAGTAGTAGTAATGTATACAGCAGCATACGTTCAATAAGTCAAGTGCCCACTCACTTATACATACATATATAAATACATATAAACATGTATGCACACGCACACAAGCAAACATACACGAGAATCAGTGTATTTTTACAGGCAAATTTAGTAAATCTTTCCTGAATATGGAAATTGCTTATCCTACTACTATTACTACTACAAAATACCATTATATACAACTAAAAAATGCAAATAACGCATATAGTTTTTTTTATTACTTCAACTAGCCAAACAAGAATGTTCGGCAGAAAAAAATAAAATAGCAAACATGAAGGACGGAGACTAAACAATTTACAGTGAAGCAAATGCCAGACATTCGATGCCGCATCGAACACATACACACACACGCACACCCACACGTACACGCACACACACACACACTAAACTAAACTAAAGTAAAGATAAATCACGTTGTAAACTACTCTTCTATACTGATAAAATACACATACCTATTCATAGATAACTACCACTATTAATACTACTACTACTACAGACATAGATAACTGTCTTTTCTGAATATTTGCTTTTGAAAGCATATGCCTCTACTGATTTGTAAGTGTGTGTTTGTGTGTGTATGTGTGTTTGTATGTTATTGATAATCGAAAATGAAGAGTACATGAGGTTGTGTTCTTTTCATTTTGATTGGTCGATCGATAATAATCATTCATCATATTAAAGGGGAATAATTGGTTGACTAACAAAACAACAGGTTATTATTTGGATAATCGAATTATTATTGATATTATTTTTTGATGTGGTCTATTTTTTTTTAAATCGGTCAGTTAGTTAGTTAGTTAGTTAATTAGTTAATGAGCTGTAACATATAAATAACTTCGGTACATAGGCATTTTCAGTTAAGATACCATAGTTTATTAGGCCGAATTCATAAGTAGTAAAAAGTAGTCAGAATATGGGATTGAAATACAAACCTGTGAAAAGAATTATGAGCAATTTAGAATTTGAGTGAAGACAAATGATTATGAGCTGTTTTATTCAAGGTTTCTAACTGTTGGTTATAATTACACATTGTTTGAAACCATGAATTGATCAATCAGTGATTGTTAGACCACCATTAGAAAGAAACCTGGAAGCACTGAAAGATGGCCGTTTCGTGATCTTGGTATGGGACTAATCAGTGGCAGTGCGCATCTACGACTCCTGCACCCCGCAGGAATCGAACCCAGGACTTTCGGTATTGTGCGAGAACGCCTAACCATCGGACCACTGAGCCGGTATCTAACGATCAGTTCATACCAAGACGAAACGGCCGTCCAGTGCTTCCAAGTTTCTAATGCTGGTGGTCTACTAACACTGATCGATTCATGGTTTCAAACAATGTGTAACTTAACAATCTTAACAACTCCGTTATACTGGTTATAATTGTCTAGTGGGCCCTAACTAGATAATTTACACTAACAAATATGATTCAGTACAGTTGTCAGTGATTGTATAGTTTGGTGCCATATTTTTGATTTGTCCGCCCAACGAATTCTCTTCCCACCTACCCTTACATCAGATAACACTGCTGGTCGAAGTACACGATGGTTACGAACTATTGAATAAATTTTTTTTACAAACAGTTTGAATTCCTCATTAATAACCAATAAAATCATTTTTTTAAAAACTTATCAATATTATTGGAGAATCGGTTTAAGTAGTTCAAGTAGAAAACTACAATAAGTTTTAATGTTTTAATTCAATTTAATTATATCTAAATACAACTTTGAAAGGTGAATATCAAACAAACAGCGATTCATTAATATAGGTAAGGTTTTAGGAGACCGTGAAGTTCTAATGAGAAACTATGATCATGGGAGTTCAACCGTATCGGTTGTCAGTCAGTACACAATGAATACAGTCGTGCAATATCGTGAATGCCGGTTAGCTTAGTGATCAAGAGTTTAGGTGTTTGTATGCAAAACGAAAGACTTGCATTCAACTCTCAGTGATGGAGTCATCCATTCACTCTGGCACTGATGAGTACTAAACCAAGGAGAAACAGTCGTTCAGCATATGTAGGTTTTCAATCGGTTGGTCAAACATTGATCAATCAATTCATGACTTTAGTAAAACAAAACAATTCTCTTCATGAATGAGATCATGTCTTATATCCTCCTCTATGGAAGAACAATGTGTCTGGATGAAAAATAATACTAATAACTTACTCTTGAGCATACTTTCTCGGGATTATTGAAGCATAGTAAAACTGTATCCTATGAACTCATATAGGGACGATCGATAATGATCCATTATTCTATTTTTCAGTCAGTCAGTCAGTCAATCAGATGCAACGTAGAACTTTGTACGTACACACATTAGTTCATGTTGCCAGACCACATTAGCACACACAGAGATGTAATTGTCAATTCAAATCTAATAGTAGAAGACGTAGTAAAGGTATTAGAAGTAATCGGAAAGGTTAGGATTAGAAGATATTATTCAAGAAGTATGATTCAGTAGTGAGATAAGTTTAGAAAGACAAAACTAAAGGTGTTGAAGAATCCAGAAGATTAGGATTTGAGAGAACACAGAGAATAAATGCACCAGCGCCATTGCGAACGATTTTGAGCCATGTCATTCAGGTTTATCTAACCATCGATTATTATCATCTCACGGACCCTAACCAGGTAGTCGACACCTACCGGTATGACTCAGTTCACTTGTCAATAACTTCACGGATTTCTGGCATGTTTTCGTCTGGCCGTACCAAAAACATGATACATGTCTATGCCTATAATGTAGGCCATGAGATGTGTACACCAACTTGATCTGTGTATTTCAGGCATATACTTGATACATGAGTACTTGGGATAAAAACAAGTGAAATTTCTAATTATAAGTCGTTACAAATCAGAAGGATATGAGATTGGGGACCATATTATAATCTCAACTATGCTTTTTACCGTACGTAGTACGTACTTACTAAAATAAACAATATCAAAGCCGAACAGTTTAACCAATCGCGTTTCTTCGATTACCAACGGAATAAATATGAGATTGTGCAAGACTGTGGATTGATCGAAGTTAGTAGACATTAGCACCATTAGATACTGGCTCAATGGTCCAGATAGTTAAGCGTTCGCGCGTAAAAACCCGAAGCTCCTGGGTTCGAATCCTGCTAGTTCCGGGATTGGTGGATGTGCTTTGCTGATGAATGTCATACCACTGTTCTTCAGATTTCTAATGATGGTCTAACATGATTTCAAAAAGTAACTCATCACTCTCCACAACCCTATCATAATTAAACATTATCCGAGATTAACCAATCAGATACTCGATCAGCATTACTCTCCAGCATAACTGGAGCATTGGTGGGAGGGGGTGGCTGATATAATCTACTATTAACCACAAGCCAGTCATTTATGATTTTAACTCTTCTGTGAATATGAATGAAATTATTTCTAGCATTTTTTTTGACATAAGCGGGGGGGGGTGGTGGAAATCAAACTAGTTTGAGACATTTTAACGTTAAAGAAGAGGCATGAGCAAAGATCATACATATTCAATTCTAATTTATCTATTTTCAGTAGTATTCTCCTAATTGACGTCATTTTTTGCTGGTTTGTAGGCATAATAATTCTAGGACGTTTTTCAATGTATAGAATTCTGAGAATTTTGTCAAAAATTGTTTTGTTTCACATTTCTAAATTTAAATTTTACTCAAATTTTCTATAAACACACATGCACACACACACACGTGCGCGCGCATATATACTAGGCCTACGTTATAACGCAGGCGAGTTGATCTTGGGGTTAGCTATCTCATCTTGCAGAAAAATAACTCGCTTAGAAACGCTAACCAGACAAAGTCATGAGTCAATCATTGTTAGACCAGTATTAGAAACCTGGTAGCACTGAACACTAGAGTCTTTAGGTGCCGGCCGGCTGCCTCAATGGTGCAAAGTTTAAACCTTCGTCAGTGCAAGATCTGTGCATCAATTCCTGCCAGTGGCAGAAGTCGTGGATGCGTACTTCCAATGAGTTATGAATCCCATATCAGGATGAAACGACCATCTAGTGCTTCCAGGTTTCTTTATTCATTAATTAGTTGATTCATGATTTCAGTGCATAACAACTCCGGGTGGAGCCCTTCTGTGACTACTGCAGGTCGCAAGCCTGAATAAATGCGGGGGATCGGGTTAGTTGCCCAAGAGTAATTCAAACCAAGTGATGAATCAATCATTGTTAGACCACCGATAGAAGCTTGGAAGCACTGGCTATTCACACAGTTAGATGCTAACCAGCCGACTCATTGGTACAAAGCTTAAGCGTTCGTCAGCGCAAAACCTGTGTATCGATTCCGGCCAGTAGCAGAAATTGTGGATGCATACTGCCAGTGACCGATGAATCCTATATCAGGACGAAACGAACATTCAGTGCTTTCAGGTTTCTTTACTAATTATTTGCTTGATTCAATATTCAAGTGTATGTGTGTGTGCGTTTGTCGGTGTGTGTTTGTGTATGAATGATGCCAAAATGACATTTATTATTATTATTATTATCATTATCGCGATTATTGTTTTTTATGGCTATTGTTTTATTGTCAATAATTTCAACAATAACAAATAATTATTGAACAATGATGAAACCAAAATTATAATGATGCGTGATCAGTTGTTGTTCTAAACCAAAAATTAAATATCTTTCAATTAATAGAAATCAGTTAATACATTTTTAAGCAAAGAATGCAATACAATTTTAGAATGTATATTTCATCTTAGTAAAGATTCGTCAGTTGAACATATTGGCATCATAGAGTTATTAATGTTCAGTTTGATACTCAGATACTATTCTGATCATTACCTAAGTATTGAGTACAAACAGCCAATGGCTAAGTGCTGTATAGAGTGGACTTGAATTCAGTCAAAATGTGTTTACCAATGCAGTGTTTATACGAAAAACTGTACTATGTGTGCGGCAGTTACCCACCAAAGGCAATGAATAAGTTCTCCCAATCAGTCAGTCAGATAGACAGACAGATGCAACGTAGAAATTCGTACATAAGTACATCAGTTGATGTTGACATACCACATTAGCACACACAGAGATGTAATTGTCAATTCAAATCCAATAATAGTAGAGGTAGTAAGGGTATTAGAAGTAATCGGAGAGGTTAGGATGAGAAGATATCATTCAAGAAGTTTGATTCAGTGAGATAAATTTAGAAAGTCAATAGTAGAGGTGTTGAAGAATACAGAAGATTAGGATTTGAGAGAACACAAAGAATAAATGCTTCGGTGACATTGCGAACGATTTTGAGTCATGTCATTCAAGGTCTCTAACCATCGATTATTATCATGTTGCGGACCCCAACCAGGTGGTAGTCGACAATTACCGACATGACTCAGTCCACTCGTCAATGACTTCATGGATTTCTGGCATGTTTTGGTTTGGCCGCCCTTAACTTTCTTCCAACCTATTCCTACACTACAAAACAAAGCTCGACGAGGCAGTCAGTGGTTAGGCATACGCAGCACATGTCCCATCTACCTCAACTGATGAAGGTTCATTACTTCATCTATTGATCTGCCATTCTTACCTAGCACCTGCTTCCTAATAACAGCGTTGCTCATTCGGTTGTCCCAGAATATACGAGCAATGCTTCGAAGACACTTATGATCGGAAACCAGTAACCTACGAATAGGTCGCCCAATATCGTGAATCATTATAAGTCAGACTAGTCGGCTCATAGATCCTTAGGTTAAATGTTCTTACATTCGAGATAATAGTCTTTTTAGTTAACTCTCTATATGATAGTGTCATGTGTGTTTAACACTGTCACTGATGAGTAGTTAGTTCCACACTAAGGATGAAACGGTCATTCAATAATACTTTTTAATCATACAAAAAAAAAAGAGTTATCGATCGGTTCGATGCTTATTTCCATTTTTTGTGGACTGACTGCTAAAGTCACATATATTCTACACCTTTATATATACATATATATATATATATGCGTTGTAATCACGTTAATGTGTTGTTCTCAGTTTCTTTTTCAGTATTATCGTTTTGGAGTTGTTAGAGTTATTTTAACTTCTCAACTTATTGTTATTGTTTATAGTCACGAACAGATATCAACTTTGTGTGTGTGTGTGTGAGTGTATGTGTGTATCTGCAAGCCTATTTCCAATATCTTTGCGTGTATGTATGTGTGTGTACGAACCAACCAACCAACCAACCAAACCACTTCAACAAATGGTTCATAGTCTAGTCAAGCAGATTGAAAATGACAGCAGACCTGTCAAAAAAATAATAACAATCTCTTAGGGTCATATATCTAATATAAAATATAAAATATATCTACACTTTGATTGATTGCACAAGGGGTCAGGTGACAAACAAACAGAACAAATATCGTTTTTTTTATAGGAAAGCATTGCATGTGTGTATGTGTGTGTGTGCGCGCGCTCGTCTGTAGGTTAAGCGGATAGTTGAGAATGAAGAGGCTGTTGTAGTAAGCCTACTTACAATCACAATCTAAAGGTACCTTAACGATTTAAAGCAAGATAGATGAACAAATCTATATAAATCAAAACAGACACACATACACACAGAGAGAGAGAGAAAGATCAATTTTCCCCATCTGTTAGATTTGTTTATAGTTGAATATATCAAAAAGACCTTAGGTATCATAGAAAGAGATATAAAAAAAATAAAAGACGTAAATAGTATGACCTCAAGAATAATTTGACTTTATTATTAAATTAGATTGTCTAGTCGAATGACTCATTTAAATACAGATACAGATATATGTATATATATATCTGTATAAATATTGAGAGAGATAACAGTGGGACTCGAACTAGGACTGAGTAACTATGAAATTCTATGATATATGGTATTGAATAGTAAACAGACCCTTATTAGAAACATCGAAACACTGGAAGGCTGTTTCGTCCTAGTATGAGGACTCATCAGCACTATGCATACGTGACCTCTGATTGCAATAAGCTCCTAACATCTAGGACATTATTCGGTCTTGAGCGAGAACATTTAACCTTTAGTCCACTGAGCCGACATCCAACTGTGTCAGTGTCTAAGTTCATTCAATCCACAGTCTTGCCCAACCTCTTCCACTGCCTCACACTGGAACAGGGTTGAACAGTCTATAATTTGCATTATAGGATTGTAGGAACTGCTGAGTTACTTACTGAAATCATGAATCATCGATCAATATTAGACAAACATGAGAAGCACAAAGTTTGTGAGGCTCGTGCTGCAATTCACCTTACTAGCAATCACTTCAAAAGTAATCATATAATCTAGAATTAACTACAGAGGAATAATCATACACCCCTCCCCCTCAAATAATTCAAATGATTGCAGACCGTTGAATCATTAAGAAAAAAAAATCAATTTTAATGCAAAATTATCGTTTTTTTTTCTCTTCAATATTCAGTATTCAATTGTTGTTGATAGTTTTTTTTTACTGAGCACATTGATTCGTTGTCTTCCTTGATATTATCCTATGTGTCGATTGGATCGATATTAACCATTATGGTTATTTGGAGTAATTAGTAAAGGGGAGGGGGTAAGACGAGGGCGTTTTAACAGTGAATGTTACTAGGTTCTAGTACATGAGTAAACTTCAAATACGGGATGCAAGTACACTCAACCGACAATTTTCACTACCAGCCACTATCCATCTTTGTATAATCATGCTTATAGCCTAACGGTAATAAGGATCCAGTCCATACAGGATTCATATATGCCAAATGAACTTGATCGATTACAGTCCTGACTAACAAAGGGCTGATTCATTTAACCCATACAAATGTGTGTGTAAATATGCATATATATATATATATATATATAATTGTATCATGTCTACAGATGCCTACGTATACACATACACACACACACAAGCACATAATACACAAATTTATACTATTTTGCATACATCAAAATGTCATTATAACCTAACATTTAGAATATGACCTGTTGACATTCAATTTCACTAAAATAGATCCTTAGTTATACTTTAGATACATTGACACAAAATACTGTCACACACACACACACACTATAGTTAATATACAAAATGAAATAGGAAGATTAAACAGCGATCATTGTTAGACCACCATTAAAAAACAGAAACCTCGAAGATGACCGTTTTCTTGCTAGTATGAGATTCATCAGTAGTGCACATCCAAAAACCCCACATGAGGTAATTTAATCTAGGACCTTCGTCTTCACGTGCGAACAATTCACCTATAGACCACTGAATTGGCCGACATTCAATGGTGTTAACTGTAGTCAATTCACAACCCCATCAGCCATTGTCTTCGGCGGGTAACAACTGCCTACACCACCAGACAGGGTAGAACTCCACTGATCATGACTTCTCACCTCCAGCTTCGAGAATTCCTACAAGCAGTTAGTCACTATTAAGTAGTACATTATATGTTATTCATTGTAGATGTATAGAGATTACGAAAATGGCCCGTCCAGTACTTCCATATTTCTTTATGTGAACTGACAGAATGCATATGTTACATTGAATAAATGATTTACTAAACTATTATCATTATTGATTAAGTAATAAAAATTGCTCTGTAGGGTAATTTCTTTCGATAAAAATATGAAGTTAACAGTATAAAAACAGTGAATCACATAGTAACTAAAATTTAATTTAAAAAAATACTCAAATAGAAATGATTATTAGACTTGGAAAAGAAGACTGATTTCTTTAAATCATGATTTTATACTTTCTCAGGCTGTGTTTTTGAGGTTTGTGTTTTTACACATTTGAAATCATTAATCAATCATTGTTAGACCACCATTAGAAATCTGGAAGCACTGAAAGACGGCCGTTTCGTGCTGGTAAGGGTCTCATCATCTACGACTCTTGCATTGCGCAGGATTCGAATCCCTTGACCTTCGGTATTGGGCGCGAACGCCTAATCATCGGACCACTGGGCCAGCAACAAACGATCTTCATGTCTAACTCTGATTGATCTACGGATTTTTCGCGACCTCATCCATTTGTCTTTGGTAGTTACTGCCTACACCCGACAGGGTTGAACTCCATTGGTCACGTCTTCTCAACTAGAACTCCGAAAATTTCCTCACGAAGCTAGTCATCACTAATGAGCGCTGTTACGATATTTTGGGGCAGAGTTTTGGATGTTTATGTTCTTACACATTTGAAATCATCAATCAATCAGTGATTGTTAGACCACCATTAGAAACCCGGATGCGCACTGCCACTGATGAGTCCCATACCAGGACGAAACGGCCGTCTTTCAGTGCTTCCAGGTTTCTAATTTGTGGTCTAACAATCACTGATTGATTGATTATTTCAAATGTGTAAAATCAAATTTGAGAATATTACTATCGACAAGATTATTTCAAAATGAGAACAATGAAGAAAATTCCATTCGCCATCTTTATTGTTCACAATTCCCTTTTACCGATAACCTATTATTCATCATTATTATTATGTAATCATATTGAATGATGAAATTTTATTTCTAGTTTCGATAACAATTTAAACTGTATGACACACAAAAAAATATGATTTAAAAACAGACAATCATTTCACATATTAAGAGACATTGATATATTACAGACTGAAATAAATAATTCAAAACATTTCATTATAGAGGGGGTGGGGATACATAAATTTACCATTTTTTTTGGTGGGGGGAGGGGTTTTTAATTCCTAAAATTTCTTCATTTATATTGATACATATCAAAGAACAGATTCCGAAATCAAGGAGGTAAGTGTAAGTAACTTCACCAACCACCCACCACCCCACACACACACATACACACACATGTATATAGGTAGACAAACATATTCATTTCAATGTACCTATTCCCCATTCCTATCATTTTGCATACATTTGACAACGATGATGATGACGTTTAGGTTTTTTTTGTCAAAAAAAAATAATTTTAATCAGGTAACATGATCACTTTCTTCATGGTTTTTTTTAAAATGATCGAATATAAAAGGATTTGAATGAGATATTTTCAGTTAGAGCTTTGGAGGTTTTGTGTTTTTACACACATTTGAAATCATCAATCAATCAGTGATTGTTAGACCACCATTAGAAACCTGGAAGCACTGAAAGACAGCCGTTTCGTCCTGCTATGAGACTCATCAGTGGCAGTGCACATGCACTACTCATTCACCTTGCAGGATTCGAACTCGGGACCTTTGGTATTGTGCGCGAACGCCTAACCATCGGACCAATGGGCCGGCATCCAAAGGTGTTAATGTCTAACTCTGATTGATTTAGGGATTTTCGCGCGACCTCACCCATTATTTGTGTTTGGTAGTCATTGCCTATACTCGACAGGGTTGAACTCCGACAATTTCTTCACGAAGCTAGTTTGATTTTGATTTGATGTGTAAAGAAATCGGACTGTACTAATTGTAATTCCGTTCATCATGTTTGAATGTAAATGTAAATGATGAGGAGAACTGGTTTGAATCCCCAGTTTCAAGGTTTTAAAAATGGGTACTACCAATGAGGAATTCTATAATATCAGGATAAAACGAGTGTTTGATGCTTTCAGGTTGTTAACGATTACAATCTGATTACATTTGAAGTAATTATGCTTAAGTGGTAAATAGAAAACTACATCACCAAAATCCTTTTCATTCACTAATCTAAACTACATTTGAACAGATCACAATTATGTATATAGAAAGAGTATATTCTTGTTACTCAGTTGAGTGTAGCTGATATTCAAAGATTTAATCTGCAAGGCTGTAAAGCAGTGCGTCCGAATGTTTCAATTTTATGGTAGTCGGTGATTAATCATAACTGTATATGCTCCCTTTGTTCCTTTTAGAATGGTAGAACTTATGTAACCAATAAGTTTGGAATGAAGGTTTCTCTACTCCCCCCCTCTAGACATTCATTTTTCATCTGATGTTATGCGAAAGCAGTTAACAGGACTACCTTGACATTGGTTATACACACATGGTTATATGAGAACGTTTGGAGAGGGAGAGAAGACTCTTCTCACTGGCGTTCGTACCAGGTCGAATAGTGATATGCCAACATTAGGTAATTTGATTCCAGTTTAGTGAAAGTTTATTTAATAAACTTAATAACACCACTAAATGTCAAATCAGTGACTTAGAGGCTAATCTTTCGCTCATGAGACAAAAGGGCCTGGGTTCGACCTCCGGACTAGTTTCTTACAGATTTGTGATAGTGACCTTACACTAATCAGTTCATGATTTCAATAACACTCATTCATCTTCACAACTCTATGTTGACAGTTTTGACAATTATTACTCAGTCGACATGTTTAATCATGTTTATTTACTAGATTGATCTTCACTGTGATGAACGGTTGTTTCAGCAGTGAATGTGATTCAGTCCTGCACCGATTGACTCGAAACTGCCTTCAGGTAGTCGTCATAATAATAATAGATAGATAGATAGATAGATTACTTGACATAGAACCAGAAAATGATAAGTTAGAAATCTTATTAAGTTTCAGAGTGCTCGGGGTACAGTGTACCTCAATGTTGAGTACACTAACCAGCATTCGATAAATATATCTGACTTTTCCCACATATAGTTTCTGACTCATAAGTTGTCCTTACTGGGTAATTTATATATATATATATACGCTATCTTCAAACAGAACAGAAAATAATTTTTCTAAATGACACGTAGAATTATGTGTATACCCACACACACACACACATACACTCAAAACACATTTCATAAACATGACAATTATAAATGCGTATAAAAAAATACGGGTTTTCTAGGTCATTCACATTCGATAGCCAATAAAAAAAAGTTGAAATTTAGCAATCAAATCGAATTGTTGCCCACATATTATTATTACTGTTATTGCCAAGTCAATAAAATGTAACGGTTTTCAACATTCAATCTTAATTACATTTAATTTTCATTACGGGGTTGTGAAGATTTTTAAGTTACACATTTTTGAAACCATGTATCGATCAATGTTAGACCACTATTAGAAACCTGAAAGCACTGGACGGCCGTTTCGTCCTGGTATGGGACTCCTCAGCAGTGAGCATCCACGACTCCCGAACCCCACAGGATTCGAACCCAGGACCTTTGGTATTGTGTGCGAACGCCTAACCAACGGACCACTGGGCCGGTATCTAATGGTGTTAATGTCTAACTGGATCAAATTCACGGAGTTGCGCAACCTCATACACAGTCTTCGGTAGACACTGCCTATATTATTGAATATTGACTCATTGGTCTAAAGTTAACTCGATCAGGAACATTGTTAGAAACCTGAAAGCACCGGATGACCGTTTCATCCTGCCATAGGACTCATCATTGGCAGTGTGCATCCAGAACATTTGCACCTATTAGGATTCGAACCTAGGACCTTCAGGGTTGTGCTGGCGAACACTTAACCTCTCGACCAATGAGACAGTATCTGTTTAAGGAAATTTCGCTCAACCTTATTACCCACATTATCTTTGACTGCTACTTACTACATCTGACCAGTTATTTGGACACCCGAGTAAGCAACGCTGTTATTAGGAAGCAGGTGCAAGGTAAGAATAGCAGATCAATGGATGAAGTAATGAAACTTCATCAGTTGAGGTGGTTGGGTCATGTGCTGCGTATGCCTAACCACCGACTGCCTCGTCGAGCTTTGTTTTGTAGTGTAGGAATAGGTTGGAAGAAAGTTAGTGGCGGCCAAACCAAAACATGGCAGAAATCCATGAATTCAATGACGAGTAGACTTAGCCATGTCGGTAGTTGTCGACTACCACCTGGTTGGGGTCCGCAACATGATAATAATCGATGGTTAGATAAACCTGAATGACATGGCTCAAAACCGTTTGCAATGTCGCCAGGGCATTTATTCTTTGTGTTCTCTCAAATCCTAACCTTCTGGGTTCTTGAACACCTCTAGCTTTTTCTTTCTAAACCTATCTCATGCTTCTTGAATAATACCTTATAATCCTAACCTCTCTGATTACTTCTAATACCTTTACTACCTCTTCTACTATGTGATTTGAATTAACAATTACATCTCTGTGTGTGCTGATGTGGTATGGCAACATGAACTGATGTACGTACTTACGTACGAAGTTTTCTACGTTGCATCTAACTGACTGACTGACTGACATCTGACCAGTTTAAACTCCACCGGTTATATCTTATCTTGTTAAAATGTCGCATACTTTAGAGTTGAAGAATAAAACAACCCTTTACACATCATATCACATCACATCACGTCACATAGAAAAAAAAGTGAATTGAGTTCACAATTAATCAATAATCCTTTTTTATATCAACATCATGCGATTACTACTCACTTATGATAGATAATTTGTTTGAAAAGTGAAAAAAAGTTGTGTTTTTTTTATAAAAAAAATGATATTGAGTATTATTATTATTATTATGATTATTGTTAATATTATCATATGACTTTTTTTGTATGAACTAAAGAGTAAAAAGTATTTTTTCTTTTCTCTCTAAAAAATCTAAAAGAAAGAATGTGTGTGTGTGTGTGTGTGTATTTGAAATTTTTATGACAACAAAAAAAAATTTATAATAATACTTTCATTTTTTTACTGTATCGATTATCAGATGGTACAAAATTTGTTTCTATGCTGTTTTATTTTGTCATTCTTGTTGTCATTGTTGTTGTTACTACGTGTATTTGCTTACGTACGTAGATATGACGTAGAAGCTCATTATTGAAAGAAAAATGCATTGAAAAATCTCTTAGTTAACTTAATTATCACTGATGTTATTGTGAAAAATTAAATGAACACTCGTGTCATTTGTATGCTGTCAAGGTCATCATCTACGTCAGTGTGTGTGTGTGTGTGTGTGGTACCATTAAGGAATTTTTTTATTTTATTTTAGATGAAAAGTTCATTGAATGTTTTTTTTAGGTGAAGTGATTGATAATTGAACAGTGATCAATCATTGTTAGACCACCACCATTAGAAACCTAGAAGCACTGAAAGACGGTCGTTTCGTCCTGGTATGGCACTTATCAGTGGCAGTGCGTATCCACGACTGCTGCATCTTGCAGGATTCGAACCCGGGACGTTTGGTATTGTGCGAGAACGCCTAATCATCGGACCACT
Source organism: Schistosoma turkestanicum (assembly GCA_944470395.2). Classification (NCBI taxonomy): domain Eukaryota; kingdom Metazoa; phylum Platyhelminthes; class Trematoda; order Strigeidida; family Schistosomatidae; genus Schistosoma; species Schistosoma turkestanicum. The sequence goes on from OX103972.1 coordinate 7,566,307, forward strand.
GGGCTGGCATCTAACGGTGTTAATGTCTAACTCTGATTGATCTAGGGATTTTGCGCGACCTCACCCATTATTTGTCTTTGATGGTTACTGCCTACAACAGACAGGGTTGAACTCCATTGTTCGCATCTTCTCACCCTAGAACTCCAATAATTTCCTCAAGAAGCTAGTCACTAGTAAGCACATGTTACGATATTTTCAGGCAGAGTTTTGGAGGTTTGTGTTTTTTTAACACATTCCAGGTTTCTGATGGTGATTTAACAATCAATGATTGATTGATGACTTCAAATGTGTAAAAAAAAAAACACAAACTTCAAAAACTCTGCCTAAAAATCATTAGAAAGTTGGAAGGCGGTTTCGTTCTAGTATAAGACTTATCAGTGGCAGGGCGCATGAATCCAGAAACTTCAGTCTGTCAGGCGGGCGGCGAACAGTTAACCACTAGATCAATGAGCCGGTTAGCATCCACTGGTGTTAATGTCTAACTACAATCTATCCACAGTATTGTACAACATTACACATTGTCTTTGTATGGGTAACTGCCTATACATGACAGAATGATACTCCACTGGTTAGGGTTTCTCTTTAAAACTATGAGGGGGGGGAGGTTGTGGATGCGTACTGCCTCTGCTGAGTTCCATACTCGAATGAAACAACTATCCATTAAAACTCAACAATCTTCACAACCCAATAATGAAAATTAATATCCAGTTGCACAAATCAAACAACAAAACATTTTCATTCATACCAGTGAGTGAGTTATCGATTTTTGCTTGAATACTGATCAATCAATTCACAGATGATAAAAAAAGTTTTTGTGTGTGTGTGTGGGTGGGTGAATATATTCACTGCTACTGTTAGCTTTTCACATTTTCTAATGTACTTTATAATCTTAACTGCAAATTAAATTGTTTCTTTGATCTGAGTTCAAATTTTAATTAACAAATAAATATTTGCATTATGGGGTTATGAAGATTGTTGAGTTACTTATTGAAATTATGAATCGATCAATGTTAGACCACCATTAGAAACCTGGAAGCACTGGATGACCGTTTCGTCCTGATATGGGTCTCATCAACCATGCGCATCCATGACATTTACACCGTGCAGGAATCGAACAAAGGACATTCGGTTTCGCTCGTGAACGCCTAACCTCTAGAGCCGGTATCTAAAGGTGTAAATGTCTACCTTCGATCAATTCACGATCTTGTGTAATTTCATACACTGTCTTCAGTGACCATTGATACACACCGTAAGTCCTGAGTTCCAATCCTGAGAGGTACAGAAATCATGAATGCACACTGCCATTGATGAGTCCTACACCAGGACGAAACGGCTGTCCAATATTTATGCGTTTCTAAAGGCGGTCTAACATTGATCGATTCATGATTGTTAAAAGATATTTCCCACCTCACCCACCCCTTGCGTCTCCAGTCTTACTTATCATCTTTAATCTTCCTTTGTTTATATATATATATCCGCATATCAAAATAATTCACTGTGTACTTCATGTGTGTATAGACTGTATTTTTAAAAAAAAATATCAGACAAGACAGACTGAATGACTGAGTGAGTAAGTGAATGAATGAATAACTATTCAAAAAATGACCAGCACTTTTGTCTTTTTTTTTTAATGGTCCGATTAGAAATAATGGCAATAAATAAGCGGCAAGCTGCACATTCAAACAACTAATCATGAACTGATATGTTTTGTTTTTGATAAATTGTAAACAGTTGTTGTTTTATCAAAATCTTTCTTACATTGTTGATTTATTAATCACAGAGAAAGCACTAAAACAGTAAATATATCCGCGTGCATGTGTGTATGTGTGTGTGCCTGCGTGTATGTGTGTGTGTCTTTGGAGAGAGTCGATATGCACATATCTATGTGAATCTACTCGTGTACAAATGGGAATATACCATGTCCATTGCTGTTGATTGAATGACACATGACGTTTCGAGGGAATATTGATATCAAACCCTTTTTTGTTAAAATAAAAATGATATCAAACAGTTGTTGATATATAACAAGATTACATATATATACAAATGTTTTGTTATTGTTATTAATGTTTAGACCTTCATGATGAGGATCCGTGATACTCATTGTAGATTTGTTTTTTCGATTCGAGTTATAGAGATAAGTGTTTGTTGCACGTTGAAATTATCAAACAATCAATCAATTAATCATTGTTAGACCATCTTTAGAAATCTGGAAGTACTGAAAGACGGCCGTTTCGTGGTCCTAGTATGGGACTACTGATCAGTGGCAGTGCGCATCCACGACTTCTACATCTCGTAGGATTTAAACCCGGGACCTTCGGTCTAGCGCGCGAACACTTAACCTATTTATATATGTATACGGTTAAACGAGTGATCTTGACAATTGAATGCTAAACACAATCACCTGAAGTGGGGTTTCAGCTGTGAATAGATTTCAAATTTTGAGCATTGATTAAGTCGGGTCATTTAAGAAAATCCCTTGCAAACCAGAGAACAATAACTATGATGATCATGTATAAGATTTTTTTATCAACAGTTCAACATTGATAAACTTTTTGGGAACAGAATAGAATTTCACTAGAGTAATATCAAGTTTACAAATTCAGCCACAGATAAGCTACTGATAATGAATATATATGTTTGAATATTGAAATAAGCTAACTCTGTGACAACGATGTATCAGTCTACTTCATAGTTATTCGGTTGAGGTGAATGACTTGTAAACATTAGATTATACAATAGATTGCGTAATTATTTTCCCTGTGTACAAACTATAATTCTATGAGTTGCTTCCCTCAAGGTCAAAGGAAAAAAGAGGAAAACCGAGGAACATATTACGCCAAGAAATGAAGACAGACATATGAGAAGAATGAACAATAACCGGACAGAACTAGTAAGGTAGGCTCAGGACGGAATAGGTTGGAGAATACTAGTCGGTGGTCTATGTTCCGTTGGCGGGGGGGGGGGCTAACAGTAAGTAATCTGAATTACTGTGATCATCACCAATGAATATTAAAGGAGAAACTCTTTTTTTTTAGTTACAAGAAATTCATTTAAAAAAATTTTAGTTAACCATTTGTACGGTTTCTCTTTACCATGACATTTAAAGCATGATCAGTAGATGCTTTTACTATGACGAGAAAAAAACAAACATTAATTTTTCTAAATTGTATTTTGTTTTTTTTTTCTAGTTCAAAAGGGTGCATATAAATAAATATTTACAAAAAAAAAAGTCTCTCTGTTCTTAATTCTGTGTAGGTTTTATTATTTATTATTTATTCAACTTTAAAACAATCATACGAGATGTCAACTGAAATATTATGAAAGTTTAAATTAGAACTATGGAGATTAGTGATTTTTGCGTAGTGAAATCTCCAACAATAGAAATCTGGAAGTACTGGATGACCGTTTCGTGGCTCTGGTATGTGGAACTCATAAGCAGTAACTACCAAAAAGAAATGGATGAGGTCACGCAAATTCTGTAGATTGATCAGAGTCAGACATTAATTTCGTTATATGGCGGCCTAGTGGTCCAGAGGTTCGCGCGTTCGCGCGCTTGAGTGAATATCCTGAGTTCGATTTCTGCAAGGTGCAAGACTCGTGGACGCGCACTGCTAGTGATGAGTCCCATACTAGGACGAAACGACCGTCTTACAGTGCTTCCAGGTTTCAGAACCTCCCTCAACTAAGAAGAATCAAATCCAGCACCTTTGATTTCACTCAAGGGATACTTAACATCTAGACTAATTTGTCAATATTCAATAGTGTTATTGTCTAACATTTATCAATCTATGATATTTCACAATCATCATCGTAATTCATTGTCTTCGAATGGACAACTGTCGGGGTTCGATTCCGGTAGGAGGCGGAAGTAGTGTATGCGCGCTGACATTGATGAGTCGCACACTAGGACGAAACTGTCGTCCAATGCTTTCAGTTTTCGTATATTAGTCTAACAATGATCCATTTTATGATTTCAATGAAACTTAACAAGTTTTAACAACTCTGTTATGGAAATATCTAAAGTCATTTGAGAATATATATATATATTTGAAATCATGAATCGATCAATGTTAGGCCACCATTAGAAACCTGGAAGTACTGGATGGCCGTTTCGTCCTGGTATGTGGGACTCATCATCAGTGCGCATCCATAACTCATACAACTCGCAAGATTCCAACCGAGGACCTTCGGTTTTGCGAGTGAAAACCTAACGTCTGGACTGCTGACCAGATATCCAACAGTGTCAATGTCTAACTTCAATCAATTCACGGCCTTGCACAACCTCATACATTGTCTTCTATAGTTACTGTCTACACCTGAACAGGTTCAACTTCACTTGTCACTCGTGGATACGCACTGATACTGATGAGTCCCACAGACCAGGACGAAACTATCGTCCAATGCTTCCAGTTTTCTCATATTAATCTAACAAGTTTTCACAAGTCTATTATGAAAATATTTTAAAGTCATTTGAGTATTCACATACAGTAATAGATATATTTATATATATACCATAGCAACTTTTATTCAAAAAAAGAGAAAAGAGAATAGTAGTAACAATACATTCAGTGAAACTTATATTTTTTATTGTACTTGTTGTAGTTGCTATTGTTGTTGAGCTTGCAAACTCATATGTAAAGAGTTTTTTTATCAAGAGGAGGAGGAGAGTAGAAGTCAATCATGGAATTAAGAAATAAAGAGAGATAGTGAGAGAGAGAGAGAGAGAGAGAAAGAGAGAGAAAAGAAAACAGAAAACGATAACAGAAACAACAACAATCAAGAAATAAACAAACCAACAGATAACTAAACTTACAACAGATGGATTAATATCACTCAACAGAAGCGAATGACACACAGTGAGAGAGAGGGAGGGAGAGTGTGTGTAGGTGTGTGTGTGTGAGAGAGAGAGGCAGATCAATTAAATATTGGCTAGTAACTATTACTAATATGTAAATGTGTACACATTACTATTATTATCGTTTTTATTATGAAGTGGATAAGGAGAGGAGATGAGACAAATGGTTTATTATAAGTAGTAGTAGTAGTATTATTAGTAGTAATGTTATCACTCTTAAAGGAAACAAATAAGACACAATAAATACTACTACTACTAATAATAATAATAATAATAAATAAATAAATAAAGAAATTGTGATAGTTTCTTTTTTGGAAAAATGTACTTTATTCCAGTTAACAACAACAATAATAATTAGCATGAGATTAAGAAAATGCAAAAAAAAACAGACAAGATGATTAGTATTTAAATAATTAACAGGTGTTTGGAGTTAATGAAATTAAGTAGCTGTTTTTGAATAATAGTAGTATATGTATGTATATATATACATATATGCTCACTAGTGATGATTAGCTTCGTGAGTAAAATCTCGATGTACTAGTGAGAAGCTGTGGCTGTTAGTGACTAGTGACAGTTACTACCGACTGCCTCGACAAGCGATGTTTTATGGTGTAGAAGTAGGTTGGAAGAAAGTTAGGGCTAGCCAAACCAAAAGATGGTAGAAATCCATGAAATCACTGGCAACTGGGCTGAGTCATGTTGGTAGATATAGGCTAACTGGTTGGGGTCCGCAAGACGAAAGTCACCGATGGTTAGATATCCTGAATGACATGGCTCAAAATTGTTTACAATGGCGCAAGTGCATCCACTCTTTGTGTTCTCTAGAATTCTAACCTTCCGAATTCTTAATCAACTCTATCTTTCTCTTTCTAAACTTATCTCACTGAATTATACTTCTTGAATAATACCCTGAAACCCTAATCTTCTCCATTACAGTTAATACTTCTACTATCGCCACCACTATGTAATTTGAACTGGCAGTTACGTCTCTGTGCTAATGTGGTATGGCAACCTGAACTGATGTACATACGTACGAATTTCTGCGTTGTATCTGTCTGTCTGTCAGTCAGTCAGTTAGTTAGCCACCAAACATAATATATGAAGTTGTACAATACCTTGGATAGATTAAAGTTAAACAGTTAACACCATTGGATGCCGGCCGGTTTACTGATCTAGGGGTTAAATGTTCTTCGACATGTGACCAAAGAGTCCTAGGTCCGATTTCTGCGTACCGAAACCAGGGATGTGCACTCCCACTGATGAGCCCCAGTTAATGACGAAACGCTCATTTAGTGACAGTAAGTTTTTAACGGCGATCTAACAATCATCGATTCATAATTCCGATGAAATTTATAGTGTGCCCTACTATTATTATTATTATTATCACAAATTACTGTTAAACTAATCAATCAGCTACAACGTGGAACTCAGTACACTTGTACTTCAATTTAAGTTGCCATGCTAAATTAAGGCGGACAGATCGAATGAATTGTCAATTCAAATCTTCTGGTGTTACAGGTTATGGCAAGTATTAGTCATAGTGGAAAATATTGTAATTTGAAGAAATGATTGAAGAAGTATAATTCAATGAGATAAATTTAGAAAGAGAGAGGTGAATATGAAGAATTCAGATGATTAGAATTCGTGAGAACACAATGAATGGATGCAGCTGTGCGTCATTGCATATAATTTTGAGCCATATCATTCAAAGTTCTCCCTCTAGTCATCGGTTTACGATTGTCTCATGGACCCTAACTGAATAGTCTACACTTCTGAACATGGCTCAGTTCAACTGTCAATGACTTTATGGATTTGTATTACGTTTCAGCTTGACAGCCTCCTGTCTGATGTATAGGGGTAAGGTTGAAAGAAATCTAGGGGGGACAGCCAAATCAAAACCATGACATAAATCCATGATGTCGTTAAAATAATTACGTAATCTATTAACTAGACTACTAAAATAAAATATCAGTAGAAAAAAATTCATCTGATTGTCGTTACTGTCTCAATGAATCATACTTCTTGAATAATAATATCTTCTAATTCTAACCTCTCCGATTACTTCTAATACCTTTACTACCTCTACTACTACTATTGGATTTGAATTGACAATTACATCTCTGTGTGTGCTAATGTTGTGGTATGGCAACATGAACTGATGTACTATACGTACGGACGAAGTTCTACGTTGCATCTGACTGACTGACGAACTGATTATCATTACAAACATATACTGTATCATCATAGAAATATTAACACAATTCTAGTGTATACCGAGAGGAAATTTGAAGAACAATGAACGTTGTGATCATTCAAAAGATACAAGTATTGATATACGCAATTTACTCGAGATTCATTTACCAAACAGCATCAATAAGAAACTTATTGTTGAAGAACAGAAGAAACAAGCTTCTAACTGAATGAGGAAGAAACATTGAAAGTAGGATAGGAAATATATCAGTCAATCAGTTAGTTGCAACGTATAACTTCGTATGTACGTACCTACGTACATCAGTTCATCAGTTGCCATACCACAACATTAGCACATACAGAGACGCAATGGTCAAATCAAATCCCATAGTGATAAAGATAGTGTAGAGGTATTAATGGTAATGAAGAAGACTAGGGTTTAGGAAATATATATATATTGACTGAACATCAAGACTACATATTACAAGGTAAGATCTAATTTAAAATGATGAAATCCAAACGAAAAGAGGAAGACCACAGAACACATCATGCCAAGGCAGGCATCATTAGTGAGTACAAGAGTGATTAAAATTAAGTGATTCCTACAAATTAAAAATAATGACTGATTTAGAATTTCATTTTCTCTGTCTGAATACATAAACCGATCAATCATGATGTAAACATTGAATTTTATACTGTTTATAAAAATTTCTTAGAATTAACAGGGCAAAACCAAGTTCGTGGTGGTGTTTGATTCTCTGAGTTGGGTGGATGTTTTGGTTGTGGAGCTTTCATTGTTGCTCTTCTACTGAACAACATCATCAGCGCAAACTTCTTCAGATAGAAGTGAAGCATTCGAATTTCTCCACGTTTGACCTGTAGCTTGTTCTGCTAACCTTGAACAGCTACAGGTCAAACGTGGAGAAATTCGAATGCTTCACTTCTATCTGAAGTTTGTGCTGATGATGTTGTTCAGTGGAAGAACAATGAAAGCTCCACAACCAATACAACCAACTCAGAGAACTAAACACAACCACCACAATCATCCATCTAAGCTATAAGTTTTCTCAACCATCTCAAAACCAAATTCAAAATTCTCTTTATATCATATTGAACATTGTTGAGCTAAGAAGACAAATGAACATTTAAAATAATGAGTTTTCTAAATGAAATGAAGTTTCAATTTGTTATGATTTATTTTAACCATTTTTCTTAAAAAAAAAAAGCGCGAAATTCTTGTTTAAAATGATGAAGGGGAATTTCTCAATATAAATATCACTTCAGAGTAATTTTATTTGGGGTTGTTAAATGTTCAATAGTGCTGAATAACAACTGTACAATTTTTATTCTGTGTCTTATAAAAATTTCTTGTTATATATATCAAGAAGACAAATGGAAACTCGATCCATTCAAATTATAGTCATTATTTTTATAAACTAAATAAACCAAACCTTTTATATAAACATCAAAACAAAAGAGTAGACTAAAGAATACAGAAGAAAGTGTAGAATATCTTTAATCATTTGGTTCAGGTTTGTATATACTCAAATGTCAAACATAATAATACTCACTTATTGTATTCTCTGTGAGTTATGAAAGTCAATTGTTTAACTAACAATCAATAAAATTCAAGTATATATTAGACCGGAAACTGTTGATCTAAATTGGTTTCATAAGTCAACACATTATTAGCTAAGTAATTCGGGTTTTTTTTGTTGTTGGAAGGACAGTAATTCAATCGAATTGAAATATACACTGATCAATACTGATGGAATTCTATTCATGACAGTTTAGCATTTCAGTCAGTCAGTTAGTCAATGAGTAACAACGTAGAACTTCGTACGTATGTACATAAGTTCATGTTGCTGTCATACCACATTAGCACACACAGAGACGCAAATGTCAAATCAAATCCCAATAGTGATAAAGATAGTAGAGGTATTAATGGTACTAATGAAGAAGACTAGGGTTTAAAGATATTATTTAAGAAGTATATAATTCAGTGAGATAAGGTTAAAAAGACAAAGGTAGAAGCGTTGACGATTCCAGAAGATTAGGATTTGAGAGAGCTCAAAGAATGGATGCACTTGCGCCATTGCAAACCATTGTCTTGAGCCATGTCATTCAAGGTCTCTAGCTAAGTCACCAATGGTTAGAGACTTTGAGTGACATGGCTCAAAATCGTTTGCAATGGCGCAAGTGCATCCATTCGTTGTGCTCTCTCAAATCCCCTAATCTTCTGGATTCCTAGTAGTAGTAGTAGTTGTACTAGGAGTAGAAGTTTTAGCAGTAATGAACAGAAGATCAGGGTTCCAAGAAGTATACTAATTCAGTGAAATAAATTGAAATTTAAAATTAGTATAGTTTGCTATCAATTACTCAATTATCAGTAAAATATTTTCCCTTATGATGTAATCAGATTAGATCATTTATAATAGATAAGCATACTGTCGGTCAATTTTTTTTCGGTTATACAATAAACTATAATACGGTTGTATTGAGGGAAATATTTATTAGAATAGATTTTAAGAAATCTAAAATAAGAGGAGAGAGGGAGCATCTGTATTTATAAACAGATAAGTAGAAAAAAATTATTATCACAATAAAAATAACTGATAAAAAACTTAGAAGGTGTAACATTGCAAGGCATAGATTACGGTTTATTGATTTATTGATTGGCTGGTTGATTGATTGGCTCATACGTCACTTTCTGGAACTTGAACACACACACACACATCTGTCAATATCAGTCAGTCAGTGGGAACGTAGAACTACGTACGTAAGTACATCAATTCATGTTGCCATACCACATCAGCACAGAGATGTAATTGTCGATTCAATAGTAGAAGAGGTAGTCAAGGTAATAGAAGTAATCGGAGAGATTAAGACTAGGCGATATTATTCAAAAAGTATGATTCAATGAGATAAGTTTAGAAAGTCAAAACTAGAGGTGTTGAAGAATCCAGAAGATTAGGATTTGAGAGAACACAAAGAATAAATGCACCGGCGCCGTTGCAAACTGTTTTGAGCCATCTGTCAATATTAACGTCAAAACAGTTCAATTGTATGGAGTAGAAACTTGGAGAATTACAAACACTGTTATACACAACATACAAGTGTTTATTTACAGTTGTCTATGCGTTAACGAGAAAACATCAATAGTAACAGTGTACTGTGGAGGAGAACAAACTAGATTCTAGGTGAGGAAAAAATTTACGAAGAAGCTCTGGAAGAGGATAGGACATATATTGAGGCAAGCATCAAACTATATCATAAGGAAAGTCATAAATCTAAATCCTTAAGATCAGAGAATAAGAGCGACACACAAAGAGAACATAATTCGCCAACAATTGAAAACAGACATGATGACAGAATTAGTAAAATAAGACGCAGTACAGAGTAAGTTGAAGAATGCTAATCGTCAGCTCCATTAAGAGTAACAAACTAAAGTCAGTTAATAAGTTACTCATCTATCATCACAGAGATATTATGATTATGTCTTCATAGAGAATAACTATAGAGCATAGTATATTGGAATGAACAACTTTCAATAAGTAAGTAAGTAAGTAAGTAGGTAATTAGTTTCTCCATGAAATAAATCTAACTAGTTACTTTAATAGGTAGTTAATATTACTCGACTCAACACATGGATAATCTTAGTCACTTAGTATATAATCCCACATAGAAGAGCTGGTGGCTACCTATGCATTCATTCAATTTTACTCCAATTTTACACAATGCACAAACAATGCAGAAAGTAAGTTGAACACAAATGAATGGGATTGCAAAGTGGGAAAAAACAAATTTTTCCTTTAAAATATCACCTCATTTTTTTGATACTATTCCATTCAATTAAGAGTAAGTGATAGACAGAGAGAGAGAGGGAGAATGAGGGAGGCAAGGGGAAAGTGACAGTAAATCAGTGAACAGTAATTTATGCATATGAATATATACATAGAACTTGATGATTTGAGTTATAATCAACTTGTAAAAATTTAAAAAAACTTTTTTTTATATCTCAATCATTCATTCAAACGGATACATTCAAAACTCTAGTTAATCTTTTATATGATCAGTTGAGTTTATAAGACAAAATGATTTTTCTTTATCATTTCTAACCTTGAATGAATCACTACTGTTAGACCAGAGCATTAGAAACCTTGGAAGCACTGACTGAATGACTACTTCATCCTAGGTATGAAGGCACTATCATCCATAACTGCCGGTTACTCACAGTATTCAAATCTAGAACGAACCAGTCTAGTGTTAACGAACGCTTAACCTTCTCTGGCCCACTAAGTCAACATACAAAAGTGTCAGTGTTTAACTCAAATCAATAAAAATTTCTAAAGTTTGACAATTTGAATAAAAAAAAATCAACAACCATGTTTACTTACCTGCCGAGGTTTATTATGATTATTATTATTACTATTATTATTATTGGTACTGTTTGAATTCATAATTGTAGATATTCTTTTTTCAATAAATTTAAAATCCACAATGAATTAATATATGACTGTTTAATAGGGAACCGCACAACCACACATACATACAGACAAGCACACAGACACACACAGAGAGTATATCCAAAATCAATAAATTTCAGCTTCAATTTCTTGTTTTTTTCGCTTCTGAGAAATCAGTTTTCAAAAGAATCTAACATTAAGAAATCCATCCTGAGTCACTGTATCATCATATTCCATCTTTTATTCAAATCAATCAATCAATCAATATGTTTGGATTTTTTCTTTTATACATGAAACAGAACGTCAGTAATAATCCACCACGGAATCAATTGTGAAGTATTGCGATACGTATTCAAATAATTTGTATTTTTCCAAAACAGTACAACTAACCAACTGATCAATGAAATTGAATGTCTATGTTGTAGTTGTGCGTTCAATAGAAATTGAAATGTGCGCTGTAAATATGTTCAATGTGTTCAATTATGTTCAATGTGTTCAATAGTAGTTTTTTCTGGGCAATCCGTTGATTGATCGATCGATCGATAATAAAAATAATAGTAATAATAATAATAGTGGTAATGTTGAAACAGGATATGATTATTAATTTTTTATTTTCTGTTTTAGATAAATTAATAAACTGTCAATTTGAAGGCCATTTTGGAATGAAAATTGCTCATCTATCATACACACATTGACTGGACTTGATCATGCTTCACATACACAATAACACACTAGAATGATAATAATAAGTCACGCAGTTGGTCTTGACGAGATAAATTAGACTATGGAGTTTATGCAGTTGTTGGATAAAACGCCGTCAAACTGTCAAAAACGTGTCAGAAATATTATCGCATTATATGAATAATAATACTGGTTGTACGCTTTGAACGCCTCTGTGTTCAATGTAAAATGAATGACCTGTCAAACTGTCTAAAAATTGATATACACCAAAGTGAGAGAGAGAGGGGTGGATAGACATTTTTTTCTTGAGAGAGAGAGAGATTGAAAACTCATTTTCAAGGCCTTCTTGTCCTAACATCACATCACAATATAATGGATTCTTAATATTGGTTGTTAGAAGGTAGGTAGGTATAGAAGAGGTAGAGATATATAGTTAGTTAGGTGAGGTAGACAGATAAAAATGCATAACAGGCCTATCACATAACATACACTATTCAATTTCACATTCCATATTTCCGGTTGGCCTACTCTAGAAAACTTCATTTCTCTAACGGCCGTTAAACCAATCAAAATGCACAGACCTCACATACCTACCTCTATTGTGATGCCATTGATTGGTGGATAAATGAAAGCGGACTAATAAACATCGAATAACATATTTTTTTTTCTTTTCTTTCTTTCATTCACTGGTATCATCTAATTAATTGACTGAATTTATATTGGTTAATTGAAAAATTAGTTTAATGGTGGTGGTGGTGGTGGGACGACAGTCAACTATTATTTTCAACCAATCATTGATGAGATTGTTTATTTCTAATGATATGATTGATCATTTAAAATGAATTATGATTATTCTGTTTAAATTTGATGATGAACGTTAATTAATTAAGGTCGTCAAATATCACTCTATTTTGAATGATTAATTTTAACGATCTGTTGTTTATCAATGAGGAGAATAGAATGATGACTGTGTTATTAATGTGGAATTTTTGTGAAACCATATAAATATCAATAGTCTTGAAATTATCTGAATACGAGATAAGATTGGAAATTTTATACACGTCTAGGACTTCAATTTGATTTAGTTAACAATATATCATGTTGGGGACGTTAGATCCCCTAGAACTCACTTGATACAGGTCATAATGTTGGATTTTATGCTTTCTCGCATAGGCTGATCAGTTGACCTTGAGATCACACATTTCCCACCAGGAAAATCCTTGACTGTCATTGGTTGAGGTATTATCTTAGTACGGTATTTTTGTGGCTCTCCTAAGGACGTTTCTATCATGTATAAGTAAACTCGATTTGTGTGCTTGTGAAAACTCATATTTTCTGGGTGCTAGTAGAATAGAATGACATGGCTCAAAATCGTTTGCAATGGCGCCGGTGCATTTATTCTTTATGTTCTGTCAAATCCTAATCTTGTGGATTCTTCAACACCTCTAGTTTTGACTTTCTAAACTTTCCTCATTGAATCATACTTCGTGAATAATATCTTCTAATCCTAACCTCTTCGATTACTTCTAGTACCTTTACTACCTCTTCTACTATTGGATTTGAATTGACAATTACATCTCTGTGCTAATGTGGTATGGCAACATGAACTGATGTACTTACGTACGACGTTCTACGTTGCATCTGACTGACTGACTGAGAATACACTTTCTACGTCTTGTTAAGACTTCTTCTTCTAGCGTAGTGGGGCGTTGGAATGCTCGGAGTCGAGCAGTCTATCGACATTTGTCTTCACTGACGTTTACTGACTAAGGTGAACTCGTAGTAGTTTCGAGCATATCAGTTGACGAGCATAACATTATCCTTAATTGATAATGTTGAAATCAACCTCCGTTAGCCTTTAAAAAATGTACTATTTATTTTTAATGATACGATTGGAATGATGAATAGATCAATTTTTTGGACTACCAGTTGAAACCTGTCAGCAGTAGATGACCATTTCGTCCTCGTATGGGATTCATCAACAATGCGCATGCACGACACTCGCTCGAAGGGATCTAACTCAGGAACTTCGATATTTCTGAACAACTTCGTCAGTTGTTCTCCTAACTTTAATCAGTTCAAAGTATCGAGCAACCTCACCCATTGTATACAATAGTTTACACTCGATAGAGATGAACTCCAAATTAACTTCGAGATTTCTTCTCATGTAGCTAGACACTCTATTGAGCGTGGTGGTGTTTCGTTCTCTGAGCTGGCTGGATGTTTTGGTTGTGGAGCTTTCATTGTTCTTCTACTGAACAACATCATCAGCACAAACTTCAGGCAGATAGAAGAAGTGAAGTATTCGAATTTCTCCACGTTTGACCTGTAGCTTGTTCTGCTAAGCTTGGTCTTGATTGGTTGTTGTTGACCTTAAACTTGTCGTTGTTTGCACCTTTGTTGAGCATATTTTTATGAACCGATCATTGTCAGACCGCCATCACAACTTTGAAAGGAAGAAAAAGTTTCATTCATAATTAGGCTGATTGTTTACTGATCGATCGAGTAGTTTTTTACCAACAAAATTCCATAGCCAAATAACCTAAGGTGATGAGTAGTTAGGTTGGGATAAAACTAATATTATCCTAATGAGAGAAACTTCATTAGTTGAGATGGTTAGGACATGTATTACCTATGCTCAACCGTCAACTGCCTCAACGAACTATGTTTTGTGGTATAGAAGTCAGATAGGTAGAAAGTTATGGGCGGCCAAACCAAAATATGGCACAAATTCATAAAGTCACTGACTACTGGGCTAAGTCAAATTGGTAAGTGTAATTTACCTGGTCGGGGTCCGCAAGACCTAAGTCACCGATGGTTTGAGACCTTGAACGACATGGCTTTCTTTCTGAACTTATTTCATTGAATTATACTTCTACGATCATATCTTCAAACCGTAATCTTTTACATTACTGCTCATACTTTTGAATTGACCGTTGCATCTCTCTATGCTACCGTAGTATGCTAACTCGAAACAGTGTACGTTCGTACAAAGTTCCGTGTTGTAGCTAACTGACTGACTGACTAACTGAATGAAATACTATCATTCTCTGACAGTGAAAAAGATTCATTTCAGACATTTGTTTCATAATCTCCATAGTGTGTCCACTAGACTCTACGTAAACATAAAAAACTGAACACACAATGAAATATTATTATTCTATTGCTGATGATTTTGGCCAATAGAAGAACAGCAATAAAACTCTTCACAACCAAGAAAAAACAACAACATCCATCTCAGAGGACTAAACTTCGACACACAAACATTATCCACCTGAGGTACAAAGTTTCTCCAGTATTTCATAATGAATATTAATTGATATGGACCATTTTTTAAGAAATAGTTATTCATTGGTAATGAGTTTCTTGGCCTTCCTCTTTTCCGTTGACCTTCAGGGCTCCAATTGGGGGCTTGTGTTATGATGCAGTTGGGTGTATATGGTATATTGTTTTGGAGAATTTTGATTTTTCCTTTACACACTTTGAGAGCTATTGCTGCCTAGGCTGCTGCTACACTGATTGTCTTCTTTTGCATTTGTTGTTGCATGTGCGATAGAAGAACCAGATCATCTATGAACTACAGGTCTTTGAACTACATTCTGGCTCTCCACTGTTGTCGAGGCCCCTCCAGTTGGGTTATGTGATCCAGTGCTGAAAGGGTACTGAACACCAATGATGTCTGCCCACTTATGTAGTGGGATTAACCCTGCTTGGCTGAGTGCTTGCACTTGGTCGAGTTCATGACATCTACCCCATGGGTGGGTGTATGTTCCGGCTGACCTTATGGAACAAATTCAATTTTAGCTTCATATAGGGTCTAAGGGCTCCGGTCGATTGTATCAGCGCAAAGCAGTTGGAAGCCAGACTGTTGGAACGGCTGTTAGTTAGTGCACTGCTGGGTAACTCGGTAATCCATTTCAGGTTGTCAGGTCCGGCTGGGTAAGCTAGCCTTGCAGCTCATGACGATTGGGGATTGTGGGTAGTGGGTTGGTTGAAGGGATCTTGTTGATTCATGAATGCTCGAACGAGGGCCACTGTTTGTCTGCGAGCTTTTTGGACTTCCTACCTGCTTGCAGACCAAAATGGATAACATGTACGTTCTCGATTGGGGCACGGCTAAAGTAAAAGTCCTTGTGTTGCCTAAAAAGCAGCGATGTGCATGTGTAGCAGGCTTGTCGGTTAACCAAGACTGATTTTTTTTTATTTATCTATTTGCCTTATTTGTTCATCTGTTAAACATCAATCAAATTCCCTGTTACGCCTAATAGAGGAGCATAAACCACTGACAAGCATTCTCTAACTTACTTTATCCTCAGCCTTCTTTTCATAGTTCTACCTCAATTATTGCCCCATTATTTTAATGTTTTCTTCCAAATTCCTCAATGTGTCCCTCACCAACTTCCACCACTTTTTCCTGATTTCCTCCTCCATTGGAATCTGGTTTATCCACGGCCACAATAGGTCAAGGGATCCTTAGTTTTTTTGCGTGGACAACTGTCAATAAACACTTGTATCGTTTGGATGACAGTGTTCGTGATTCTCCATGTTTCCATCCCTTATTACTATTATTATTATTATTTAAGATAGAAAGTTGTTAAGGTCAAATGTTATGTGATATGATATCTCTGTATATTAATCAGGTAAGCCAATCGAATTCCTTGTTACCCCTAATAGAAGAGCATAGACCACTGACAATCATTCTCTAACCTACTTTATCCTGGGCCCACCTTTACAATTCTGTCCAATTGTTGTTCATTCTTCTCCTATCTTTCTCTAATTCTCGGCATAATGTGTTTCTTGACCATCCTCTTTTCCTATGATCTTGAGGGTTTCAAGTGGCGGCTTGTCTTGTGACTCAGTTAGGATGTGTATCCTATCCACTTACACCATTTCTTCATGATTTCTTCCTCCGTTGGAATCTAATTTGTTCACGCTCACAGTAGATTGTTTTTGATGATGTTTGGTCAAAAGATCCTTAGTATTTTGCGTAGACAACTGTCAATAAATACTTGTATCGTTTGGATGACAGTGTTCGTGATTCTCCATGTTTCCATCCCTTATTACTATTATTATTATTATTTAAGATAGAAAGTTGTTAAGGTCAAATGTTATGATGTTATGATATCTCTGTATATTAATCAGGTTAGCCAATCGAATTCCTTGTTACCCCTTATAGAGGAGCATAGACCACTGACAAGCATTCTTTAACCTACTCTATCCTGAGGTTTCCTTTCCTAGTTCTACTTCAATTACTGACCCATTCTTTTGATGTTTCGCTTCCAAATTCTCGGCACAATGTGTTATTTTTTCTGTCTTCCTTAACATTGAGGACTCCTTCCAACTGATAGCTTGTCTTGTGATGCAATTTTTGGGTACTTTCCTCAATGTGTCGCCCATTCACTTCCATCACTTCTTCCTGATTTCCTCCTCCATTGGAATCTAGTTTGTTCGTGTCCACAGTAGGTCAAGGGATCCTTAGTATTTTTCGTGGACAACTGTCAATAAACACTTGTATCGATCGGATGACAGTTTTCCTTGTTCTCAAGGTTTCCATCCCTTATTATCATTGAAGATAAAAAGTTGTTAAGGTCAAATGTTATGATGTTATGATATCTCTGTATATTGATCAGGTTAGCCAATCGAATTCCCGGTTACCCCCAATAGAGGAGTATAGACCATTGACAAGCATTCTTTAACCTACTCTATCCTGGGCTCAGCTTTACAATTCTATCCAAATGTTGTTCATTCTTCTCATGCCTTTCTCTATTTCTCGGCATAATGTGTTTCTTGACCGTCCTCTTTTCCTATGACCTTGAGGGTTTCAAGTGGCGGCTTGTCTTGTGACTCAGTTGGGATAATTTCCTCAAGGTGTATCCTATCTACTTACACTAATTCTTCATGATTTCTTCCTCCGTTGGAATCTGGTTTGTTCACGACCACAGTAGATTGTTCTTGATGATGTTTGGTCAACAGATCCTCAGTATTTTTGCGTAGACAACTGTCAATAAACACTTGTATCGTTTGGATGACAGTGTTCGTGATTCTCCATGTTTCTATCCCTTATTATTATTGAAGATAGAAAGTTGTTAAGGTCAAATGTTATGATGTTATGATATCTCTGTGTATATTAATCAGGTTAGCCAAGAAAAAAATAATAAACGAAACATGAACCTGTCACAAGTTGTAACATGATTTTTGAATGTGCATATCTGTATATATATATATATATATATATATATATATATATATATATATATATATATATATATAAATATATAACTGAGAGCATGACTGATACGTGATAGAGATGAATTGACTTAGTCTTTATTTTTTTTTTTAAAAAAAATGACTCAAATTGTAATAAAATTTTATTGACTTTTTACTTACTTTACATGAGTCATATAATTTATTTTTTTTCATGTTTTCTCCCCTATGAAAATAGAAATGCTGATGATGATCAAGAGTAAAACTCATCATTCCACAATGATCCAATCATGATTTCAATGACAAATATAAAAAAAATAGATTTTCAGGCAGAGAATTGGAGATTTATGTTTTTACATACATTTGAAATCATTAATCAAAGATAGATGGGTGAGGTCGCGTAAAATCCGTAGATCAATAATCAGAGTTAGACATTAACACTGTTGGATGCTGACCCAGTGGTCCGACGATTAGGCGTTCGCTCATAATACTAAAGGTCCTGGGTTCGAATCCTGGCCAGTGAAGGTGACGTGGATGTGCACTGCTACTGATGAGTTCCATACCAGGACGAAACAGCTGTCCAGTGCTTCTAGGTTTCTAATGATGGTCTAACAATGATTGATTGACGATTTCGAATGTACAAAAATATATGTATATCAGCTTGCTTGATGAATGATGTTTTTTCAGTGTAACAGTAAGACTGAAAGATGAGTGATTACTGCATTGAGTCATACAAACGGACAAATTTCCTTTCTAATTGATTGAAATCTTTACAATCACAGACAGACAGACAGACAGATACAACGTAGAACTTCGTAAATAAGTACATCAGTTCAGATTGCCATACCACATCAGCACAGAGACGTAACTATCAGTTCAAATCCAACAGTGATAGCGATAGTAGAAGTATTAACAGTAATCGGAGAGATTAGGGAGGGAAGATATGATTCGAAAAGTATAATTCAGTGAGATAAATTTAGAAGGAGAAAGATAGAGATGATGAGGAATTCAGAAAGTTAGAATTAAATAGTACACAAAGAGTGGATGCACCTGCGCCATTACAAAAGGTTTTGAGCCATGTCATTCAAAGTCTCTAACCATTGGTGACTTTCGTCTCGCGTACCCCAACCAGATAGCCTACAACTAGCAGTATGACTCAGTGCAATTGTCAGTGACTTCATGGGTTTGTGCCATGTTTTGGTCTGGCCACCCTTAGTTTTCTTCCAAACTACTCCTACACCACAAAATATAACCAATTCGGTCTCTTGTGCTGTAACGGGTATGTGGGCGGTTGTCACTTCCAGGCTGCCCACACCGTGGAAGGTTGTTTCTTGAGGAAATTGAAAAGGAAGGTACATTAGTATTGGTCTTAGAGACCTGGGAGCGTGACTACAGAATCCAAGGAACAACTGCTTGAGGCCGGTCACGCACGGCCTTTTTATGAAAGGTTTTTTGAGTATTAGCTCCGCTCTTGGAAGCCCTTAGTGGGCACCCTTACCGCCGGAGACGGAAATCCGTGAGGTAGGGTGAGGTGTGACATTTTTAGGGTTGACCTTTTCTAACCCTTCCTTCCTTGTGAGAAGGCAGCATCGCTGCAGATGCTGGTTATCCGAGGGAAACACCTTACTGCTGTCACACCCCTCTGCAGTCAGCAGTACGACTTCACCCTCACACCTTGAGTAGCTGCTTTTAGTCTCATCGTCCTCCAATCGAACTGTCTGCCTGGCATGGTAGAACCTACAGGAACATATGTTCCAGCCAATATAGCTCGTTTGGGTCATGACGATAGACAAGCCCGACTACCACGTCTAGGTAGCAGCTACGGTCGGGCTTTACAATCACAGTGATCAATAGTGTAGAGACATTGAGTGATATAACTTGGGATAGGTTTAAATAGTTCCACTACAACCCTAAGTTAGGATATCATCAGGGAAAAGAAAACGATACAAGCAACAAACATCTATTCAATACGGAGCATCCACAATGCAATCAAGGATTAGATCTACAAAAAATACCTGTTACTCCGTATAGAGCATACGGCGCCAACCAGCATGATTTAGCTTATTCTGTCCTTAGCCTTCCTTCCCAGTTCTATCCAATTGTTGTTCATTCTTTTCATGTCTGGCTTCCAAATTCTCGGCATAATGTGTTCTTTGATCTTCCTTCCGCTTTCTCATGGCTCTGAGGAATCCGAATTTAGAGCTTGTGCAATGATGCTGTCGGTTACTTTCGTTAATGTGTGTTCGATCAGTGCCCACAAATTATTGGTGTTCTAATGAGTACTTAGCCAGTATAACGATTAGATCAACGACGACTAAATGATACAATCTAAACATTTTATTGATTTACGCTACACTATAACAATCATTTCATGTGACTAATGACAACGGTTTCATTTCACAGTCAGTTTTTTTTTTAAAAAAATGTTCAATAACTAGCTCCGTCTAAACGTCACAAATTTCAGTCACTGACTTCTTTATCCAAATATTTTTTTGGTTTACAAGTAGTATGTCTAATTGTAATGAATAAAACTTACTTGTGGATGCGTATATTGCCATTGATGAATCTCATATACCAGGTGGAAACGACTGTCCAGTGCTTGCACGTTTCTTTCTAATAGTGTTGTAATAGTCTAAAAATGATCCAGTCATGATCCCAATGTGTGATGCCGGTCTACAGGTTAAGCGTTCTTGCTTCAGACTGAAGATGCTAGTGAGAAGACTGAGGCAGGCGCGGAAGATTGTATTATGCAATAATTTACACTCTGAGTCAATTAAAAACGAAAACATTACATTGAATACTCACTCTATTTGCACACCATCTTTGAGTTGTGACTTCCAACGCTCCATCCTTCTTCTTCCATTCCTGTTGTTGTTGCTTCCTTTCCTTCCTCTGTTGGTACCCCACTTCACTTCTTGCTTTTGCTCCATTTGCTTTCCGTTTTCCTCTTCTGACTGACCGTGCGAATTCTTCTTCTTTCACGTCCCTTCTTATACTATACTACTTATATCGTTCGTATAAGTAGCACACACCACACTAGGTTTGATTCCCGTGAACGAGCGAACGAGCAAGTGACCGAGCGTCATCTATGCTCATTGACACTGATGAATGTCATATACAAAACAGGACGAAATGGCCTTCCAAACTCTTCATAATGATCATGAATACCACTGATCAATGCATGATTCGATTGTGTGAAAAACATCATTTTAATCTTTTGGAGCACAGTTTTTGGAGGTTTTGTGTTTTTACACATTTGAAGAAATCATCAATCAATCATTGTTATTAGACCACACCATTAGAAACCTGGAAGGAGCAGGAGTCGTGTGGATGTGCACTGCTGATGAGTCCCATACCAGGACGAAATGGCCTTCCAGACTCTTCATAGTAATCAACTAACACTGATCAATGCATGATTCGATTGTGAGAAAAACATCATTTTAATCATAATCATTGAAAAAAAAATCCAATCATTGATTTTTTTTTTAAAATTTTTCCAGACATAATTGAATTGAGAATCATGCAAACAGACAGATAGATGATCATAATTTCTATTTTTTTTTTTAATTTTTGCTTACTTCATTCATAATGAATCATTTTTTTCGTTGTTGTTGCATTGATTATCAATGTGTTGTGATGAATTTGTGGTTAAAAAATTATGATGAGTTATTTTTTGTATGAAAACACAGAAATAATAATAATAATAATAATAATAATAATAATAATCATAGTATTGATCATAGGATGTTAGCTGAAGTAAAGTATTCCAGACTTCTTATGGATTTGGTATTTTGTTACAAATTAATTAAGTAGTATATATGTATGTATATGATCATCAAGGTGGATTGCGATGCAGATGTGAGGGCGCGGATCGGTAAAGTAAAGGCTGTATTTCTATAGTTGGGAAATATCTGGAACTCCAAACAACTATCAATAAACACCAAAATTAAGATTTTCAATACAAATGTCAAGACAGTTCTATTGGAGAACTACGAAAGACATCATCCAGAAGATACAATTATTTATGAACAGTTTTCTATGCAAAATACTTTGGATTCGTTGGCCAGATATGCACGATCAGCAACAACTTACTGTGGGAGTGAACAAACCAGATTCCAGTGAAGGAGGGAATTAGGAAGAAGCGGTGAAAGTGGATAGGATACACTTTGCGGAAAGTACTCAACTGAGTCATAAGATAAGCCCTCACTTGGAATCCTCAAGGCAAAGGGAAAAGAGGAAGGCCAAGTAACACACTACGCCGAGAAATAGAGAAAGATATGAGAGGAATGAACAAAAAATTGGACAGAACTGGTTGGTTGGAGAAAACTGGTCAGCGGTCTATGCTCTAGTAGGGGGAACAGGCGTCAGTAAGTAAGTAATATGAATGTAAATCATCAAGGTGGATCCGATGCAGATGTGATGGCGTGGATTGGTAAAGCAAAGGCTGCATTTTTACAATGCGAAAACATGTAGCACTTCAAACAAATATCAACCAAAACCAAAATCAGGATTTACATCACGAATGTCAAGAAAGTTCTATTGTATGGAGAGGAAACTTGGAGAACTACAAAAGCCATCATCCAGAAGATACAAGTATTTATGAACAGTTATCTACGCTAGATACTTCGGATTCGTTGGCCAGACACCATCAGCAACAACGTACTGTGGGAGAGAACAAACCAGATTCCTCCAGTGGAGGAGGAAATCAGGAAGAAGTGGTGGAAGTAGATAGGATGCACACTGCGAAAAGTAACCAAATGCGTCACGAGACAAGCCCTCACTTGGAACCCTCAAGGTCAAAGGAAAAGAAGAAGACCCAGAACAACTGCCTAATCTTTCCCTAGTTTTGACGGTTATTATTATAAGGTTTTTGATTGATTTACTAAATATTTTCAAACACTCAACAACAAATGCAAGAGAAGACGATCAGTGTAGCAGCAGCCTCAGCAGCAGCAGGTTTCAACATATAAAAAAGGAAAAAAACAAGATTCTCCGATACAACACAACATGCACTAACCAAATCACTCTTGATGGAGATGCCTTGGAGGATGTTAACACCTTTACATATCTGGGCAGCATCATCGACGAGAAAGGTTCATCCGATGCATATGTAAGGGCGCGGATTGGCAAAGCAGGGACTGCATTTCTACAGTTGCCTTGGAAGATGTTAACACATTTACAGCATCAAGGTGAATATGATGCAGATTTGGTGGTGCGGATCGGGAAAGCAAAGGTTGCATTTCTATAATTGATAAAACATCTGGGACTCGAAACAACTATCGACAAACACCAAAATCAGGATTTTCAATACAAATGTCAAGACAGTTCTGTTGTATGGAGAGGAAACTTGGCGAACTACCAAAGCCATCAGCAATAATCTACTGTAGATTCCAGTGAAGTAAGAGATAAAGAAGAAGCGTTGGAAGTGGATATACATTGAGGAAAGCACCTGACTGTATCACAAGATATGCCCTCACTTGGAACCCTCATGGTCAAAGGAAGAAAAGAAGACCGAAGTATATTATACGTCGAGAAATGGAGACAGACACATGCGAATAATGAACAACAGTTGGACGGAACTGGAAGGGGAAGCATAGGACAGAGTAGGATGAAAAATACTGGTCGGGATAACAGGCGTAAGTAAGTAATGCCCTAAAAATAACTCCACTTGGTGCCATTCTAGGGTTATTGCCAGTCCGAAACCTGAATAAGTGTAAAGAGTTGGGCATAAAGTTAACAGACCAATCTCATAGAAAACAAACTTGTTACAAAAAATGCTAACCAGAATACAGCAAAAAATAAATCTTAGAAGAAAGTGGATAGCTCATAAGTTTTAAATTAAGTTACTGACTATTGGATAAGCTTTGAAAAAAAAGAGAGAAGTTAACATATGGGCTTGCAGTTGTTAGCATAGGGTTGTGGAGATTGCTGAATTCCATTAAAATCACAAAACGATCAATTCTGGACGACCATTAAAAGACTTGAAGCACATTGGTGCCGTTTCGTTCCCTGAACTTGCTGAATGTCTTAGTTGTGAAGCTTTCATTGTTCTCCTGTTGAACAACATCATCAACAGCACAAACTTCAGATAGAAGAGAAGTTAAGTATTTGAATTTCTCCACATAGTGTGACTCGTAGCTTGTTCTGTTAACAAAAGTTTGTGCTGCACAACTAAAAACATCCAGCCAACTCAGAAAACGAAACTCCATGACCCAATCATTAAACTGAGCTAGAAAATCTCCTCCATCACTAGAAGTGTAGTGAAGGAGAACACAGGTGAGGGAAATCGGATTGTATTTAACGAAAATTACAGAGTTACTCAGTAAAATCGGAAAACCATATCGTAAATCGTTCATTTGCAAAATATCAGTTCATCATATTATCGAACTGGACTGTTCCTGTTGCAAAACATCAACAATCCATTGTCACTATTCATGCGTTTCATACAAATCCCATTGTGTTCTTCTAACTCTTCCTTTCTCTTGATCTGCCCCCATCTTTTGCTGCCAGACATTACGTTGACACTCACGTCATATACTACTTATAAGTAGCGCGCTCCACAGAAGTACTGAATGGTCATTTCGTTCAAGTATGAAACTCAGTGCGCATCCACAGTCCCATCATAAGGAATCGAACTCAATAACTTCCATCTGACACACAAACGCTTGACCTCTCTATACCATTCAGTCAGCACTCACCGGTGTTATCCTATGAACCAGTAATCACACAACATACACACTTGCTCGCATCAACACACACACACACATTGATATCAAACAACTCAAATATCATAACAAAAGAATTATTATTATTACTATTAATCTGGGAAAAAGTTTTTATATACATTCAACCTGAAGAGTTAAAGTAATGACTAGTGAAAAACTCTATGTATATATATATTTTTATAAAGAAATTAGATAAATTTTGACAACTTCCGGCCAGTTGCTAATATATACGGACACTGGATTTACGTGTGTATGTGTGTGTGTGCGTGTGTGTGTGTGAGCGTTTGCGTGTGTACATGTGCACAAATGCGCGCATATACAAACACACATTTCTACCAGTATTACTTACTATCAGTAATTCTCATTTTGTTGTTTACAATAAACTTACTACAAATAAAAGGAGGAAGTCCCAATGTACCGGAATTGAAAGTAAATAGTTATTATTATTATTATTATTGTGATTATCACTTTCTATTCATTATCTTTATAGTTTTATCACTGTTGCAAAAATTTTTTTGTTTTATCTGCCGAATAGAAAACAATTGTTCTTTATTTTGGTTCTCTCTGTATTGTCAACTTGTCGCTACACACTCACTCACTAACTCATGCACGCACACATGCACACAGACACACACTTGCACGCATACACACACACACACGTATAGGATATTTAGATAAAGAGAAAAAGAGAAATGTTTTTACAACCTTATTTCCTAAGTATTAGAAAGAATATATATATGTATAAATATATAGATGTATATTGTTATTTTTCTGTAGAAAACTAGGGAAAAATAAAGATTATTATAAGTTCTATTGTATTTCCTGTATTCAATAGGTTGACCTAGTGATATATGTAGAAATATGTTTATATATATTGGTTTTTAGTTTGAGTGGTAGTAGTAGTGGTAGTAGTAGTAGTAGTAGTAGTAGTAGTAGTAGTAGTGGTAGTGGTAGTAGTAGTGGTAGTGAGTAGTAGTAGTAGTAGTAGTAGTAGTAGTAGTAGTAGTAGTGGTAGTAGTAGTAGTAGTAGTAGTAGTAGTAGTAGTAGTAGTAGTAGTAGTAGTAGTAGTAGTAGTAGTAGTGGTAGTAGTAGTAGTAGTAGTGGTAGTAGTATTAGTAGTAGTGGTAGTAGTGGTAGTAGTAGTAGTAGTAGTGGTAGTAGTAGTAGTAGTAGTAGTAGTAGTAGTGGTAGTAGTAGTAGTAGTAGTAGTAGTAGTAGTAGTAGTAGTAGTAGTAGTAGTAGTAGTAGTAGTAGTAGTAGTAGTAGTAGTAGTAGTAGTAGTAGTAGTAGTAGTGGTTGTAGTAGTAGTAGTAGTAGTAGTAGTAGTAGTAGTAGTAGTAGTAGTAGTAGTAGTAGTAGTAGTAGTAGTAGTAGTAGTAGTAGTAGTAGTAGTAGTAGTAGTAGTAGTAGTAGTAGTAGTAGTAGTAGTAGTAGTAGTAGTAGTAGTAGTAGTAGTAGTAGTAGTAGTAGTAGTAGTAGTAGTAGTAGTAGTAGTATGAGTAGCATTAGAACTTCGTACATAAGTACATAAGTCCAGGTTGCCATACCGCAATAGCACAGAGACGCTACTGTTAGTTTAAATCCCATAGTGGTAGCAATAGTAGAAGTATTAGAAGTAATCGGAGAGTTTAGGGTTCGAAGATATAATTCGAGAAGTATAACTGAGTGAGATAAGTTTAGAAAGAGAAAGATAGAGCTGATGAAGAATTCAGAAGTAATAAGAGTAGTAATAGTTGGGTTTCATTTTGACCGATTTGGTCTCGTGTGCTATTGAGGGCGGTTGTCACTTCCCGGCTGCCTACACCATGGAAGGTTGTTTCTTGAGGAACCTGTAAAGGAAGATAGATGAGTGTTGGTCTTAACGACCTGGGAGCGTCACTACAGAGCCCAAGAGAGAACTTCTTGAGACCGGTCACGCATGGTCTTTTTATTAAAGGTTTTTCGAGTATCAGCTCCGCTCTTGAAAGCCCTTAGTGGGCACCCTTACCGACGGAGACGGAAATCCGTGAGGTAGGGTGAGGTGTGACATTTTTAGGGTCGACCTTTTCTAACCCTTCCTTCCTTGTGAGAAGGCAGCATCGCTGCAGATGCTGGTTGTGCGAGGGAAACACCTTACTTCTGTCACACCCCTCCACAGTCAGTCAGCAGTACGACTTCGCCCTCGGACCATGAGTAGCTGCTTTTAGTCTCATTGTTCTGCAACCGACCTACCTGGCATGGTAGAACATTCTGGAACATAAGTTCCAGCCAATATAGCTCAGTTGGGTCATGACGATAGGCAAGCCCGACCACCACGTCAAGGTAGCAGCTTCGGTCGGGAGTGGTAGTAGTAGTGGGAGGACTAATAGTAGTTATAATGTGTACAGCCACAAGTCTTACATCAAACACTAATAGTTACTTGGATACGACTGATATATTACATGAATATTTTGAAGTTCTAGCAGGATGTCTTAACTTGTATGATCAACTATTCCACGTCTTAAAGTTACATGAAACATCACTGACAAAGATTTTGCAACAAATTAAGCTGGTTATCACTCAGATTATTAGTGGTATCGTATTAATCGCTTTCATTAAGCTTTAATGAATTAATGCTCTCGTGTGTGTGTGTGTGTTTACGTTAGTCTTGGTAGTGATACCAAAGCTGCTATGCTTGCGCTAACTGAGAACGATAATCAGAGACACAATAACAGAACAGTTAAGCTATCCTCTTCAGTCCCGCTCAGCTGATTGGATCAAGAAGTTCGAAATTAGCAGGAAGACTGTATCATTCATAAGCAGACCTGAGTGAATGAATCAATAAGCATTCAGTTCAAGCGGTATATATGCAGTACAAAAAAGGTTCTTGTTAAAGTTACAGAATCGTACACTAAGACAGAAAATCAACCAATAAGGTTTAAGGTCCTTCCAAATGGGAAATATGGATGGTAGGTAATAAGTGTTGCTTTTGGCAAGAAAACAAGAAATTCAAATTTCCACTAATAAATTACATAATTTAGTGCTTTATCAAGCTATTACACATTATAGAAGCGTATGTCGCTGAAATTCACTTGTATCCTGACCGTTTTTCACCTCTCGGAATGTAGGTGAAATTTTTTTCTAGGCTTCTTCATTAAATGTAAACGAGAGCAAGTTGAAAGTATCCATTAGAATTTTGAGAGGGAGATTTCAACTCGTCAATGAACAACGATCTAGGTGTGATCGTTTCTGTAGCCAGTTGCAATGCCTCCTCCACCTATCTCTTTCTACCTTTACTTCATCTAAGATACGCTCTCGTCTTTTGACTACTCATGCTTCCATCCACGGATTATAGCTCAGCGTGCAGTCTCGAACAATCTCTAACTTTAACTGTAGCCCCTGAAATTTACCCATGTTGTTCTAGGTAGCACTCGGTTGTTGATCATTCTCAACATTCTACCCATGAGGATCTATACTGGAGACTATTGCTCTCATAGTGTATCATTCGATGGCCAAAGATGAATGATGACTACCAAATAACCAATACAACTGAATTAAACTTCATCCCATTACACATGCCCCGTATCCAACAGGAACAAACGATACTGGGTTCGAGTTCCGGAGTGAATATCAACTTGAAGATTTAAGTACATACAACTGACAAGTTTCAAAAAATAGAACAAAGCGCACACTCTTGCTTCCACTGATAGTCAGCAACCATCCAACTATTTTGTAAGTACATTTACTCTGCCCCCCCCTTTAGTTCATAGTCTGAGGTTCGATATCTTCGTGAAAAATCATCGATGAGCACTGATGAAGTGTCTCATACTTTGATCCACGGCTTCCAGTGCTTTCAATTATCAAATTCTACTTTGTTCAAAAGAATTTCCACAAAATCTTTATAACCGAATAGATTTTTACACATTTAAAATCATCAATCAATCATTGTTAGACCACCAGTGGTCCGATGGTTAGGCGTTCACGCACAATACCGAAGGTCCCGAGTTCGAATTCTGCGCAATACAGGAGTCGTGGATCCACACTGCCACTGATGAGTCCCATCCAGTCCTCTCAACTATCAAATCCTACTTCGTTCAAAAGAATTCCCACAAAATCTTCATAACCCAATAGATTAAGTCTGTATTGTAGATTACTACTTATAAATACATAAATTTTGTTCAATAATCAATAATGTGATAGTCAACATTTCAATAAATCATACATATATTTATATATTTAAGATTTAACTATTTAACTGAAATTCATTAAAACAAAGTGATTGTAAACAATATCTATGACTGCATAGTCAAATTCCCATAGATGTATACAAATGCACAGACACACGCACACATACACACACAAACTGACATCTAATACCATACCACACAGACAGACATACACACACGCACACACACACACCAACCAATACAATAGATCAGACAATATTGTTTTGACAAATTTCGAAACTACACTAATAAGTGATCACTCTGTGTATTGTTGTGTCTTTCATTTCGGCTGATAGTTGACATTGTCATCATTAATCATGTTGTATTGTGTTGGTGTTGCTGGTGTTGTTGATGTGAGTGTTTTTGGGTGTACTAAGAATATTTTGAGTGCTTTTAAACAGATAGAGAGAGAGAGAAAAAAACAACTTAATTTATGAATTGAATTATTTAAGTGTTCTAAATTTATTCTCTTCTCTCTCTCTATGGTAGCTAGCAAAGTGGAATCAAGAATGTGTGTTTCGTCTTATTTTTTGAGACTCATCAGTTGAATACAGTTACATTTGAGATGGTGGAGAAAATTTGTAGCTGAGATGGATGATTGTGGTGATGGTGGTGTTTGGTTCTCTTCTGAACTGGCTGGATGTTTTGGTTGTGGAACTTTCATTGTTCTTCTTCTACTGAACAACATCATCATCAGCACAAACTTCAGATAGATAGAAGTGAAGTATTCGAAGAACAATGAAAGCTCCACAATTAAAACATCCAGCTGAAAGAATGAAACACCACCACAAACACTTATATTTCGAAGTTGATATTCTCTCCGAAACTCGAACCCAGTATCGTTTGTTCCTGTTGGATACGGGGCATGTGTAATGGGATGAAGTTTAATTCAATTGTATTGGTTATTTGGTAGTCAACATTCATCTTTGGCAATCGAATGATACACTATTAGAGCAAGAGTGTCCCCAGTAGAGATCCTCCTGGGTAGAAGGTTGAGAACGATCAACAACCGAATGCTACTAAGAACCACACGGATAAACTTTCTGAAGCTCTCAACGTACGAGGTTGGAGGCTAGAGTTTACTTGAGACTGCACACTAAGCCATAATCCGTGGATGGAAGTACTGAGTAGTCAGAAGACGAGCACATATCACCTAAAAACGATGACAAACGATCAAAATGCAGGTGGATCCTCATTTTCGCGCCAAAAGTGCCCGGTGTTATCTTCAGTTGGTGCTGGTTATCGCTGAGGAACAGCTTAAACCTGATTGGTTAGTTCCTCTCTTTTAGTTTACTATTTCCATTAATGTTTAAGGAATACAATCTGATCAGTTTCTATGGTATTTTTATATATCTTGAGTGTGTGTGTTGAATGGATATTGCCTTCAGGTTACAAAGCAGAGATGGATGGATAGTGGGTAATGATGGAATTTATGATGTGGGTTTTGATCCTATTTAGGACTCATCCGCTAGATGTACCTGCATTACAATGTTGATATTCACTGCCAGATTCGAACCAAGCTCCGTTCGTTTGCAAGTATTACAAGCATTATTAATAGTCGTAGAGGCAGGCCCGATTGTTGAATACTATTTACCTTTGTTAATAATAATTATTGGTATTTTTTCAAAATTTAATTGAATTAAAAAACATAGTTCTAGTACATTTTTTGCGATAAAAAGAGGCACCAAGATATATACATATATACGGACCACACATTACAAATAAGATTGTGAAAAGAGAGAGAGAGAGAACTGTGAGTATAACGGAAAAAAATATTACTTACTTATTCATGTTACCCCTAATAAAACATAGGCCACCAATCAGTAATCTATAACCTACTCTGTTTTGGGCTCTCCTTTCCAATTCCTATAAATCCTTTTAATGTTTACCTCTAAATCCAAACACAATATGTTCTCTAATCTGTGTCTATTCCTTTGACCTTGATGATTAAAAATTAGGGTTTGTCTTGCAACGTAGTTGCAATGTGTATCCTCTTCATCTTCAGTGATTTTCCTCAATTTCTTCTACTGTGAGAAGCTCGTAAGTTTTTGTCATAGTTGGGATGTTGCGGATGATGTTTGGAGAAAAGATCTACAATATTTTGTGTATAAAACTGTTCACAAATGACGGTTATGGTAGCATTTGACGTTTTTAGCTTCTTATAAGCGAACTGTTGTATGCCTTGTAAATTCTTGTTAATTTAGTGTTAGTGAATAGTTGATTTGAGTTCTAAATGTTTTTCAATTGTAGATTATCTTGAAATCATGAATCAATCATTGTTAGACCTACTGTTGTAGTGCGCTCTACTTATAAGTAGTAGATGACGTGAGTGTCAACGTAATGTCTGGTGGCAGCAGAAGATGGGGGAAGATCAAGAAAGTAAGAAGAGTGGGAACACAATGGAATTTATTAGGAAATGCATGAATAAGTGAAATGTTAGACAATGGAGATGATTAATTGGATTGAAGATTTGCAAATTAACGGTGGTTACGATATGGTTTTCCTATTTTACCAATTAACTCTGTAATTGTCGTTAAATACAATTCGGTTGCCCTCACCTGTGTTCTCCTTCACCACACTGTTAGAAACCTGGGAGAACTAGACGACCGTTCGGTCCTAATACGGCAGTGAGCATTTACGACATGGGACCTCCGGTCTCGTGCATGAACACTTAACCTCTAGACAACTGAACCTAATGGTGTTCATGTTTAACTTCAATCAATCCAATAAATTGTGCAATCTCAGTCATTATCTTCGACATATCCGACAGGGTTGAACTCTACTCAATAGAAACCTAAGAATCCTCCCTCCCCCCCCCGCAAGAGGGGATAGTGGGTGTTCACTGCCATTCATGAGTCTAATATTAGGAAGAAAACGATCGTCCAGTGCTTACAGGTTTCTAATTTAACTCGACGGATGATTTCAATGAAACTCAACAATCTTTACAATGAAAATTAATCATATCATTGTCACAACAACAAAATTCAATGAAACCACGGTTACTTTCATAAAGATGACACTTTTTTTCTCTGTAAAACTCTCGTTCAATTCAAACATTTCCATGGGTTAGGTCTCTCAAAATCCCTAGATTAATCAGAGTTAAACATTTACACCGTTGGATGCCAATCCATTAGTCCAGAGATTAGGCATTTGCACGCAAATGCGAAGGTCTTCGGTTTGAATCCTATGTGTAGCAGATGTCGTGGATGCGCACTGTCACTGATGAGTCATTCTCATACCAGGACGAAATGGTCATCCAGTATACTTCCAAGTTTCTAATAATGCTCTCAGTCAGTCAGTCAGTCAGATACAACGTAGAACTTCCAAAGTAAGTACATCAGTTCATGTTGCCATACCACATAAGCACAGAGATGTAATTGTCAATTCAAATCCAATAGTAGAAGAGGTAGTAAAGGTATTAGAAGTAATCGGAGAGGTTAGGATTAAGAGATATTATTCAAGTAGTATGATTCAGTGAGAAAAGTTTAGAAAGTCAAAACTAGAGGTGTTGAAGAATCCAGAAGATTAAGATTTGAGAGAACACGAAGAATAAATGCACTGGCGCCATTGCGAACGATTTTGAGACATGTCATTCAGGTTTATCTAACCATCGATTATTATCATCTCGCGGACCCCAACTAGGTAGTCGACAACTACCGACATGGCTAAGTCCACTTGTCAATGACTTCATGGATTTGTGCCATGTTTTGGTTTGGCCGGCTCTAGCTTTCGTCCAACCTACTCCTACACTACAAAACATAGCTTGAGGACGCTGTCGGTGGTTAGGCATACGCAAGACATGTCCCAACCACCTCAGCTGGTGAAATTTCACTACTTCATCTATTGATCTGCCATTCTTACCTAGCACCCGTTTCCTAACAACAGCATTGCTTATACGGTTGTCCCACGATACTCAAGCAATACTTCTGAGACACCTATGATCGAAAACTAGTAATCTACAAATATCTTTTACATATATCTTCTACTCTAACTGGCCATGTTTCATATTATTATTTATACATGTTTATATATATATATATATATTACATTATAGTTAATCCTTAGTTAATCAGGACAACAATTCTGTTTTCTCATTGTCAATATATCACCACAAAATTATACTTAAGTTATTGAAATAAATCATACGTAAAAACTAATGACAATCACTCTTGTCTACTACTAAAAAAAAACAAAATGAACAAGAGGGGAATATACTACTACATGAAGAGTAATGCCGAAATTTCCACTTACTGAACACACACACACAACCACACACACACACACAGACACTTACTATCGTTGTTGTACGATAAATTGCTCGTCATCTAATCTCTATTTTTATTATTATTAATCTTGACTGATTTTGTTTACTGATGGAGGTGATAATTTTAATGCCAGTGATCAAGTTCGACTAACCTTCATCAATCAGTGCACATACCTTACACCTTACCCTCCCTCCCCCGCCACACACACACGCACACACTGACAAAAGAAAGGAGGATATATCAACAGATATTTTAAAAAATATCTACATATATATGTACATATCAGCAAAAAAACGCTCAGACGAGAATAAAAAAAAAAGAGGCGGGATTCAAGAATTTTAAAAAAAATGGATTAAACAAATTTTTTTTCTGTCGACAGAAAAAAAATTTAGTTTTGTGTTCGTATAGGATTAAATACACAAATCAAATGAAAAGTTTGTTTTTTATTTCTTTCTAATCCTATCTCCATTACCATTCATCGCGCTGCGTTACACAAACTGTTCAATGTTCAATTTTTGAACGCCCGCTTTGTGTGTGTACATGGTGTTCAACGTTCAATCTCTAAAAAATTTTTTTTTTCAAAAGACACAATTTTACTTTCTTTGGAATTTTCAATGTTGTTTTGTGATTAACATGCGTTAATTGCCTTTATTGAAAAAGATTTATCTTGTATAATTTTTATGCAAATACATGAATGAATTCAAAAGAGTGAGTGTATCTACATGCATGTACGTGTACGTGTAATGTAGCAAGTGTGTAGTGAAGGAGAACACAGGTGAGGGCAACCGAATTGTAAATTTTAACGAAAATTACAGAGTTACTCAGTAAAATCGGAAAACCATATCGTAACCACCGTTAATTTGCAAATCTTCAATCCATCATCAATGCATTGTCTGACATTTCACTTATTCATGCGTTTCATACAGATTCCATTGTGTTCTTCTAACTCTTCCTTTCTTGATCTTTCCCCCTCCCATCTTCTGCTGCCAGACATTACGTTGACACTCACGTCATATACTACTTATAAGTAGCTCACACCACAAGTGTACTCAATTAAAGTGTGTGTGTGTGTAACTGTGATTTCTTTTTAAATGAATTCATATTTTGCGGTAAGGAATCGGTGTTATTTTTAAAACAAAAATTTCCATTGTCTAATAATGATTAGAAAGAATATTAAATAATATTTGAAGATTTAGTTTAAGATCAATTGTCAATTTTTCATTGAACATGATTTATGATTTATGCAGCAGTTTCTTATCTAATGAGGTTGGCGACCACCCCATCCCACCAAAATAATCGCTAACCAGAAAACATAATTCAAACCTTTGAAATCATCAATCAATCATTGTTAGACTACCATTGGAAACCTGGAAGCACTGGACGACCGTTTCGTCCTGGTATGGGACTCGTCAGCAGCGCGCCCGCACGACTCCTGCTCCTCGCAGGATTCGAACCCGCAACCTTCGGCATTGTAGGCGAACGCCTTACCATTGGACCACTGTTGGTCTAACAATCGTTGATTGATGATTTCAAATGTGTATAATTCAAACCATTTTAACTCTGCTCTGGGAGTTGTGTTCTCATGATGAAAGCCGAGTTCCCTCAGAAGTCACCTAGGCCGATGCCCTTTCTGAAAACTAGAGCAACCAGATAACTGGTCGGTTGCCCCTATGCTCCATTGGGGGTAACAGACGTAAGTAAGTAAATAGGTAAGTATCTAATCAACCAATTTCTTAACCCATTGCATACAATGTTAGATGTAATAAAGTCACATGCATACATTGACTTTAATTCAAATGATTATATTCTTTTGTAGAGTTATGGAGATTGTTGTACTTTTCTCATTGAAATCAAGAATTAATCATCGGACAACGGTACCTGCTGATGCTCGGTTGACAGACCCACCACCTGCTACTAGTTTTTATGAGATACCGGCTGAAGGAGGAGCAGCATATCCTTGTTCGAGACCAGGCACTGCGGACAGCGCCTCATAAGGAGAGAGGGTGGTGTAACGGGGTCAAAATCATCATGTATGATGTTGCTAACCCGTACTGTTTTCTTTCTGTTTCAGGGCTATCAAACATAAACGCTTTGGAAGCTGAAGAACAGGCCCTGAGTGCTCTGAACTTACAGGATGACTTATAAACTAGCCACCCTTTTCTGTCCAAGCCCCGCGTATTTTAATTTTCAAATAAAAAAGTGCCGTGTCTACCAATTCATGTTCTTTCTTGGTGTGAGGGAGTTAAACTAACCTTGTGTGTTGTGATTTTAGATCCTACCTGCCCCTCAGCGACTTCTGGTTACACGTGTTACAAAGCACTGGATGGTTGTTTCGTCCTAATATGGGACTCATCAGTGTCAGTGCACATTCACAACTGCCGCTCATGATTTCAATAATCTCCATAATATTAAAATGAAAAATCATACAATGTGCTTACTAGTGATGACTAACTTCGTAAGGAAATTTCCGAGGTTCTAGTGAGAAGCTATGACCAGTGGAGTTCAATCCGATCAGGTATAGGCAGTAACTACCAAATATATTGGGTGAATTTGTGCAAAAATCCTTAGATCAATCAAAATTATACCGTTGGATTCCAACTCAGCGATCTGTAGGCTAAACGCGAATGGATCGATCATTGTTTGACCTACATTAGAAACCTGGAAGCATTAGACGACCGTTCTGTTCTATTATTGGACTTATGAATGTCAGTGAGCAAAAGGGGGGGGAATTCCTGGGTTTTTAGTGAGAAGACTTGACCAGTTAAGTTCAATCCTATAGGATGTAGGTAGTTACTCAAAGAAGATAATGGATGGGGTTGAGCAACACGTTGGATTCCAGCTCAGTGGTCTAAAGGCTAAGCGTTCGAGTGGTACACCTAAGGTCTTCGCTTTGATTCCCACCTGTGGGGTTCATGGATGTGTACTACCACTAATGAGTTCCGTAATAGGACGAAACAGCCATCCAATGCTTCCAGTTTTCTAACGGTGGTTTTACAATGATAGATTCATGTACCGATCAGATGACGATGACAATGATGTGAAGGAGGATGGATGGATGATAGAGAGAGAATTACAATTATCAATAATAAGTATCATTTGTGCCCTACTTTTTTGTTTTTTTTTTCTATCTAAAAATATCGATAAACATGTGTTTAATTCTTCCACGTGTGTCATTTGACACTTAACTAATTACTCTCAATTTATTTATCTGTTTTTTTCTTTTTCTCTACACAGAGAAAAAAAACACAAGTTTGATGAATGTTCATCATGTTTCGTTTAATGGTATTCTCATTTCATTTTAAAATAAAAAAAAGGGGTGGAGGGCGGCGAGAGGGGACATGAACAATTGAAATAACTCAACATCGAATCACGTGATAAATTATCATTATAGCGTGAATGAGGAGGAATGATTTCAATGGTTTTTTTTATGTTGATGCAGTTTAACTGTTCTTTTCTTGTATTCTTGTGTTCTTGTCGTTCAAGTTTGTTTTTTTAATGTCTTGTACATGCATCAATATGTTCAATGTTTCAATGTTCAATATCCTCTCTCTTTCTCTCTCTTGAACATTGATCATTGATTATTATTAGTGTTTTTCCCGTTATTTTTTTACAAAAAGGGAGGGGGAGGAGGGTGGAGAGCGGTAATCATTCGAACTTTATGACTTGAAATTAAAAAATTAACAATAAAAATAATAATTAACAAATGACATTCATGCAAAACAGCAAGTTATCAGTTTTTTTCGGAATTTTATTTTTTTTGGGTTTTTTCACTAATGACTTTCTTTTATCATTGAAAATAGATGGAAAAAAATAAAAGAGAAAGCTGGCTAACGAGTGATTAACCATGTTAGTTAATGAGATAGATAGATGGGTGTACGTGCTTTAAGAGTTTTGTGTACATTTGTGAAATATATATGTATATATGCATATATATAACTAAATTTATACCTGTAAAGAAAGTGATATATATACATGTGTAGATATTTGAAGGGAAGACACATATGTTACTTCATATACATGTGTGTATGTCTGTAAATATATAGATATACAGACACACACAGAGTGAGGTATATGTGCGCAGTGAATGTGTGTGTCCGTCCATGTGTGTCTGAGTGTTGTTTATTTGGGTGAAACAGGGAAAATATCGATAGATAGATAGATGGATGGATAAATACATCATAGATCACATTGAAAATATGAAAATTGTAAAGAAATTTATCTTGAAGATATCCTGAAGAAATAAATCATTTATCTATCTATCTATCTATCTATCTATAATGAATATGATACACGTTAGACGGAATTTTTTTTTGAAAAAATAGTTAAACATCTGGTCTAAATTTATTGATATCACAATCATTCATTGTAATAACAGTTGACAGTTGCCTTTTGTTAATGATACTAATAACCACGTGTGCACAGACACAAACACACACGCACACACAACACACAACACACACA
Organism: Schistosoma turkestanicum; assembly: GCA_944470395.2. Classification (NCBI taxonomy): domain Eukaryota; kingdom Metazoa; phylum Platyhelminthes; class Trematoda; order Strigeidida; family Schistosomatidae; genus Schistosoma; species Schistosoma turkestanicum. The sequence continues at coordinate 7,604,342 of OX103972.1, forward strand.
CGCGTAATCAATAATAATAAAATGAAAGAGACATCATTTATGTAGAGTTGATCCTGTGTCAACTTGAAAGAATGAAGTCATCAATGGTTGTCGAAATGTTCATGTGTTAGGTGTTAGTTACTTGTGACTGTTATTCTTCATAGAGTTTAAGGGGTTGCTTATCAACATTCTCCAGTCCACTGAGTTCTAGTGTAGTGAAGGAGAACACCGGTGAGGGCAACCGAATTGTATTTAACGAAAATTACAAAGTTACTCAGTAAAATTAGGAAAACCATATCGTCAATCGTTCATTTGCAAAATATCAGTTCATCATATTATCGAACTGGACTGTTCCTGTTGCAAAACATCAACAATCCATTGTCACTCACTATTCATGCGTTTCATACAAATTCCATTGTGTTCTTCTAACTCTTCCTTTCTTGATCTTCCCCCATCTTCTGCTGCCAGACATTACGTTTTCACTCACGTCATATACTACTACTTATAAGTAGCGCACACCACACTAGGACTTTGTTTTCAATTCGAATCTATTGTTATATATATATATATATATATATATATATATATATTCTTTTCATGTCAGTCTCCAAATTTCAACGTATGATGTTCCTTTGTCTTCCGCCTTTCTGTTGACCTTGAGGATTCTAATTTAAAGCATGTTTTATGATATAAGTGGGTGTTTTTCACATTGTATGTTCTATCCACCTTCAATGATTTGTACTAATTTGTTCTTCAGCTCAAAGTTTGTTTGTATTCTCCTCCCCCCTCCCGCACACAGTTGATTGTTACCGATGCTATTTAGCCAACGAATTCATAGTGTGTTAATAAACACCTTCATATTTTGGCTGATAGCCTTCAAGGTTCTCCAAGTTTCCATTACATTTTATAGAATAGTTTTGACGTTTGAATTGAAAATTCTGGATTGCTATTAGCTGGAAGTCATTTTTTTGTAAGTTCCGGATGTTCTTCAATCATACAAGTGTTGTCCTTGATTTACTAATCCATGTCTTCATATCTACAATAGATTCCCTTTGTGCTTTCCTCAATGTGTGTCCTATGCAACTCCAGCGCTTCACCCTAGTATCTGGTTCATTCTTCTCCACAGTAGGTTGTTACACTAATGCTGTATGACAAACACATCTGAATATATCTAATGTAGACTACTGTTTATAAATATTCCATATATTTATGTTTTTTGGATGATAACTTCGTTAGTTCTCTAATTTTTTTCACCTTCATACAACACATATAGAATGGTTTTTGACATTTCTATTGTAAAATTCTAAAATTTTAATGTATAGTTGACAGTTGTTTTGTGTACCAGATGTTTTTTTTTCACTAACAGAAGATATATTGTCGTTATTTTGTCAGCTTATAATATCTCCTTCACATCTGTTGTCAATAGTGACACTAATTATATTAAGTGTATGTGGGTGTGTGTGTGCATGTGTGTGTGAACACTAGTGTACATATCCGTATCAATTAATTAATATAAAAGATATTTTTCTTAACAGTAACAGTTAAAAAGTTCAATCTCTTGTCAAAACAATGATGATATCTGTAGTTGTATAGAGTTAATACATCCCAAATCTGAATATAATCGATAAAAACGCGTAGTTTACATCAAGATATTAACTTTTACTAGATAAACATTGTCTAATGACATTGAGTGTTAGACAAACGAGTTGTCATACACTATTACGCGTTGATTAAACATTAACTTATATACCGGCTCAGTGGTCTATCGGTTAGGGCGTTCGAGGACTATACCGAAGGTCCTGGGTTCGCATCCTGCGAGGGTGCAGGAGTCGTAGATGCGCACTGCTGAGGAGTCCCATGCCAGAACGACACGGCCGTCTTTCAGTGCTTCCAGGTTTCTAATGGTGGTCTACTAACATTGATCGGTTCATGGTTTCAAAAATGTGTAACTTAACAATCTTCACAACCCCGTAATGCAAATTAACTTAAAAGTCAAATGTATTCTTTAATTACTAAAAGATTATTGTAAACTCAGTGTTCGATCCCTGGAGTAATTAGTATTTACATACATTACTGAGACTGTACAACGATTGTGGTGGTGGTGTTTGATTCTCTGAGCTAGTTGTTTTGGTTGTGTGAAGCTTTTTATTGTTGCTCTTCTACTGAACAACATTATCAGTAGCACAAACTTCAGATAGAAGGTTAGCAGAACAAGTCAAACGTGGAGAAATTCGAATGCTTCACTTCTATCTATCTATCTGAAGTTTGTGCTGATAATGTTGTTCGGAAGAAGAACAATAAAAGCTCCACAACCGAAACATGCAGCTCAGTGAACCAAACATCACCAACACAATCATCCACTTGAGCTACAAATCTTCTCGAGCATCTCAAAACCGTACAAAACGGCGTTTGTTAGTTTTTTCAATGATCGTTCGGTTAAAGTTAATTTCATGAAATAAATTTTGATTTTAATATCAATTAACTAATTTGTATTAAACTAATTGTTGGTAGGAAACAAACTTAATATGTAAGTCAACAATTCATGGGTTTCTAAATGTCTTATAATATTGATATCTGTATTGTGGAGATTGTGCAGTTGCTTTTTGAATTGATGAATTGATCAATGTTAGACCATCATTAGAAAGCTACAAGCACTGAACATTCGTTTCGTCCTGGTATGGGACTCATCAGTAGCAGTGCAAATCGACGACTTTCGCAACTCTCCAGATTCGATTCCAGGAACTTCGGTCTTGCATACAAACGCATGAGTTTTGGACAACTGAGCCGGCATATAACCATGTTAACGTCTAAATTTAGACAATCCACTGTCTTGTGCAACCTCATTTACTGTTTTTGATGAGTACTGCTTCGAACCCGAACAGGGTTGAACCCTAACGGTTACAACTTCTTACTAGAACTGATATCTTCATTATAGGGTATTGGAGATTGTTGAGTTGCTATTTGAAATCATGAATCAGTCATTGTTAGACCACCATGAGAAACATGAAAGCAATTGACTGCTGAAGGTTCTGGGTTTGAATGCAGATAGTAGTAGGAGTCATCATTACACACTACTGATGAGTTCCGTACCAGGACGAAACGGCCTTTATCTGAAATATTGTTTATTCTCACCTACAGTAAGTTGTTCTTGATAGTGTCTGGCCAACTTATCCTCATTATTTTGCACAGATAGCTGTTAATGAACACTTGTATCTTCCAGATGACGGTCTCCGTAGTTTTACAAGCTTCTACCCCGTAAGATAGCACTGTCTTGGCATTTGTGTCGGAAATTCTGATTTTGTTATGGGTTGACAGATAGTTGTTTTGAGGTCTAAATGTTTTTCAATTGTAGAAATGCTACCCTTGCATTGTCAACCCACGCATTCACCTCTACATCACTTCCACCTTGTTCATCAGTGAGTGATGCTATTCATATAGTTGTGAAAATGTCTCTACACCCTTCAATGCATCTCTTCATTGCAAATGTAATTTTGTTTTGGCTCATATATCATAATTTACACATTTTTGAAACCATGAATCGATCAATGTTAGTAGACCACCATTAGAAGAAACCTGGAAGCACTGAAAGACGGTCCTTTTGCGGTCCTGTTATGGGACTCCTTAGCATTAACACCGTTAGGTACCGGCTCAGTGGTACGGTGGTTAGGCGTTCGCCTACAATACCGAAGGTCCTGGGTTTGAATCCTGCGGGGTGCAGGAGTCATGGATGCGCACTGCTACTGATGAGTAGTCCCATACCAGGGCCACGAAACGGCCGTCTTTCAGTGCTTCCAGGTTTCTTCTAATAATGGTCTACTAACATTGATCGATCTTCACAACCCCGTTGATGCATATCATAATTTCTATAATTAAAAATGACAATGGTATTTATTGATCATACTGGTCATTTTGTACTCCTCTCTCTCGTGATGAAATATGAATAGTAATCAAGTCATAGTTGGCTACAATTACAATCTTACTACTTCTACACATTGACTGATTGATGTATGCACAAGTCTACTGTTGTTGTTATTGCTGTTGACGTCATAACCACACGTGCATTATTATGATAATTACTACTCTGTTATTGTTATTGTCATATTTTTCTTTCTACAAACTGAAATTCTTTTTATATATGCCTTGTAATGACGTGTTTCTTTTTTTTTGTTTTGATGATGACGATGATGATTGAAGTGAATGAGGTATTTGTTGTTGTTGTTGCTGTTTTGAAAAAATAATCATAATAAACATCGTGACTGTGTCAAGAAAATGTCAACACAATATCAACGACACATAGTTTCTACTGTTTAGTTTTTTCAGTTTTTTTAAAAAAAACAAACATACTTGATAGTCAGTCAAATTATCGATCGGATGAGCACACACATTCATGTCAGCTAATCTAATGCAGTGTTGTTGGAGTGAGTGAGCAACGCTGTTATTAGGAAACGGGTGCTAGGTAAGAATAGGAGATCAGTAGATGAAGTAATGAAACTTCATCAGTTGAGGTGGTTAGGACATGTGCTGCGTATGCCTAATCACCGACTGCCTCGACGAGGTTTGTTTTATAGTGTAGGAATAGGTTGGAAGAAAGTTAGGGGCGGCCAAACCAAAACATGGTAGAAATCCATGAAGTCATTGATGAGTGGACTTAGCCATGTCAGTAACTGTCGACTACCACCTGGTTAGGTTCCGCGAGATGATAATAATCGATGGTTAGAGACCTTGAATGACATGGCTCAAAATCGTTCGCAATGGCGCCGGTGCATTTATTCTTTGTGTTCGTTCTCTCAAATCCTAATCTTCTGGGTTCTTCAACAACTCTAGTTTTGACTTTCGAAACTTTTCTCATTGAATCATATTTCTTGAATAATATCTTCTAATCCTAACCTCTCCGATTACTTCTAATACCTTAACTACCTCTTCTACTATTGGATTTGAACTGACAATTACATCTCTGTGTGTGCTAATGTGGTATGGCAACATGAACTGATGTGCGTACATACAAAGTTCTACGTTGCATCTGACTGACTGACTGACTGAGTGTTGTTGGAGTTATTGATTGTTGAAATGTATTGAAGAAACTCTTGGAGTTCTCTAGTGGAATTCAACTCTGTCGGGTGTGAGGTGATAACTACCAAAGACCAGTGGGTGAAGTTGAGTAAAATCCTTAGATGAGTGATCAGAGTTAGATATTAACACTGCTGGAGGACAGCTGGTTCAGTGATCTTAAGGTTAAGTGTATGCCAACACAAGACCAAAGGTCCCGGGTTCGAAAACTTCGAGTAGCCGGAGTCGTGATGAAACTGCTGTCCAATGCTTCCATATTTCTTCTAATGGTGATCTAACAATCATTCATTCATGATTTCAATGTATACTTGCTAATTATGAGGCTATGAATCGATTTAAGCTAAATAACCAAGATTAATTGAAGTCAAACTTTTACGCGGGGAAATATCGACTCAGTACTTTATTACCAACTTACGCCTGTTATCGCTAATCGAGAAGTGGGCTGTCAGCTAGCATTCTCCAACCTAATCTATTCCGGAATCTCCTTCCCGATTCTTCTCAACTACTATTTATTCGTTTCATGCTTGTTCTTTGGTCTTCTCCTTGTCCTTTGGCTTTGATGAATCCAAGTGAGAGCTTGCTTTGTGACATTCCGTTATCTGGTTCTTGTCCACCTTCAAAGCTCTTTCCTAATTACTTGCTCAGCTTGAATCGCGTTTAATCTGTCCCATAGTAGGTTGTTGCTAACGGTATCTGGCCAACGGAACCTTAGTGTGTTGCATCGACACCTGTTAATAAACACTTGTATCTTTTGAATAATGATTTTCTTGGTTCTCCAAGCTTCCACTCAATACATACATACAATAAAAAGTATTTTATGTTCTTATTAAGAATTCTGAATTGAGTGTAGGTTGTTGACAGACAGTTGTTTGCATATTTTTCAATTGTCCTTGGTTAGCCAATCCAAACAGTGTTTATTAATGATTATCTAAACAGCAAATATTAATGGAGGCTGACTATTCACTTTTGAACTAAAATTCATAATACAGCTAAGGTAAAGAATAAGTAAAGCAATCGAAGGGTAACCTAACGATTTATTCCGATGTTTTAATCTACATTTTTGTATTCAATAATTTGAATATCCGTCAAATATCATTTAGTTTTATCATAAAATAAAATAAAAACTTAACTCCGCCCGGTAGACCACCCTCTGCGGCTGCTGGCGGTCCCAAGCCCAGATAACGGAGGAGGGTTGGTGACCCCCCATCCCGTGGAAAACTAACTCGCTAACAGAATGTTAACCAGAAAAAATAATTCAAACGATTTAAACTCTGCCATGGAAGTTAGAAGGTCTTTATTCAGAAGAGTTATGAAGCTCATGATGAAAGACTAGGTTCCTTCGGAAGTCACTAGGCTGATTAACCTTCTCACAACCAAAGTAACCATTCATCTAGGTAGATGGATCAGCGGCCTATACTCCAATGGGGGTACTAGACGTAAGCAAGTAAGTATATCATAAAATAAAGTTTATTATAAACAAAAGAGTAATTTAAAATGAACATTGAATGATTTAAAGGTTAATTTACTATTTAATCTAGGCGGATAAACTCTTGTTTCATTAAACATATTGTGGTGTGAGCTACTTATAAGTAGTTTATGACGTGAGTGTCAACGTAATGTCTGGCAGCAGAAGATGGGGGAAGATCAAGAAAGGAAGAGTTAGAAGAACACAATGGAATTTGTGTGAAACGCATGAACAGTGAATGACAATGGATTGTTGATGTTTTGCAACAGGAACAGTCCAGTTCGATAATATGATGAACTGATATTTTTCAAATCAACCGTTTACGATATGGTTTTCCTAATTTTACTGAGTAACTCTGTAATTTTCGTTTAAATACAATTCGGTTGCCCTCACCTGTGTTCTCATTCACTACAATATAAATAGAATATCACACACATACATTCAAACAACACGTCAACGTTTTATTTAACCAAAGTAATAACACTTACATTTACCAAATATCTATATTATCGTGAAATGTATTTGAGTAATAAAACAAAGTAACTTTCATCATGCTCTCACTCTATAACTCTAAGTATCTGATTTTGTGAGTGATAACGATCGATATGATAGTATTTCTTATATAAACAAGCTGAAACATGAAAGAAAGTCTTCTCACTGTTCTCTCATCATAAAACACATGATGAGAAATGGATTATATCAAGCAAAAAGGTTAGAATTAGTGGATAGATAGATAGAGAGGTAGATAGATAGATAGATAAACAGAAGTACATATAAATAAATGTAAATAAATAAGTGATTTTAACAGTTTATATTTTATAGCAATACACCTTTTTTTCGGTGTAAATCATGTTCATCATAGAGGACATGTTGTCCAAGTTTCAACATGTTTCAAAATTTGTCAATTAGACATTCACATGTATACGCACACACACACAAACACATATATACAGCTATGTACGTATGTATCTATAGGTTTAGTGATATCTATCTATCTATCTATCTATCTATGTATATATATGTAACTAACTGAGTAGTTGACTTTACAATGTGAAACAGTGAAGTTTTTTCTGACTTGTAAATTTTTGACATGAAATAAACAACGCTTCATTCAATCAATTTCTGTTAGTTTCGTTGTGTTTTTTTCTCTCATTTTTAAAGTAATCCAAGGTCAAATGAACACAACATTGAGCATGTTTTTTCGAAATGATAGAAAAACGCACAAGTTTATTATTATTATTAGTATAGAGTTGTAAAGATTGATGAGTTTCATTGAAATGATGTATCGATCAATGTAAGAGCACCATTAGAAACCCGGAAAGCTCAATGGTCTGGAGGTTAAGAGGTTGCCCGGTGTGAGACTGAAGGTCCTGGGTTCGATCCCCGCATGCGGTGGGGGGGCGTTGTGGGTGAGCACCACCATTGAGGAGTCTCATACTATAACGAACTGGTCGTCCAGCGCTTCCGAGTTTCTTTTTAATAGTAGTTGAAGTTTGATCGATTTATGGTTTCAATGAAATTGTTGCCATAAATTTCCAATAAGAAATCAAAGCTAGTTATTCAGTAAATATTGTTTTTTCACTATGGAGTTATAGAGATTGTTGTTTGTCACAGAAAATTGTGAATCAATCATTTTTTAGACTACTATTAGAAACCCACAATCACTAACTAGATGGCTGTTTCGTCCTGGTTTAGGGCTTGTCAGCAAAGCGCATCCACGACTCCTGCACCACGCAGAATTCGAACCCAAGACCTTCGGTCTTGTGCGCGAACGCCTAACTTCTGGACCACTGGGCCGGCATCCAACAGTGTTAATGTTTAAATCGGACTGATCTAGGGATCTGTAGGATCTGTATTTATCTGTAGGTTTAGTGATATCTATCTATCTATATAAATATATATATGTGTAACCAACTGAGTAGTTGACTTCACAATATGAAACAGTGAAGTTTTCTCTGACTTGGCAATTTTGACATGAAATAAACAAGACTTCATTCAGTCAATTTCTGTTAGTTTCATTTGTTTTTTTCTCTCATTTTGAAGTAATTTAAGGTCAAATGAACAAAAATTGAGCATGCTTTTCGCAATCACAAGTTTATTATTATCAGTATAGGGTTGTAAAGATTATTGTTTAGTGAAGGAGAACACAGGTGAGGGCAACCGAATTGTATTTAAACGAAAATTACAGAGTTACTCAGTAAAATAGGAAAACCATATCGTTAACGGTGAAATTTGCAAATCTTCAATTCATCATCAATCCATTGTCTGACATTTCACTACTGTTCATGCGTTTCATACAAATTCCATTGTGTTCCCACTCTTCTTCCTTTCTTGATCTTCCTCCATCTTCTGCTGCCAGACATTACGTTTGCACACGCGTCATATACTACTTATAAGTAGCGCGCACCACAATTGGATTTCATTGGAATGATGTATCGATCAATGTAAGACCACGATTAGAAACCGAAACCTTGAACAACATGGCTCAAAATCGTATGCAATGGCCCAGGTGCATTTATTCATTGTGTTCTCTCAAAGTCTAAACTTCTGAATTCCTCATCATCTCTATCTTTCTACTTCTAAATTTATCTCACTGAATTATTCTTCGCGAATCATATCACGGAACCCTAATCTTCTCCGTTGACAGTTATACTTCTACTATTGCTACCACTATGGGATTTGAACAGACAGTTTCGTCTCTGTGCTAATGTGATATGGCAACCTGATATTATGTACTCATGTAAGAAGTTCTACGTTGTAATTGACTGACTGTTGGAAACTTGAAAGCTCAAAGGTCTAGAGATGAAGCGGTCATCGGAAAGAGAATAAAGTTCCTGGGTTCGATGCCCGCGTATGTGGGGGTCGTTGATGAGCAACACCACTGAGGAGTTCTTGTTAAGCATGCACGTAAACATATCATTTGAGATATGCTTGAACTATTATGAGTTTACCTTAGTTGGAAAACAAGAGCGAGGATTGAGGATCTAGCGACACGACATGATACTCTCATCCGAGTGTCCCAACCCCCGTATTGAGTAAAAATAAGGAGACTTGAAATGAAGTAGAACCTGTATTCTGCAAACATCCAGAAAGTACGAGGTTCGAGTCCGGGTCATAAAAAGTTACAGATAAGTTCCATACTAGGATAAAACTGCCGTCCAGTGCATCCGACTTTCTCTTCAATGGAAGTCTAACATTGATAGATTCATGATTTCAATGAAATTATTACCATAAATTTTCAATAAGGAATCAGTGATTGAATAGAATGTATAGAAATTAATGCTATTTATTCAGTAATTATTGTTAAGGAGATTGTTGTTGACCACTAAAATCATGAATCAATCATCGTTAGACCATCATTAGAAAGCTGGAAGCATTGAATGGCCGTTTCGTCCTAGTATGAGACTCATCATTGTCAGTGCGCATCCATGATTCCTGCTACTCGCAAGAATCAACACACAGGACTTTCGATTTCGCGCATGAACGCCTAACCTCTGGACTACCGAGTTGGCCAGCATTCAATGGTTTTCATGTTTAACTCTAATCAGACTAGAGCGCAAAATCCCTAGATTGATCAGGTTTCTTAAAGTGATCTAATAATGTGCTGAGGATGTTAGATCCCCAGAACTCACTTGATAAATGTCTTTCTTTCAGGTTTATTACATGGGCTGATCTGTTGGACTTGAAATTACATTTCCCACCAGGAAAATCCTCCAGTATCATTGGTTGATGTGTTATTTTAGTACGCTATTTTTGTGACTGTCCCATGGACATTTCTATGATCCATAAATAAACTCTATTTGTGTGCTTGTGAAACCTCATATTTTCTGGGTGCTTGTAAGATACACTTGAAATGTCTCGACAAGATTTTCTCCTCTAATTAGTGGTGCTTTTGGACGCTCGGATTAGAATAGCCTATAGTATCACTGGATAACTTTTCTTCGCTCTCGTTTACCTTGTAAGGTGAACTCGTAATAGTTTCAAGCATATCAAATAACGAGTATAACATGAACGAACCAGGAGACAATTGATAGTTACTTTGTCCTAGAATAGAACTCTTCAACAGTGGCGATCAACAACCCTACAATCTCTTGAAAGAACTAAAAAGTTATCATAAGTGGTACTACTTGAGTGTTAAGCGATATCACAAGTCGACTGGTAGTACAATTCTACCATAAGAGTACTAATCTAGTAGCAGTTTGAATGATTAGACATTTGTCACAAGATCTGAATCTCATGGGTTCAATCTCTAACAATCATCCACCACCGTCTCCAAATTTTCAATCAGCATTTGTAAAATTAACGTGTGAAAATCATGCCTCGCATTTTCCATTCGTATTCATTATGGGATGGAATTTAACAAACAACAACCACTTCATCATGCGTGTGTGTGTGTGTGCGTGTGCGTGTGTAGTTTTACCCAAATGTAATGACCTTTCTTTTTTAACAAAAGTCATTTACTACATCTCAAGTACTTTCGCAGTTTTACAAGTACATGAACAAAATCAATAATGTGTCTACAAACAGAACACAACAGAACACAGCACAATACAACATAACAGCGACACAGATTTATTTCGAGAAAAACTTGATACGACAAGTTTTTTCAACTCTATTTTGTCTCTCTCTCTCTCTCTATTTTTATCATTTTCATTTTGGTACAAGTTTATTCATGTTCTGATATCGTTGTTGTTTGTGCGTTTACATATTTTTCATGTTTTACGTCTTGAAAAGAGAAAAAAAATATTAAACGAATCTGTGATGATTTCACGAGAATAAATGGCTTGTAAAATGTGAAATCGATTGTAATTAGTAGTAGTAGTAGTGCGTGTAGTAGTAGTAGTAGTAGTAGTAGTAGTAGTAGTAGTAGTAGTAGTAGTAGTAGTAATAGTAGTAGTATTAGTGGTAGTGTGGTGCGAGCTACTTATAAGTAGTATATGACGTGAGTGTCAACGTAATGTCTGGCAGCAGAAGATGGGGGAAGATCAAGAAAGGAAGAGTTAGAAGAATACAATGGAATTTGTATGAAACGCATGAACAGTGAGTGACAATGGATTGTTGATGTTTTGCAACAGGAACAGTCCAGTTCGATAATATGATGAACTGATATTTTTCAAATCAACCGTTTACGATATGGTTTTCCAATTTTACTAAGTAACTCTGTAATTGTCATTAAATACAATTCGGTTGCCCCACCTATGTTCTCGTTCACTACACTGGTATGAGACTGATCAGTGTCAGTGCGTATGCACGACTCCTGCCGCTCGCAGAAATGGACACACAGGACCTTTCGGTCTTGCGCGTGAACGCCTATCCTCTGGACATTTGAATCGGCATCCAGGTTTCTAATGATGGTCTAAAAATGATTGATTAATGATTTCAATGTGCGAAAACAATAATCTCCATAACTGTAATTGAAAAATTGTACATTATGTCAATGATTTGTCTTAATGATCCTCTTAAGGTTACTGCTTACCATAGGTCCGAGTAAAAGAGAAAGATTAGTCATAGGGTTGACTGTCTTATTTCTTTAAAAAAGAGATTGCTTACACAAATAAGCGCAGAGAGTATCTAGACTATCCTAGGTGTTACTTACTTAATTTCGCTTGGTACCACCAGCCGAGCATAGGCCAACAACCATTATTCTTGAACCTACTCTCTCATGGGCCTCCCATTCCGCTTCTGTCCAATCATTGTTCATTCTTCTCATGTTTGCATCTAATTAACCTCGTAATGTGTTCTTTGATACAGAGGGTTCCAAGTGATGGCTTAACTTGTGACACCATTGGGCGATTTCCGCGGTGCGTGTCTTATTCACTTCGTTCGTTTCTTCCTGATTTCTTCCTCCATTGGAATTTGGTTTGTTCCCTGTCACAGTAGGTTGTTACTGATGGTGTCCGGTCAGAGGATCCTCAGCATTTTGTGTACACAACTTTTAATAAATACTTGTATATTCCGGATGATGGTTTTCATGGTTCTTCAAGTTTCCGCTCCACACAACAGAAGTGTCTTGACTTTAATGTTGTATGAAGGACTGTTGTTTTGAGCTTCAGATGCTCTACAGTTATAGAAACGCTATCCTTGCTTTGCCGATCCTCGCCTTCACATCTGCTTGAGATCCACCTTATTCATCAATGAGGCTGCTATCCTCAATGTGTGTGATTTTTTCCTTACCTGGAACCTGGTTTGTTCTCTCCCACAGTAGGTTGTTGCTGATAGTGTCTCGCCAACGAATCCGAAATATTTTGCAAAGATAACTGTTAATGAATACCTGTATCTTCTGGATAATGGTTTTCTTAGTTCTCCATGTTTCTTCCTAGAGCCCCTCTTGGGCCACTGCCTCCCCCAAGCCTGAATAAAGTAGGGTTGGACGTGGTGTTGGCAACCCTATCCCAGAAAAAAAGAATTCAAACCATAATTTTTTTCTACATGCACAAGCATCAATCACCACTACACACACACACACACACACAGAAGAACAACAACGCATTTTTCTGGTTTGCAAGTTACATTGTTTTGTTCTGTCCAAATAAACATATATATATATATTTTTTTTTTCGGATAATCTTACAAGGTTGTTTAGCATTTTAACTGATTTAAGTGAAATATTATCTCCAGTATAGTATACATATATATGTATGACTAGGATGGGATCAATCATCATTCTGTGTTGTTATCGATCTAATCATTTGTATTAGTCAAAAAAAACGGTTTTCTTTGATTCTCTGTGTGTGTGTGTGTGTGCATGTGCAAAGTAGTTTTTAAAACAATATCCGGCATAACACAATATTGGATCTGTTTCACGTCATTGGCGGTAGCAGTATTCCGACATTCTGGTCTCACACTCGCACACACACACTGAGAGATGGATCTTTAAAACAATCGATGCATATCAATGCATCACTAAAGTAGATAAACATGTTTACACATGTAGTGGAAAATGTATCTAATTATTTACTTATTTACTTATTCATCGGTAATATCACATGTCTAGAAGAGGAACCTATGGATTTGAAAGCGCCAAATGTTCATCTGTGTGTATATCGGCTAATAAAACGAACTATCTATGTATGTGTGTGTGTGTGTGTGCGAAATAATAAGTACAGTCCACACTGACGGACGATAAATCATCTGGTCTGCTGCACAGAAATTAGAAACAGATAGAGTAGGACGCAGACACACACATACACAGTGACACACACACAGACACACACAAAAACAGATACCTTGATAGATGAAACGTAAAATCATCTGCTACTCTGTGTGGGCATCATTCATTGTCTACCGACAAAATATACACATACATGTATACCGATATTTATCGGTTGTCTATATCGCATAATTCAAATATCATTATCAATTCTCTATATAAATAAGTTTCAATGATATACGCATATTCATAGATAGATAGATAGATATCGATATACATTAATTAGGCTAAGAATGTTTGCCATCCATTGAAAAATAAGAACCAAGTGAAACAAAAAACAGCATAAAAACACTAAATCAATCAGTTGAAAATTTCGAAAAGAGAAAAATACAAGCACAGGAAAACACAAACACAACGAATTAACATTATCGGTTGCGAGTGTTTAGGATAAATAATTAAAAGGGCTAAAATTAATTCATTCTAATAGGAATGTTAAAATGAGTTGAACATACATAATACTAGTAGTATTATACTACTACTACGCTCGCGTTATATACTACTTATAAGTAGCGCGCACCACACTACTACTGATTAGAATTAATACTATCCAAACTCAAAACCTATAAATATATACCAGTGAAACATAACATAGATTAATATAAGAGTGATCGAATTTGACGAGTGAATACACGTTTCATTCTATTTGAGACTCGTCAGCAGTTGGATAGACTTGCATCTCAGAGTTGTTCGTTACAGGACTCGAACCAAGTGTGTGGTTCTCATGAAAACCAATGTAAAACTAACCTTGTTCATTGAGGATAAATTTATATTATTATTATTATTATTATCATTATTATTATTGAAATCGATTCATTAAGTACATAGTTTTCTACTTAAATGAAACCATTCATTAAAATACATCAAAATTAATTTACATTAGATAACCAACATTGAAAATTGAAGAATAGTGAATCATTGTGCAATAGTATGCAGTGAACATTGATCAACGGTTGACTACATTATATTATTTTCATTATGGAATTATAGAGATTATTGAGTTTTATGGGTTTGATTTCCCACGAGAGCAGGGTTTGTGAATGTACATTGACTCTGATGAGTCTCATACTACGACGAAACTGCTGTCCAATGATTGCACGTTTCTAATCATGGTCTAATGATGGTCATTTCAAATTTCAGCTGTTCAACTCATTATACTTACACACATATGCGTATGAGTTTGAGATGGTGAAGAAAATTTTGTAGCTCAGATGAATGAATGATTGTATGATAGAGTTTCGTTCACTGAAAGCTGGAGATGTTTTGGTTGTGGAGCTTTTTATTATTGTTCTTCAACTGAACAACAACTTCATCGTTAGCACAAACTTTAGATAAATCGAAAGGAAGTATTCTAAACAGATCAATGTGAGATGCAATCAAGATAAAGGTACAATTAACGACAGGTTTGAAGGTCAATAACAGCAACAACCAATCAAGATGAAGGTCAACTGAAGAAGCTATGAGTCATACTACGTGGAGAAATTCGAATACATCACTTCCATATCTATCTGAAGTTTGTGATGTGTTGAGGATGCTAGATCCCCAGAATTCGCTAGATAAATATCTCTATTTTGGACTTTATTCATGGGCTGATCGGTTGACCTTGAGATCACACATTTCCCACCAGGAGAATCCTTGGCTGTGATTGGTTACTGTGTTATTTTAGTGTGTTATTTTGTGACTCTCCCAAGGACGTCTCTATAGAGTATAAATAAACGCAGTTTGTGTGCTGGCTGGGTGTTTGTAGAAAACACTTCCCGCGCTATATCAACGGATCATAGTAGCCAACCTGGATGCTGGTTCATTATCTCGTTCTCGTTTATCGACTAAACTGAACCTGTAATAGTTTTTAGGCATACCTAGTGACTCATGTAACAGCTGATAATATTGCTGTTCAGTAGAAAGAGAACAATAAAAAGCTCCACAGTCAAAACAGCGCCAGCTCATAGAGAACTTAAACTCCATTACACTCATATATATATATATATATATATATATATATATATATATATATATATACATATATATATATATATATATCATCCTTTGAAAAACATTATCTGATACCATAAAGTCACGTTATTGGGACATTTAAAATGAAAAAAAAGAATAAACTCGGAAAAAAACACAAGAATGCAGTCATCTTTGCCACTTTTCTGAGTTTTTTTTTTGTTTATCTAAATCCATTTTTTGGGCGCCTATTTTTTTAAGGACATTTAATGTCAAATCATATAACAAATAAAAACGAAAAAATGCGAATTGAAGTAAGCGTTTGTATGTCTATTGAGTGGTTGTGTGAGTGCGCATGTGAATGTGTATTGATTGATACATTTTCTCAGGAAATATATAAAGCGTTTTTGGAACCATGAATTGATCAATGTTAGATCACCATTCGAAACCTGGAAGCACCGGTCTTCATCTCGAACGAGTCTGTTAGCCGTCGTCCGTGTACGATTTTGCAGTTTCATCCATCATAAGAATTCCGTATGATGTTATCTATCTTCTCAGGGACATCACAGGTTCGAAGAAGCCTCTATAATGTTGTCCTATCCACATTATCAAATGCTTTCTCGTAGTCAATGAAGTTGATGTAGAGTGGTGCGTTCCATTCAATTGATTGTTCCACAATGATCCGTAATGTAGCAATTTGGTCGGTACATGACCGATGCTTACGAAATCCAGCCAGTTGATCTCGTAGATCAACATTGATCTACGAAGTCCTTCATTGTGCTGAACAACACTCTGTTGAAGACTTCGCCTAGTATTGAGAGAACAAAGTGATCATTTACTCAAACATTATAACTTCGATTTAATAACTCTGCCCTATCTTCAATCTTATTTCCTATACTCTCTCTCTGTCGTTTGATGAGTTCACTTTAATGTATAAACTCATTGTAACAAGTTATTTTTTGTTATTTGAAAAAAATCGATTTTAATGCCCTAACCGTTAGACCACTGAGCCGGTGTTCGACGGTGTTAATGTCTAACTTGATCAAATTCACAGAGTTGCGCAACCTCATACACAGTCTTCGGTAGACACTGCCTACACCCGAACAGGTTGAACTTCACTGGTCACGTCTTCCCACCGTTCGATGCCGGCTCAGTGGTCTAACGGTTCGGGCGTTCGCGCACAATACCGCCGGTCCTGAGTTCGAATCCTGCGAGGTACAGGAGTCGTGGATGCGCACTGCCACTGGTGAGTCTCATACCAGGACGAGATGGCCGTCTTTCAGTGCTTCCAGGTTTATTCTAGTGGTGGTCTAACAATGATTGATTGATTCATGGTTTCAAAAAATGTGTAACTTAGCAATCTTCACAACCCCGTAATGAAAAATATAATAGATAGTTTTTCATGTGTACTTTTTATTTTTGAATTTGATGAAGAATTTTTACGTGGATAAATCACATACATATATATATGTACAGATTTTCAATGTTCAATTAAAATCGATTTTTTTCAAATAACAAAAAATAACTTGTTACAATGAGTTTATACATTAAAGTGAACTCATCAAACGACAGAGAGAGAGTATAGGAAATAAGATTGAAGATAGGGCAGAGTTATTAAATCGAAGTTATAATGTTTGAGTAAATGATCACTTTGTTCTCTCAATACTAGGCGAAGTCTTCAACAGAGTGTTGTTCAGCACAATGAAGGACTTCGTAGATCAATGTTGATCTACGAGATCAACTGGCTGGATTTCGTAAGCATCGGTCATGTACCGACCAAATTGCTACATTACGGATCATTGTGGAACAATCAATTGAATGGAACGCACCACTCTACATCAACTTCATTGACTACGAGAAAGCATTTGATAATGTGGATAGGACAACATTATAGAGGCTTCTTCGAACCTGTGATGTCCCTGAGAAGATAGATAACATCATACGGAATTCTTATGATGGATGAAACTGCAAAATCGTACACGGACGACGGCTAACAGACTCGTTCGAGATGAAGACCGGTATCAGGCAAGGTTGCTTACTCTCACCCTTTCTCTTTCTCCTGATGATCGACTGGATTATGAAGAAGTCAACATATGGGAGGAAGCACGAGATACAGTGGAAAGCTAGGATGCAGCTGGGCGATCTGATCTTCGCAGCTATTCTGGCTCTTCTATAGCACACGTAACAACAAATGAAAGAGAAGACGACCATTGTAGCAGCAACCTCAGCAGAAGCATGTCTCAACATACACAAAAGCAAGAGCAAGATTCACCGATGCGAAAAAAACATGCACGCAATTGGGTCACAAGACAAGCTCTTACTCGGAACCCTCAAGGTCAAAGGAAAACAGGAAGACCAAGGAACACATTACGCTAAGAAATGGAGACGGATATAAGAAGAATGAAAAAAAATTGGACAGAACTAGAAATGAAGAGCACTGGAGTTGATAAAGGGGAATATATATTTGGAAGATCTAGCAACGATAGCAGAGAAGACCACAAGAGAAAGAAACACAAGACAACTAACTATATGATAGAACGATGAAGAATGGCAAAGCTATCACCGACATTGAACACTTTGAGCAACTGTTGAATAGATCAGTCCTACTGAACTTATTGGTCATTAAAGTAGTTCACATAAATATCTGAGCTGACATCACTTCATCAATAATCTAGGAAATCAGCATGGCTATCCAACAGTAGAAGAGTGTGAAAGCAACATGTCTACAATGTATCATCGAAATAGAAATTGTTAAGTAGAATTTATTGATATGTTAATCTTAGCTTAGCTTACTTATTATCTGGCATAAAATTTCTAATTGTAACCACCTATAACAGGATTCCTAATGTATAATACTAATATGAGAAGTTCAATACCAATGTGGTGAATACTATTCACAAGATGGAATATATGTAGTCTTCAGAGGTGCTTGCACGAGATTGAAATGCACAGCATTATCAGACTGTATTGTATACTAATGTTCATCAATTCTTACACATGGAAATCATGAATGAATCATTGTTAGACTACGATTAGAAACCCACAAGCACTGGACGGTCGTTTCGTTCTAGTATATGGGACTCATCAGTGGCAGTGCATATCCACCACTCCTGTTACTCACAGGATTCGAATCCAGGACATTCGGTGTTGCACTCGAACTCTTAACCACCAAACCACTAAGTCGGCTGTTATCCAATGGGTGTTCATGTCTAACTTTGATCATTCTAAGGATTTTGCTCAACTTCACCCATTTGTCTTCAATAGTTACTGCCTACACGCTATAGAGCTGAATTCCAACGGTCACTGCAAGAACCTAACGAGTGATCACATTTTTCGGGATTTTGCATTAGTGTATCATGGAGATGGTCGTTTGTTTTTTGACCTTGACATCAGTATGAATGAATGAATCATTTGTTTATTTATCGATTTATTTTTCTCCCTTACGAAACTCAAACAATCAACTTGTAACTAACACTAATTCATGTGAATTATTTGTATACAGTAGCTACTACTAAGTGAACACTGAATTACTTGTTAATGAGAAAGTATGATAATGTGTTGTCTTTTTATTAAAAAATAAGAGTGAATTCACAATAATAATAATAACAATAATAGATAAGACAACAACTTCATTGATGTTATTGATACCCGCTTAATCAAAAAAAATAAAAATCTTGACTTTTGTTTATTTATATGAACAACAGCTGAACACAAGTTGAACACAAGTCATCTATCATAAATAAATGGACCCTGATGTATCTCTCTCTCATTAATGAATGTGATATATTGCCTTAAGGGGTTGGTGGGTGGGTGGGAAAAATACAATGCACAATGAATGATTGATGATTTATGACATCTATCTCTATATATATAGGCGGTATTCAATTAGATTCATTGGGTCTGTCGGTACACCGGATGAGCATGAATGTGTATGTGTGTGTAGAGAGAGACAGAATGAACCTCCCCCCACCTCTCATGATGTATGATAAATTGTAATCAATCAACTTATTATACATGGGCGAACATGCGTATACTTTATATACTTTATCTACACACATACGTACAAACATACATACACACATGCACACATACACACAAATATATCAGAATTCATTATTGATATTCAGTGAAACTTTTAAAATTGTAATTATTGACAAACGTTAATCATTAATTATATATATGTCGTTGTCTCGATGGTACAAAAAAATGTCGACTATTTCATAGAATATTTGTTTATATCAATTTTCAAAGATGATAATAATTGATCGTTTACAATTCATTTATCGATCAATAATAATGAAACAAAGTTGATTGGATGATTTACACATGTTACCCCCGATGGAGCATGGGCCGCTAACTAGTATTCTTTAACCCGACTTTGTCTTGGGAGACTTCCTTTCCAACTTTAACCAATCACTTATCTTCGCCTGTTAAACATCGTGGAGCGAAGGTCACCAACCAGGAGCAGACGGGTAGTATAGCAATAGCCTCTGCAGCAGTGTCTTAACATTACTTACCTGGTTACTTACACTTGTTACCCCCAAATGAAATATAGGCTGCCAACCAGAATTCTCTAACCTAATCTGTCCTGGAACTTCCTTTCTAGTTTTGTACAACTTTTGTTCATTCTTCTCATGTCTGTCTCCATTTCTCAGTGTAATGTGTTCCACGGCCTTCCTCTTTTCCGAGAGCCTTGAGGATTCCAAGTAAGGGCTTGTCTTGAGATTCAGTTGGTTGATTTTCGCAATGTGTATCCTATCCACTTCCAGTGCTTCTTTCTGATTTCCTCCTCCACTGGAATCTTGTTTTTGTTCTGTTGATATTGTCTGGTTAACGGATCCGTATCAGCTGTCCTAGATAAATGTTAGTAAACACGTGTATCTTCTGGATGATGGCCTTCGTGGTTCACCAAGTTTTCACTACATGCAATAGGACAGTTTTAATGTTTGTATTAAAAATTCTGGATTGCTGTTGGCTGGCGGACATTTGTTTTGAGCTTCGCATGTTCTTCAATCATAGAAACGCTTTTCTTTTTCACATCTATATCAGATCCCCTTTGTTTATCAGTCATGTTGCTTCCAGTATGGAAATTTTTTACATCCTCCAAAGCTTCTCCATCAAGTGTGATCTGGTTGGCACATGTTAGGTTGTATTGTGGGAATATTCTCATTTATGTTAAACTATTTTCACTACAAGAGTTGTGAAGATTGTTGAATACGGGGTCATTGAAGTCATGAACCGATCAAAATTATACAATCATTGAGAGGTTGGAAGCACCTAGCAACTGTTCTCATTCTAGTATAAGAATTCTCATCAGTACCTATCTACAATCCTACATGTAGGGAATTCCATCGAAACCCTTTGGGTTTCACAGTTAGAGCACTGAACCTCACTAACTCGTAATTTCACTAAAGGTAAACGAAACTGTTCCCAAAATATTTCTCTTGTAATCATCCAAAAGAGACAGATGTTTATTAACTGTGGATCCGCTGATCGAATTCCCTCAGTAACAATTTACTGTCGGATAGAGAACAAATGAGCTTTGAACCGAAGAAGAAAATAGTACAAAACACTGGAGGTGGTGAATAGAACACACTTTACGGAAATAATCCAACTTGATCAAACTAGGCATACTTTAACTTAGAATCCTCATGGTCAAAACAAAAGAGCAAAACCAAAGAACTGCATTACGTCGAGAATCGGAGACAGACATGAAAAGATTAATCACTGATTGTATAGAACTGAAAGGAAATGCCTAGGATAGACTTAGAACAACATATACAAGCTTATATGGGAATCTTTAATATTCTTAAATCATGTGGGGATCCTGCTGCATTTAAGGCACTCAATCAGTTCCTGAAGTTTAATGCACGTCTCACAGAAGTGAAAACGAGCTTAGGATTCGCTGTTAATTATCTTCAGTCTAACAGATATCCTAAAGTATATTGGAAGTCATTACATCGAACCACAGAGTTTATCCTAATGCGAAAACACATGAAAGACATGCGTCTAATGAAACTGACACTTTAAAAATGAATATCCACGACTTGGAAAGGAATCTTCTTCTCATAGAACATTCCGTTGATAGCCTGTCATCGGCGATTCATTCAATATTTACGGGCTACGATGAAGGAGGAGGAAATCAGGAACGAGCGGTGGAAGTGGATAGGACACACATCGCGGAAAGCACCTAACTGCGTCACAAGACAAGCCCTCACATGGAACCCTCAATGCAAAAGGAAAAGAGGAAGGCCAAGGAACACATTACGCAGAGAAATAGAGAAAGATATGAGAGGAATGAACAAACATTGGACAGAACTGGAGAGGGAAGCCCAGGACAGAGTTGGTTGGAGAAAACTGGTGGGCGGCCTATGTTCGATTGGGGGTAACAGGCGTAAGTAAGTAAGTAAGTACGATGAAAAAAAGTTTCTAAGCACAGATTTGAGAAGACAATGAGAAAACTTGTTAAATTCGTCCTCAACAACACTTATTATAGAAGAATATTTGAAACCATGAACTCGGAGATCCCTCACGAAGCTAGTCACTAGTGAGCACAGGTAATTTGCATTACGGGGTTGTTTTGAAGCGTGCAGTGAAGTTCAACCTGTTCGGGTGTAGACAGTAACTACCAAAGACTGTGTATGAGGTTGCGCAACTCCGTGAATTTGATCAAGTTGGACATTAACACCGTTAGTTACCGGCTCAGTGGCGTTCGCCTACAAAACCGAGGTTCCTGGGTTCGAATCCTGCTGAGTGCAGGAGTCGTGAATGCTCACTGCCACTGATAAGTCCCATACCAGGACGGAACGGCCGTCCAGTAGTGCTTCCAGGTTTCTTTCTAATGGTAGTCAAACACTGATCGATCCATGGTTTCAAATAAAACTTAACAATCTTCACAACAACCGTCGTAATAAAGAAGAATACACTTGCTTCTTATTATGTGTTCTATGCTTCATTTACAGAAAACAGACGTAAATAAGAGTGTTTTCACTCTTCAAATTAATTCTTTCTAAATCTTACAAGCCTTAACAATACTTCGTTTCATTCTTAACAGGAAAAAATAAAATCTCTTTAACCAACTCCCCCTCCTCACCTTCCTCTTGCCCTCTAACTGTTTGCCTTACTTTTAACCTCCTATTCTATCTAGATGTATTAGATACTATCTGTCAAAAAAATTCTCTTCAACCTAATCTAATCATTATTATTATTATTATTATTACTATAATTAATAATAATATAAAATAAGCCTTGTCATTTTCACACACACACACACACCCAACGCACTTGAATATTCATTTCATTCTATTCTTTGCTGAAAAACAGTGTAATCATAGTAACCATCATACTAGTAGTAATGATTGTTGTACATGAAAAAAAATTAAAACGAGAGAGAGAGAGAGTTAAAGAGGTTTAATATTTTTTTTCTGTTGAAGAAATTTTTACACCATGTTTTCAAGTGAAGAATTATCATGTACATTAAGGCTTGTAATGCTTAGCTGACAATGTTAAGACATTATCTGTTTGTGTGTGCGTGTGTGTGCATGCGGACTTGTACGTCAACATTATTCTAACTGATCATTATTTCATAATGGGAAATACAAAAGTTTGCATACTATCGATATTCTCTGTGCTCTCTGTCTCTTTCGTGAGTGTGTGTGTGTGTGCAAACATGTGTTCTAATCAATAGCACATAAATTACTTTTTGCATACTGTGTTGTGATTACCATTTGTCTAACTATCTCCCTGTGTTTTGTGTGTGTTATGTAATTTTGAAGAGGCATAACAGTGGAAAAAACTAATACTAAATAATGCCAAGCCTTAGAGATTAACAAAATACAACATTCATTTCATTCTGGTTTTCTATTGATGTCATTTATTCTATTTCATTTCATCTGATCATCATCATTATGTCACAATTGAACACTTTAAAAACATTAAACTGATTAGAAAGTGTTAATGTGTGTGTGTGTGTGTATTGATTACAAGTTCAGCAGGCGATAATCTCTAACTGTAACAACAGAAATTTTATAATCATAATAATGTCATTAATCATACTTGTTTAATTGTTCAAATTTTTTTTTGAACATATAAGGTAACTATTGAACATTGAACAAGATTTGTTAGTGAAGGGTTGTAAAATTAATCATTGTTAGACTATCTATTATGAGAAATCTAGAAGCATTAGATGATCGTTTCATTCTAGTATTGGACTGTTCAGTGGCAATGAACATCAAAAAACTCCGAGAGTTGGAATCGAAGAGGTTAGGCGTTCATTGGTGAGATTGAAGATTCTGAGTTCGACTCTATTGGAGACGTTAGATCCCCGGAACTCACTTGATTAAGGTCCTAATTTTAGATTTTGTGGTTTCGCGCATGGGCTGATCAATTGCGCCATTGAAAACGATTAGAGACCTTGAACGACATGGCTCAAGACAATGGTTTTCAATGGCGCAAGTGCATCCATTCGTTGTACTCTCTCAAATCCTAATCTTCTGGATTCGTCAGCACCTCTACCTTTGTCTCTCCTAACCTTATCTCACTGAATTATATACTTCTTGAATAATATCTTCAAACCCTAGTCTTCATCATTACCATTAATACCTATACTACCTTTATCACTATGGGATTTGATTTGACATTTGCGTCTGTGTGCTAATGTTGTTGTATGACAACATGAACTTATGTACATACTTACGTAGTTCTACGTTACAACTGACTGACTGACTGACTGACTAACTGACTGATCAATTGACCTTGAGAATACATTTCCCACCAGCGAAATCCTTGACTGTCATCATTGGTTGATGTGTTATTTTAGTAGACTACTTTTGTGGCTCTCCCAATGGACGTTTCTATCATATATTAATAAACTCGATTTGTGTGTTTATGAACCTTATAGTTTCTGGGTGCTTGTAGAATACACTTTATACGACTCGTCAAGACTTTTTCCTCTACTTAGTGACGCCTTAGGACGCTCGGATTAGAGTAGCCTTTCGTATCACTGGATCATTTGTCTTCACTCTCGTTTACCGACTAAAGTGAACTCGTAATAGTTTCAAGCATATCAAATGACGAGCGTAACAGACTCCCATATTTTGGGTCGTGTATATTCACTGCTGATGAGCTCTATACTAAGATGAAATAGCCGTCCATTGATTCCATGTTTCTAATAGTTGTGATTTCAATGAATTCGTATTAAACAAGATAGCGAAATCATAAATTAATCCATGTTAGACCAATATTAAAAACCTAGAACCATTGAACGTCTGTTTCGTAACAGAATACGACTTATCATTAGCAGTGCGTATCCATAACTCCTGTTACTCGCAAGATTTGAATCCAGGATCTTCGGTCTTGCTCATGAATGCTTAACCTCTGAACCATTAAGGTTTCCCATAATGACATATTGCATAAGTTAACAATATAAGCATAAACTACGATTTATTTACGCCATAAAATTCAAGAATAAAAATTGAAATTTAATTTAAAAGTTAAATAATTTACAAAAAATCAAGGTCATTGTGTGTTCAAAATATTTGAGTGGCGCACGTCTCTCAAAATAGGATAGACGTTTTCAATGAGATAATCGTGAATAGATACATTGTCAGGGTTAAGCTGTAAGTATTGAGCTGTTGTGAGCGAGTCAAGATACCAGATTGACTATGCTCACCACTAAATGTTCCATAACATCCCGCCATCATCAAAATGAAAGTAAGTCCATGGTGTAAGGTTTTATTGAAGGAGAACATTGGCATTACATAGGGAGCAGCAAATAGAGAAAGATGGCAGTAACGCGAAGAGAACGTTGCGTGCAAGAAGTCGTAGAAGTGTTTTTGGTACAGTTAAACAAAATCATATTTTCTTCGTAGAAGCTTTCCACTACAGAGCTCCACTGAACTCTACAGCTTCCTCATGAAACCAGTCACAATCTTGTCTTGTGTGAGGCAGTAATCTATCGAAGACAATGGATCATCAGTTTGCTCACTAACATGGATTGGTTCATGTTAAACGTTAACACTGTTGGATGCCAGTTGTCTCAGTAGTGAAGAATTTAGGCGTTCACGCACAAGACTGAAGGTCTTGTGTTGAATTCGCCTCGTGAACGGCCATCCAATGCCTTCATTGTCCTAACAATGATCGACTCATGATTTCAAACGACTGTATCAGTTTTAGATTAACTGTTAACAATGACAAATAGAAAATATTTCTCATCTCATTCAATCTTTCTTTCCTACTTTTACTTTTGATGAGCAAAACAACCACCCACCTCCACCCTCCGCCGACAGTCTCACTGTAAACTAATCTAGTTCAACATTATTCATTCTATTTAACTGGAGTTGATTAGATAAAATCGATTAGAAAGTCAGTGAATAAGTAAATGATAAGTGAGTAGAAAAAATTCACCGCTGAAAATGTTATTCATTAGATTAAAGTATGATGTAATCATATATTTATATCAGTAGTATGTCTAGTAATACCTTTACCACCACAAGTAATAATAATAATAATAGTAATAATCAGAGATATAGGATTGCTTATCCTATTATATACACTCATATATATATATATATATATATATATATATATATATATATATATATATACCGACCTATTACAAATTATGTCATCGAAAAACTGTAGATAAAAAAATGTGAATGGAAAGCATTTACAAATTAGGATTGTACGATGGGTTTTTTTCCCAAATGGATGTTACTGTTTATTTTTTGTATAGTTTGATAATTAAGAATTATGCATTTTCGCATTTCAAAGGCATCACTATTCACTCTGTGCCAAGAAAAGTCTTCAACAGAGTATTATTAAACAGAATGAACGACTTCATAGATACTCATCGTCGACATCTTCAACATTCTGAATGACATAAGCATCGATCGTTTACTGACCAAACTGTGCGCGACACTACAGAACACTGTAGAACAATCAGTTGAATGGAACACACCACTATACATCACCTTCATTGACTACGAGACAGCATATGATAATGTGGATAGGACAACATTATGGAGGTTTCTTCGACACTACGGCGTGCCTGAGAAGATAGTCAATAGCATACGGAATTCTTATGATGGATCAAACTGTAAAATCGTGCACGGACGACGGCTGACAGACTCGTTCGAGGTGAAGACCGGTGTCAGGCAAGGTTGCTTACTCTCATCCTTTCTCTTTCTCCTAGTGATCAACTGGATTATGAAGAAGTCAACATATGGGGGGAAGCATGAGATACAGTGGAAAGCTAGGACGCAGATGGACGATCTGGACATCGCAGATAATCTGGCTTTTCTATCGCACACGCAACAACAAATGAAAGAGAAGACGATCAGTGTAGCAGCAGTAGGTCTCAAAATGCACCAAGTAAAAAGCAAGATTCTCCGATACGACACGTCATACACCAATTAAATCATACTTGACGGTGAGGCTTTACATATCTGGGCATTCTTATGGATGAGCTAAGTGGGTCTGATGTAGATGTGAGGGCGCGGATCGGCAAAGCAAGGGCTGCATTTCAACAGTTGAAAAATATCTGGAACTCCAAAAGAAATATCAATCAATACCAAAATTAGAATTTTCAATACAAATGTCAAGATAGTTCTACTGTACGGAGTGGAAAACTACAAAAGCCATCATTCAGAAGATATAAGTATTCATTAACAGTTGTCTACGTGAAATACTTCGGATTCGTTGACTAAACACCATCAGCAACAACCTACTGTGGGAGAGAAAAAACCAGAAACGAACGCAAGAAGAATCTAGAAAGAAGCTCTGGAAGTGGACAGAACACACATTGAGGGAAGCACACAATTATACCTGAAGGCAGGCTTTAACTTGGAATCATCGAAGCCAAAGAAAAAGAGGAAGATCATAGAACATGTTACGCTGAAAAGTTGGAACCGATATGAGAAGAATGAACAGAAACTGGACAAAATTGTAAAGCGAAAACCAGGACAGAGTAGGTTGTCGAATGCTAGTTCCTATAACATTTTGTAAAGATTTGTTACTTCTA